>JARYHS010011408.1:48839925-48889353 GCA_031002005.1 Vandiemenella viatica
TTTTATAAATTCATGCTTTTCACTCAGAATAATATTTGGATTTTATTCGCAGAATATATTTTTTATTACGAGTATATCGCTTGAACATTCGTTATATATTCATATTATTGAATGCAAGTGTCTTTTTGTGGAAAATAGAAAAATTTCTAATATTTTTCTTGTGTAGTATACACATGAACCGGGACGTTGTCTTTTAACCATGGCGTTTATTGTTGAAACATTTAATTGAAAACTTTTATCACCTATCTGTTGTGTGCTGTTTTTAAAATGAAGAATATCTTTTACTTGTAATCACTATTTTTGAGAAGTTATAGTACCCTATAAACCGTTAATATATTTGTAGAGAAACGGAATACAATTTCCAGCAATTGAATACTAATTAAACTTTAGTACTAACTGAATAAAACGATAAAGAAAGTAAACCGTGTTCTGAAAAAATATTTTGGATTCGTTTTATGACAAATATTTCACACTTTTCGAGTAAAAACACTGATTTTCTGTCATAGATTTAAACATTCTTCCCAACGACCTGATAAAACATGAGATATCCTATACCAGGAAACTTGTTCCAATGTTACTCTTTTAGGCATGCTCCATGTCAATACAATCTCTATCATCCGAATACTTTCTGTTTTTCGTCTCCATTATACGTTTGTTTCTAATAACAATTGGTTGGTCGTAATCTGTTACAGTAAATACAAAGAATTGTTTCTACTTTTTTGTGTTCCTGATTTTGCTCTCAACTCGTGGCTGATTGATTACAGGAGTTCAGTAACTCCATTGTTTCTAGAGGAGATGCCATTTTGTTTCGTTACTGGATTCCCACCTGTCCACGCACACTGAAATTCCCTTTAACGACAAAAACAATCACGATAATGGCGGGGAACGCTTCCCTCCGGCCGGTTTTGTCTTTAATTGACGTTAATTATTGACAAGTCGTCTCCCCTGTAATGACGAACACGCGCGCCGCGGGGTTGCCCAACTCTTAGGCTTATAACGACTCCTTTCACGTCCCCCCAGGCCAAATAATAAAGATTTTAATGAGTTTATGTAAGGCGAGCTACGAGGCGCTCTGGCAGGGGGCTCGCACAGTTCCCTTTACACTGTTCGCTTTATGCGCATTCCATCTTGCAGCTCGTTAATGCGAGAACGAAGACACAATTCTATTGAACACTGGTACAATCGTAACTGCAGACATTAATTCGATCGAAGATATTCAGATTGTTCCTTTCCGTCATAACGATGCTTTCTCCTTACGTATATGAAATACGTATGTACTTTATTACCAAGCTTGTTCAGATTTAAACTCACTAGATACGAACAGTATTTAATCGAAAAACTAATTAGGAATAATAAAATTCTACTGTTGATCATTCACTCCCAGACTTTACACGGAAGCTGATACAAAACATAGGATATAAAAAATCTTGCTCACTTATATACTGTTTTCTTAATCAATAATTCCTTAACTCTTCTTCCATACCACAGTAACAGTAACTTTATGCCAATATGTTTCCATACAAATTAACAAATATAGAATATTAAGATTTTTAACAACATTTTTATACGGTATTAACTATATGTACGTTCTCATCTGGCTGAGATAACAGTATGTTGGTATTTTTATCCTAATTCGCACTGAACAGGGCGCGTATATTCCGCGAAATGATAATAAATTGATATAGTACTTACTTAAAACAATTTTTTCTTAATGTGCTTACATTATTTTAGCACGTTTAAATTATTTTACAAGAATTTTAATATTCCTAAATGTTTATTAATAAAACATGACTTACGTATTACGTTACATTACAATAAAATTATATTCATCGCTAAGCCAAATTGTATCTAAACGCCGCATGAGTTTAAAAGACGTTCTGATTTTAATATGAACATAAAGCAGTATCGATATTGCTGAGCAATCACAGTACTAAAATATATGGAATGTGGAGAAGCAAATGTCTTTCTAAAGCGGCAGTAGGACGTGATTTACCTCAAGCGTTACGTTATACAACTCTTGCACTTTGAAAGTAGCTATCAATTTACATACTATTGTTTTATGAGGATAATATCCACCATTAGTGTTAAATTAAAGTAGGTTTTCTGTTCATAGTTATGATGATTACAAAAAGGTAATTACCACTGAGGACTATACGGAACTACCACGAACGGTAAAAACTACCAGTTCAACACTAATTATTTCTAATATTTTTTTATTTAAAAACAAATTAAAAATACTCAATTTATAAAGCCCTACACTTGCACAAAAATATACGGAATTTCTCTTCAAATGCAATGAAAGTATTTCAACATTTAAAAGGTTATTTCCAACGAAAACCGCAAAGAAAGAATTCCAATTCATAATATATGACCTGTTGACAGAACATACAGATTTTACTCTAGATATGAATGTTTAGGACAGATGTTTTATGAATGAGAAATAAAAATATAATCATATGTTTGTATATGCATTGACTTATTACTTACTGAAATATAACAGGTTTAGCACTTCGTAACAATAGAGAAACTGGGTTTCGGTGTGTCGAAATTTGTACCAGATATCCAAAAAGACAACAATGAACAAATGAAGGAAATATTTAGATATCCTGAACGTTTATTGTCTCACATGTTTCTGTACAGATTTTGTTTACATTCAACATTACGCGTTTGCTGTAACCAGTGATACTATCAGTGCTCAATATTGGCAAACATTCCGAAACAGAAATGACATCAGCTTATTCTTACTGACTGCTTGTTGGCTATTTCTTAGTTGTGGACACGTTTTCAGCAGGTAACAATCAGGTTCAGTATAACGCGGGTGGTGTATGGCTTGCAGAGGAAGGCGTCTTGCAGTCGGGCGGTACAGTATGCAAGGCACGCGGCCGCCGCAGGCATGACACCGCCTGAATGTGTCGGAGGAGCCTTTAGCCAGCTCAAAGGGACCATGGCGGTGATTTCCATACAAGACGCCTTGGTTTACGTCTTTCTGATGCCTATCACTACCATCTCATCACCCTCTATCGCTCTTCTGACAGCTTACGTACGCAAGTCGCGTGGATGAACAGTGCGGACGCTCCTTGAAAGTGTAACGCTGGGACGCAAATAAGCTGATACCAGTCAGGAACACTGTGTGCTTTGACAGCTCCTCTTCCTTGTAGGGTTCCGAACCCAACGGTATACGAACTCCTATTGCTGACGTTTGTTTATTACAGTCTTCTGGCACTTAAACTGAATGGGTTATATACTTTAATTTTAACATTATACGTGTTCCGTTAAACCAAAACGGAATATCGTTTTTAAAACTTTATCTCAGAATTTTCATAGAAATACGGAGGATTGGGAAACAATTTTTTGTTTCTACCTTAGCATGTGAGTTACAGAGATTTATAGCCCATTAAGTAGTGAAATAAATTTTAAATTTCATTTCCCGATTTTTGTTCTCTCCCGTATTTGCTGCAGGATATGTTGTGTAAATAACTCCTCCATCGAAAGAAATTTAATCTTAATATCTCTAATCAATTCAAAGAATCAAAAACAATAACACATATATATGCTTTTCAAGTACAGAAAGGGCATTTATTTTTTGTGTTATATTTTGATCTGACTTGCATTTCATACCTAACTTCTCGTAGAATATTTGTAGAATAATATGAATTTTAACTATGCGTTTTACGCAAATCAGATATATCACTTCTGTTCTCAGCATTTAATACAAATTTTAAATACCATACAACATTCCTACATCTATGTCTCATCTCCTGGTTTCTATAAATGTGGTTCTTAAAAACTGTATTTGATAGTCCTTTAAAAATGAAACTGAAAGGTCAAAAATATTGTAAATTAATTAACAACGTGGAGCCAATACAATTATCGCCTTGCAGATGAACCCCACAAACATTTAAGTGGATAAAAATTAATTTAACGAACCTTCATTCAATTACAAATTCTATATACACATATAATTACCCCATTTAACTCCCTGTAATATAAAGTGTAACATTCTTTCCAGATATTCTTAAATAATTCTATCAGTAATACATTTTAATCTTTCAATAGCAAAAAGCTTCTTACTCTAACGAATTAAGATTTCACGAGCACTTGAAAATTATCGTTAGAAGCGTAATTTAACAAGCATACTGAAGCTTCGTGATGAGGAAACTACTACAATGTTATGAAAACTGTTGTCTAAACTTTTTTTTTACTTACGATTTTACGCCTCGTCGACTTCGTGGTCATTAGAGGTGGGATGGGACTGGGTACAAGGAACGGGAAAGAATTCGGCCATGGCGTTTTTGAAGGAAGCATCCCGACATTCACCTGGAGTGATTTGGGGAAACCATAGAAAGCCCAAATCTGGATGCGGGGATTCAAACCACCATCCTCCCGCATGCGTGGCCAGAACGTTAACCGTTCACCCACCGCGCTCGGTTGTTGTCTAAAGTTTCAGTTGCTAACATAACCGGTAAACCTTCAATTTAGTGGTCGATGTATACTAAGATAAAATTCGACTTTCGAATAAAATGGCAATACAAACTACAAAAAATTGCTTTATGCTATCTCCTTCAAGGTAAATTATTCTTGTACGTTAGATTCGATTGATTTAGTTTTTAAAGAATCATAAAATAATGAATTGAAGCGTTTCCTTTTATCTCTCAATAAAAAATGATGACTTCATGTCGCAGAACAACCGTGGGTACTAAAGAATTCCTCTTGTCTTTCCTTTGAAATCGAATTTACTCATTTTTTTCAAGACTTTATTTTCTGGCGTCTCCTCCATACATTCCAATTCAACAAAACCTGATTTTCCCGAAAAGGATTTGAATCTTAGGTGACTGATTTGAGGGAAGGAAAGAACGTTGGTTGGTTGGCGAAGGAAACTCAATTAAACAATTACAGTCGTCACTGGATGGTGAGGAAATTCTGAAGCAGTTTCGTTGCCTCCGATAAGGATCTCCGACTCGCTCTGGAGTTTTCCATCTTGTGAATACAAATAAGTCCCTATCGGACAACTTTTTCCCCCTCTTCGACAGACTGCTCACCCTCCATAGTCTCACGAACGACGCTCTTTCTCCTTCATTAAGTGACTTTTCCGCCGCTCGGCTCCTGTTTCAGAGGCAGTCGAAGTCCAACTGACAAGGAGTGTGCTGCCACTTTTTCTCTGCTCGCAGTTTTAAGTACACGCTCCGCACCAACTTCCAAAGAACAACTTTAAACTGGCTGTTTGCCTTATTCTGTAACAACTTTGCAGTTCGCAGAAACTGCATTCGCATAGCGATGATTTCATAATGTTCTGCATGTTATTCGGTAGTTATTCCTATGTCTGCAGCAACTGATTTGACGTATAACGTTTTAAATGGAATATTAACATATCATTTCTAAGAACAATCAGTTCAGTTACCATATGTCACTCATATTAATATTGAAAACCCAAAAACTTTCAGGTTTATTCTATCAAATAAATTGTATGTGATACGAATTGCACATTTACTAATTACAGCTCGTCTGTAGACGATTAAAATTTACCATTTTTAATTCATGGAACTACAAAAAAATCTTTTATATTTCCATTGCCTCAAAGTTAATGAGAAAACTGTAACAGCATTATTTATTTATCTCCGCATATTTTAAATGAAAATGAAGCTTGTCTTAAATGATTGTATTAAGCAACTAATCCATATAGTTAGAAAGGCTTTCAGTTAGCCAGCAAGACTTTAACCATAGGCGTTATACAGCAATTAACATAATAATTCATAACTAACTTAAAACTAACTATATTACTGGAATTGTTTAGTTTTATTGAATGGATTAAAATACACGACACAAGTGCAGAATCGGCACTCGTTAAGGCGCTTTCTAAAAATCACATGAAATATTTTTGCTTTGAAGAATCTCAATATTATTAAATGTATTTTTAAGAACAATGTTAAACATGAGATTCCTTTTCTTACTAAGAGTATCAAATTGTTGGGAGCTACCTCTAAAATACGAGTAAAATACGAAAAAGCTAATTAAAATATAAATATTCTTTCACCTGTACAGCCGTCGAACCGCGAAAACGTATATTGGTTAGTTCTGGAAGGGCTGTGTGTTGAATCACAGTGTTATTTCATCTTATTTTGTTTCATTGTGTCAAAGTGTAGGAAGTTTGTTTACGTGTTATTGTCCGTACTTTATAAATAGTTAGAAACAAGTATCAAAAATTATACACGAACATACAGTGGTGAGCTGAACCAATGAAACTGGATGTTGTGGTTCGTGGAAAGTAGGTGTTAAACGTCGTTCGGCCTAGTCTCCTCTGGTGCTGTTTTCTTACAGGTTGTGGCAGATGAGCAGGTGTTTCGTAGTTTCTCCTTTGCCGCAAACACAGAATATATCATGAAGGCCTTCTAACTCTGCTAATATCCAACCATGTCTTGGAAATAAAACGAAATGATGAGAGATTCAAAACAGCCAAATAACTTCACATCCTATGTTTCTGTATTCACCAGAAACTAATATCTTTACTCGCCAGATTTTATAAAATAAAACAAAAACTACACATTCTATACTGTGTTCTAAAAAAACACAGTAAGGTAACACCCAATAACACAAAATAGTCTCAGTAATTTTATTAATCATATAGATGTTTGATACAAAGAGCAAGGCATTTTTCAAATCATCGTACATCTTTACTTCATTAGCAACAAGCTAGTTTAAAAGACTATTATGTTAAAGTCTCTTACTAAATATCATTTATTTAAAAATATCCTCATACAACATATGATGTTTTATAATCGACAATATGAGGCTCAAGATGTTTTATCTATTATTTAAAACGGTATAACGTTTATTTCTGAGAAATTTAATCTCAATTTTTTTATCTGCTTTATGTCTCTCAACAGCGAGGTCTTTAGAGACGGGAAACGATGGGGGCAAGGAATGCGAAGGAATTCGGCCATGGCCTTTTTAAGGAAGCATCCCGGCATTTGTCTGGAGTGACTTGGGAAACCATGGAAAACTCAAATCTGGATGCCCGGACGGGGATTCGAACCGCCGACCTCCCGAATGCGAGGCCAGAACGCTATTTTAAACTCAAGTTCATCTGGAAACACAGCAAAAAAATTTGTACGAATGAATAACCTACAGAAAGTATACATACCAATGTTAAATATGATCAAATATAACTGATATTTCGTGCAGTGTTTCATATTTTTTTACTATGTATATTCAAGTGCTGCAATTCCGCGTACGCTTCGGAAAAGCAGTTCTATGTAACCGCATGTTCGCCAACGCGGATGAGCCCCCCACAACAACAATATTTGCGTTAGGTCTTGGTTTGGAAGGCGGCGATCTGCAAATGGAATTGAAGACCGGCCGAGCGTATCAAGTGTGCGTCTCCATCAAAGGTTGTCGGGTCTGAGTCCCTTGTACCCACCCCACAAGAAATGAATAATAAACAGATGGTAGGTGGCCCCAGGCTACGTGTGTAGGTTCTGGTCCCATGGTGTTGGCGTACACCCCGACACGACGGCAAGTTCTAATTAACTAGAACTCCGCTCACAGGGGACATACAAGCAAGCACATCAGATGCGGATACGTGATAATTAAAGAAAATAATTTTTTTTCTGACCAGCCCCACTTAATGAACAGATAGTTTGGGTTGTTCAACAAGTTAAAAACAACATTTCTGTGACAAACATCGCAATTTTAGGCGATTACTTATTTCGTTATGATGAACTTGCACAAAAGAAAACTAAGTAAATTATGTGCTGATTAGAGGTCATCATGCGTTGAATCGTTGAGAACTATTCTGCTTAAGGAACCAAATTTAGGGTTCCTCCTAAGATTTGGTAACCCAAAACGTATATGGATAATTATATTTTATACAAAACTACGCATTAAAATCTGTAATGGTGCTATGAATGTTGTTCTAAAGTAAATATTTTAAATTCCTGGTAAAGTTACAAATAATTATAGTATAATCCCTCACTAATAATCAACGGTTCTGGAAGAAAGTTACAACTATTTTGGAGACAGTCGCTTTCGAGACTTCGGCTATGGAAACATTACAATGTCGCTTCTAATAATTAATATTTATGAATTAAGAACATTAGTAAATAGTAAAATTCTCTTGTGCTGGATATATATACAGATATTTCTATGTTTGCAGGTATACAACCCATTGTTTTAATTAGAGATTCGCAAACATTGTTTCTGCACAAAAATTTATATACCTTCACTAAAATTGAAAACAGAGATTATTAATGCGTAGTTTGTCATTTACCGATATATTTTTCTCAACTCAGTTATTCTTAGAAAGCAACAATTTCATAATATCCATATCTGTTTTACTGAGTGAGGTTGTTGAGCTTGCATTCTGGAGGACTCATGTTCAGATCCTGCCCATCAGTTTTTCAGTTACCTAGGTAAAATCAGGTGAATTTTGGGATGGAACATGTATGGAAAATAAGCTTTTTCCATACATTTTTTTGCTTCAATGACTCTAATCTCTCAAACGTGTGCGGTCACCATTTGATGTCTCAGATGAAGAAAGATATCGCTGATCACATTTTTTACTATATTGATCTTCGCCTGTGAAGTATCCTAGGACTCTCCGTGATTCGATTCCAAGCGGAAATGTAGGTCCCCTATGCTGGTAGGATTACCACGTCAGGTTATGGCAGCCACGACAGAGGCCCATGCGCGGCAAATCGGAATTCTGTGAACCGGCGGCCGAACTACCTTCCGGGGTCTCCCGGCCAACAATGTCAAACGCCTCTTTCTTTTAATAAACCGAAGAAACAGCAGAGAGGTCTTTGGACTTGTTCAGTTTGAATGAATTATTATTATTTATCCCACAAGAAGATACAGTTTTTAAGTAGGTTGTGATATCTGGATTACATTTCCACTTACGAATAAATCAAATTATTTGACGGTACATCCTTTCAGCAACCTACCCTACAGGCTAGGACTTTCATAGATTCTCTGTCAACAGTCGATACGGGGTGGCCGACGCCTGTAACAGTCCATAAACGCAGGCAGACAGGGTTTTCCTCTCCGTTGCTCCATCTCAGAGTGTGTGATCTATCGTGGCGACATAACGGGTGCATTACAGGGGAGTTTCTTCCCTCCAATTTGGTGTCGCCACGATATTGCCACAGCCGCTCTCCCTACGATCCCCACCCTTTCCTCCAACAGAGTGGCTTCTCTCCCTCGCCAAAGTTTTTGCCCGACGCACGTCTGTTTGGGTCACTCGTCGGCTCACTGGGACTGTCTCCAACATGCTCTCAAGGAGCGCAGACATTGTTTTCCATGAATGTAAAGAATAATCGCCATACTTTATGTCTTACGTTTATTGAAAGAACCATTACAGTTGCTGAAAATATTGTGATTTTTCGATTACTTATAATAATTAATAGGCAAAAGTCGTTTTTAATTTACTCAATTTTTGTAGTTTGTACTATTCTCTAATTTTCTGCAATAATTATGTACAGATATTTGCCATCGTTATTAAATTTATCGTCAATATTTTTAGTATTTTCTTGGAAAGTGTAAATGACAGGGTAACTCACGAAAAGTATATCACTTCATTTATCCATCTTCGTTGTATTATTCACGGAAAACACAACTTTTTTTTGTTTTGTTTCGTAAATGTCATCCGTACTACTTAAGTACTGTTATGTTCCCCGAAGAGAGTTTTATACATTAGGTGAAACATTACAATGAACGTCGTATCAAAACCAGTCTGTATAAAATACAGAATCCTACGAAATTTGTAAGTAATTCTTCATTACTTCGTAGTATATTGTTGTAAATTATAATATCCTGAAATTAAACTTTGTTTTTTACAAGTGCTGAGGTGAATGACGTATAGTTTTAATCTAAGTTGGACTAGAAAGACAATTGTTCTGTGAAAACATATATGCGTATGAGACACATGTAACTATAGACCTTTCGTGAGAATATAAAGACATTATTGTGGGAAGACACTCCAGCAACCGCACAGTACCAAATAGATTTTGAATGGAGGATAACTTCACTGAAAATACTCGCAACGCAGTATGGCAAGCGAAGATAATGACTTAGAAAAACATCGACGATGTATATGGGTTGATTATTACAGAGTTTTAAGAGATATCAAGCATTCGAAGAACAAATAGCCGATCGCGTTCTGATAGAGTTTCTACCAACTGGGTACTGGAACTTTTAACAGTTGATCATAAAGCGGGGAGTAATCCGCATAATATCTATGCATCTTTGAAACCAATTCAGGAGATTTAGTAAATTTTCTGAATATCTATGACTTCTAGAAGTATAATTTTAGCTCATAAACGAACCAGTAATCAGTGCTAAGGAAGTATCATAGTTATTCCCATCAAAAGAAGGCCAAGGTTATTCCTTCTGCAGCGAAAGAGATAGTGTCTGTGTTTTGACTGTGTGAATTCGGTGCATATAAATTTACTTCACAAGAAAAAAAAAAAAAAAAAAAAATTCACATTGTATACGATGCTAAACTTTTGAGGAAACTGTGAGCAACTATCAAGAAAATTAGAACAATCGGATTATTACAAATGGTGCTTTTTGTCTGGAGAATGCTGTTTACAAGTCTGTCATTGCCATAGTAGGAATTCGTGAGTGTAAGTATCAGATTGGGGCACTACCCGTCTACTCAGCTGATGTGGCCATTTCAGACTTCATCTTGTCACCAAACCTTTGAAAGTTTCCCCTGGTCATTTAATGCCAATTGATGACGTGATATGTATTGATATACTTAAGAATTGCTTTCATTCGCATAGTATAGAATCAGTAAAAAATTGTTGGCGGATACGTGTCTAGCCCAGAAAGCACTGCGTAGAAGAGACACTAAATTTTCTTCGTGGTTTATTGAAATCAGTTTCAACGAATCAAACGGTAGTTGCACCACTGCTTATTGGCTTGGTGTATTTTAAGTGTGATTTTTTGCATTATTTAGTAGACTGATTTAGCCAACTTTATGGTGATTAGCTTGCAATTAGTTACCATTAATATACCATAGAATGAAAGATGTTTCAATTTAAATTAGAATTTTAACCCTGAAGGAACAATGTTGTTAACACTGCCTACAATGTAAAACGGATGACACGGATTTAAGGCTCCGAAGCCTCGCCTTTCATTCATAGACCATTTCTATTCGTTATTCTAATGAATGATTGTATTGATGATTTACTGTCAGAGATTAGGTTGTTTACAGTGCTATATAATAGGATCAAAACAGCTGCAGAATGATGTGCAAAGAAGTGTCAGAGAATACAGATAAAAAACTTAAAGTGGAACATGATTGTAAGGTGGGGAAAGAATTGCTTGTTGAAAACTCGAAATGTAAATAACAAAACATAACTGCGCAAGACGCATTGGACAGGTAGTAGGAAAAAGGTTTCAAAATCCTTCACTTGTTGAAGAGACTGATGAGGGACTGTATCAGAGACGCAAGAGAACTGGTTTACATAACGTTGGTCAGACCACTGCTAGAATATGGTGGTGTAGTATGAGACCCATATTTAGGATATCAAATACAGGAGCTAGAGGGAGTGTAAAGAAGGACTGATAGACTTGTCTCTGTTAATTAGCGCAGAACACAATCAGTAAACGATATGATAAAGGAGGTGGAACGGGATTTACTGGAAGAAAGGAAGAGGATGAAGAGAGTCACGGGAGTCTACAAGGCGTATATTGCTGATGAGGCGTAGAAAGATATTGGTGTAAGATTCAGGAGTACTGCAGTGCAAAGAAATGATGACCGTGATCATAAAACTGAAACACGATTTCAGGCACAAGAATGTGGGAAGGAATCAGCGATTGTAATAAGTTACTGAGAGAAATGATGAATAATTTACCAAAAGCGATGAATGAAATTAAAGTTGAAATTTGTAGACGGCAAAAGTAGGTAGGTACAAGAAAGGTGAAAAATGGGTGTACAGAAATTGCCACCGAAGCATGCCCCCCATCGTTTAAATTAAATTCTGGAGGCATAAAGAGATACTGTTGATTTCTTATTTTCAAGTATTCTTTTAAAAATTTAGGTGGTTTTGAAACTGCATTTCGGCCAAGGACAGGAATTATTTCTCACTAATTTTTGTTCATCATTTGTCATAGTGTAGATTTAGTGAGCCAAACGTCAAATAGTATCACGGTGTTGAAATTCATCTTCACGCCAACCAAACACTAATTTTAGTTCCAGTGCTGTCATCAACTATGTTGCACGGTGTATCTTGAAGGTACCTTATGAGTGTTATTTCCAAAAGGCACTACTTACTTCGATACTAAATTTTCCCCTGTTTAAATACCAAATTCAACTGTCAAGATGGCAATTCTGAACTCAATCGTGCATATGAACCTCTAATTCTCGTCGTTTATGTATCTTATATTTATTTAAGTGTCACGTAACTTTCAAAAGTATACCACAGTTTCTTTTAGCAAATACTTAGGTAACTGTAAAGTTCCAACACTTTACACAGGCACTACTATACTGGTAATACTGTGTTCTGCGAACTATTACCTTCCATTAATATTAATATTAGGCTGAGACAGTAGTGCTAGTAGGGTGGGAAGATGGATGGATCTAGATCGGCTTCCAGTACATGACGCGGATCCCGGCTCCATTAGTTAATAACAGATGCCACAAAGCAGAGTTTATCAGGAGGCGCTAGTCACTGGAAAGCCCCATTGTCCATATCCTAAGTTGTGTAATTTACTAATTAGTCCTATAAATTTAAATGATTAAAAATTGCACTATGTGAAATTTAAAAAAAAACACAAGTTATAAAACGTTACACCAATAAGTTAAAGTAATTATTTGTTAAAACCCTCCTTACTCAATATATCAAGCAGCTTTACTTTACCGCAATAAACACGTTAATATCTTGATCCGACTTGCAGTGTTGGATCTATGCACCTGCTTGTTAGCAGGGACAGTTGAATCGACCATTGATCTCTATTCAAATGACCACAGAGAGGTTTAGTTAAAGAATTGTATGAGAAATGTTTGGGAGGCAATAACACTAACTGTAGCATTGATTTAGCGAAATTTTCCGTAGTTGTTTCGTATGAAGACTGTACAATCTGACAGCAGTGTTAATTGTAACTAGGTATAGCAATGTATAGACCATTGACTAATAGAGCTACCTATAATACAGTCCTCTTTCCAAGTGACGCATGGCACAAATTAAGTACATAAGACAGTCGTTTTACTAGTTAAATATTATATTAAGGAAATCTTCGCTGTCATGTCACAGACTATTGGTGAAACTGAGTGACAGACGTTCCAGGGGGACAAACAAAAGTATATGTCGTTGTGATCAACCACTCGAACCATGCGACAGCAATTCAAATAGACAGAACTAGAATGCGTAGAATTTCAATTCAGGAAATCCTCAGGCCAATCCGCGCGGAAAAAAAATTCTGCAACATGGTTGGTGGGTTACACGGAGCTATCTTTTTCGACAATACAAAAAAATCATTGATTTTATTTCCTTAATGGAGCGAGAGTTCATCAAGGCAAAAACGTCTCCCCATTACGTCAGCTCATTTGGCAACATTCAACAGTTCTGGCTGGAATTCCGTGATGCGATGCTGGAGTTCTGATCCGGGACTAGATGACACTTGGCTCTCGGTTTCTGAACACTAGGAGAAGACATACAAGGATTATCGACGCAAGTTTATTGTACAATATGTATGTGCCACTTCAAATTTGTTAGCTTAAGTGAACTTATCCTTAGATGTAGTTACTATACGATTACTATGTTAATTTATGAAAAACTTGTATCATAGTATCATAGTAAAAACTAATTTTTTCTCATGATCAGGGAAAGCAAGGAAGCAACAACCTTGGAGACAGAATGCCCGCCAGGATAGAAGTCTCTTGGGAGAAGAACGCGGTTAGCTAATGAACTTTAGACGGTTTTGGAGACGTGAGAGAAAACGATTCAAATTTTGAAGAAGTCAACTTTTTGACATAAGATATAGCATTCTGTATCAAAACAAAACTTTTCACTGCTGTAATGTATTGTATTTTGGACTACACAAACATTGGAATGGTGGTAGTACCAAGCTGTTCTCATCTCGCCGCCAAGTATGAATGAATGCGTATCTAGATATAATCACTGACCAAAAAAAAAAATGCATTGAGAAGGTGCCGTCATATTTGGAAATAAGACGATACACAATGCTGGGTAGATAAAAGATTCGACCACTGTGGAGTAAAAGTAATAACTTTGCACGGGGAGCGATAGTGAGAGAAAGTAGTTCTGGGAAGTCTTACAGTCAGTGAACCGTGACATAATGTTATGAGAAAGAGGCATTGCCTCGTGGGGGCAGTATCGGAACCTCACGAAGTCGCATTGTGTATTTCATATGGGGGATGGTGGTATATTGCAACTGATCGACATCTAGGGCATACAGATTAAGGATTGCAATCCCGCAGTGTTTTCAATCCCGCGGGATCCGTGCGGGATTGGTACAAACAGTTTTTTAACGCATATATTTAAAACATAGTTACTTAAAACGTTAATAAATTAAATAATAATTACATTAATAAATAATTTTTAATTTTAAATGATAAAAATTAACAGTTAACAATATTTTGATTGGCAAAATGACATTAAATCTTTTTAGCATGTCTTAAGTGTATTTCGAGGTTTTACATTTTTGTTTTTTAATCTAAACCATTTTTAAATAAATAATAAAAATGGAAAATATTGAGTCTTAGGTCATATTATGTGCCTTACAATACATCACATAAGTTTAAAAATATGGTTTGCTTAATGGTCAAGTTACCAGAGTTTTTTTTAAAAAAATTATAAATAAACATTCCATAACACCGAGAAAAGCATTCCATTTCACAAAGTGAATTGAATATACTCTGTGAAGTGTAGACTTCGCTCAGAACAAGATTTCATCTTTTTGTCACTGCACAAGCATGAGACTTGGCCTTTTTTGCGTGATTCATTATTATATCTCCTGATTCCTTGATTGATATTACAATTGATTCAATGTTATTAAAAGAAACTACTCACCAACACGTAAACTGTGAAGTATTTCAGATTTACTTATGTGACGTAACGATGTTTTTAGAGTGAAAATTATTATTTTTTTGTAATAAAGGAGACTTTCTCGGCGAATGATTGTAGTGAAGTCCTCATAGGTTGTATCTCCGGATTTCATTGCAAACACACGAAATTACACACGTGAGGAAGACGGCGGAGGCAGCCGTCGAAGTATGGTGTTCGTACAACACAATTCGTCGATACAACCGTGAAAATTTCATTATAACTTTTTTTACCTTTAGTCGGATTAATAACAAGGAGAAGAGGGATTAATCGAAAGGCTGAGCGGCACATGTAAGCAGGTGGCTTTCGTCAAAGAAACGCATTGAGGCAGCGGCCAAAACAACAATAAGTCAAAGGATATACAATTTCCTTTTGATAGCTGTTAAATAAATAGGTACGCGATCGTTAAAATTACGATAAAATTAGTTTCATATCAACGAATAATCAAATTTTCAGCCGCAATTTAGGAAATTGTCATAATTAAATTATCTGCAACTACAGAAAATGGGAATAATGAAACCGTGAATAAAAAGCTGTAACCGTGTAGTTCAGATAACGTTTGCGACACTTAAAAAATAATTATATAGTTAGAAAATCGTACTAAATACGCACCGTAACTCAAATTACAGAAATGTGTACTCGAAACAAACGTAAGTTTTGATGAATACGTAAAAGTGTATTTATTTGCTTACGAATGACGAAGGTTGACAAAAACAAACGTTTGTTCACACGAGTCAAATACCAACTGCTCTGGTACAGCAAACAGTGCAATACATGTGACAGAGACCGAGTGGGGCAGCGAATCACGCACTGACACGCGTTTCCGCCTGATTTTGCGGATTGCGGATCCGCTTAATTTTGTGCGGGATCCGCCAGACTGTCTAATGATGCGGGATCCCGCGGGATTGCGGGATCCCGCTTTGCTGGATTGCAATCAGTAATACAGATGTCTTTGTAGCCGGGTGTTGAAACGAATGGTTACACGAAGCCATTCGCACACATCGGGAAGGTTCCACTCACCCAATACAGACCCCGATACAGATGGGAACCAAACAGTGAGTCATTGTCATGGATCACGAAAACCATTGGTATCTTCATCTTCCACACACCGTGTAGTACCGCAACTAGTATCCATGACTGAAATTCGCCAAACTACGGATACGCCATTCTCTTCAACGCTAACACCTAAATAGATAAAACTTCGATTGGAGTAGTGACTCACCTGGGGGGAAAGGACTGAGCACGATTGGCCTATAATCGTAGTCAACGATAAATCGGTGGGTCTGCCTGACCACGGATGACTATCCTGTACGCATACAGTGGCAGTGAGAATAAATCCTGCGAGTGTGGTGTAGAAACACAGCAGCCTAAAACTTGGCACTATGGTTAGGGAAACCATTGAGTATGACCTCATGCCTTCAGTATTCATCATACGATCCTATACGGGGGACACGCAGGAAGATAATACACTATCAGCACACACTTCCTCTTGGCGTGCAGTAAAAATCTTATCTCCACGCTGTTAATGTGTGCCGATAACAAGTATCGCCTCCGGCTGTACCTGCCCGTTGATGGCACGTTTACCAGCACTGAGGGGTTCCTCCATTTTCGTAACGGATAACGCCTAATTTCATAAATGGTGTTTGGAGAAATTCGATTCTGGACGTTATTATAGTGTGCACTTAATACACATAAATGTGTATAGTTTTCATGCATCACAATGAATTGTAAAGTAACTCGCTACACAGGCAATGATTTTAGAGTTGTAAGTTTCCCTTTCACTAAGTGGTTTATAAACATACTGAAGTACTCAAACTCTACACATACCTTTTTTCCCACATTTATTTAAGAAATAACGTTAAAATGGTAAGTTAAACTTATTTTCAAATTATTCAGAGCACTTTCGCTGTACAATAGCGCAGGTTCCCTCTAGAGAAGAATTCGACGACGGCTATTTTTATGTATAGTGAAACTTCTGAAACGCTATAAAGAAGCTAAGCAATGGTTGAACGCCAACGCAGATAGGCAGCTATTACACAATTACTTCTAAAACAATATGACTATTATTAACTCCTTTCAATATTATGTGATGATAATTTTAAAATACAATAAAAACCTGTAAGTACGAAGGCGTTCGAGGCGTATGATTGTACTGAAATATTAAAGGTTGTGCTTCTGGATTATGTTGTAAAAACACGATATTGTGACGACTAGCTTCATCGATTGTTGACGTTTTCATCGGTTGTGAAATCATCTGTAAGGTCAGATGACCAACAGTTCTTAACTTTCATCCAGTAGACCGATAATTTCACACCTGATGGAGCTAGCCGTCAAAATGTTGTGTTTTACAATACGACCTGGCGGTACACCTATAAAGACTTCATTGCAATCATACTCCAGAAAATTCTTCATCTTTACATGTTTGTATTATATTTTGAAATTAATATTCTATAATTTTTGAGGGAATTAGTAACAATCTGATTGTATGAGATGCAATTCAATGTTAGCTGTCTATTTACGCTAGAGTACAATTCGGCGGTACACCAGTGACGAGTTCATTGAATAATACAAACAATTCAAAAGTTTTTAGGACTAATTTAACCATAATAAACTATTTTTAACTATTTACAAATTATAGTAGTTGACACTGGCGTACGTATTAAAACATTACAATTAATATAGTCAATATGAGAGTCAAGTAAAAATTGTTTCAAACTCTCATGCATTAGCTGAAAACTACTTTTCATGATATTCAATAATTTATATCACAAATTCTAGCATATTCGTACAACAACATTTATACAATTCCAATAAACAGATCTTTCTACTTATTTACATAAAATGATTGATTAAAGCAGGGATAATCCGTAGAACCAAGGTCGTGCTTCTGCTACGACTTTTATAGAGGCTTATGGTTTATTCACAGTAGTATAGATTAAATGTTAAACTTCAGCAATGTATAAAAACAATTAACTTCTGTTTGTACCTGACACGAACGGACAAATATTGCAGTGTGAACAATAATCGAAAATGTATTCATCAGGCGATCTTCTCATCTGTTCTCTACCCAGCCATATGCAGATTTTTTTTTTTAATCAATTTCTATCAGTGATTACTCGCGTTCGCATGCCGCCCCGGCCAGTGTTGCAGCGAGCGAACGCCGACGTGCTGTCAGGCCGAGCTGTCTGTGCAGTGAGGTGGAACCTCGCTCGTTGTCGATCCGGCGTGGTCGCCCGTATGGCTGAATAGTCGGGTCGGGTCGGAACGTGTCGCCGCCGCTCGCTGGTCACCTCTCAATACAACAGCTCGAATAAATTGTCCCCCGTGCACATGCTGCGCGTCGCTCCGCTGGCTGCAGACTAGCGCAGTGGCTACACGTATCCGTTGAGTTTCAGCACTTGTACACGAGAGCAGGAAGCCTGTTAAAAATGTTATCGCCAACGCTTAGAACAATTATGTTCTCAACTGGCTAAAAACAAAAAAAAATCACGCTTAATGTGTATAACAATACTTATCTAATTCAGTGGGATGTGAAATTTAGTTAGTAACTTAATGTTACAATCATTATTACTGCCCGATTCACTAAGAGTGGTTGATGAATAGTGTGTTGCACCTATACAAATGTGTAATGGTTTATGCGTCGGAAGGGATATATGACATACCACAGAGTCGCCCAGGTGCTATTTTGAGCAGCTATCCCCGTATTATACTGGAACGATCTGGAAAAAACTATGAAAACCCCGATCAGGATGGCCGGAGCGGTTTCTCGAGACCTAATCTAGTCGGATTCTAAGTTTCCTCTTTCTATAAGTCTTTCCTATTACATTCCCTAATCACTCGTGGAAAAAAATGAGCATAGAAAAGAATCAGTTCTGGTCCAGATTTCTCGTACCTTATTTTCTCGGTCATTCGTAGATACGAATGTTTCTGGTTGTAGTATGCGTTTGCTGTCTCCTTTACAAAGGTCTGTCGTGAATTTTTCAATTATTTTCTGCCGAGAGCAATGCCTGCGGTGTTCGGATCTTCCCAAGCTAACTCCTTCACCATAGCACATACGTTTTTCCTCCAACTACATATATCTGTTACGAATCGGGCGGCTCTTCTTTGGACCTTCTCCAGGGTCTCCATTAAATATTATGATGGAGAGAATCTTCAGTTTCTCGGCACCAATACTTAGAAGCGATGGTGCAAATTGATAGAAATTGGCTGTCGAAGGAAAGATGGACAGCAATCAGGTACATGTATCAAGTCAAGAAGATCACCATCCTACCACTTCTGACAAGCTGAAAAGCGTTATGAGTAGAAACATATCGTCAGGAATATCAGAAATGATGTGAGAAATCCAGTGGTTAACGACGCAGAAATTTGATTTAAACGATTGATAATCAATACTTCATTCAAAAGTTAATTGAAGAGGAAAGCTTCAAACGAAACGAAGAGTGTCATTTGCTAAGAAGTGCCAACAAATACAAAAGTATGGTACTAGTACGTAGGATGGAATCATCGTCAAAAATTAATCAAGCCCTCCGTTCTTCTTGTCAGATTGGATCTGACGGTGAACTGAGTTTTTTGAAGCTGTATAACGGATATTAATCTAAAACGTTCTAAACTTGTTTTCTTTGGCAAGACGAAGTTTGCCACATTGCACAGTTTATTTCAGCTAATAATATCTTAGTAGGATGACAAAATTTGTTTGGTTCTATGCATGGAAACTAATAAACTTACCAATCTCTTTATTCATTTATCTTTAATCGGGATTCTATATGAGACCAGAAATGATGTGCTTTACGGAATCAAAAAGTCTGTAGTAAGTTGAATTATTTGTCGTAATTTTACCCCCCTGTAAATTAGAACTTTATCCCCATTAGAATTGATAATTTTATTTGTAAATCAATTACAGGAATGTCTGTCATTCCACTGATTTGTGTTGCTCGCTACTGTAGGGGTTTGCAAGAATGAAGCCAAGACGAAATTATGAATAATAATTCTTCTAACTAGTTCATAGGGAATTTTATTTGCGGACAGATTTTTATAAGATCATGTGCAACCATCGTTTTCCACCATATTATAGTCTCATAATGCTAAAGGTATGGAAATGTCGGTAAAATTTATATGGTTTTACTTCGAGTTTTTACAGAATTATAAATGCAATTGACCATAGGTTCACCTTAACGAAACAATTGTCACATGCAGATTGGACACTTTTTTGAAAAAATTAGGCCGTCATTGATGAGGCTGAGAAACAATATAAGGTTTATTTTAAAGCTCGGATTCATAAGAATGAATTCAGAATCAGTTGTTAGGTATAAGGCCATTTACTACGGTTAGTACATCTTTATTTTGCCGAAAATGAAATACAAAAAAGTAAGAGATGTTTCTACTTATGTACCGCTCTCTGCTCGCTTAGAACAGCCCTCTAGAAGCCTTCAGTCAATCGCGTGGTTCACCGTCTTGTTACTGGTCCGCTTGGCGGCCGGACGTGGCTCGCCCGGCAAGTGGTCAGTGGGCGGCGGGTAGCGTGTCATTAGGGGCAGGCTGGTCTGCCTCTTTACGACGCCGATAGCAACCTTCCAGCCAGGCCACCAAGACGGCTTTTCAATCGAACAGGAGGGGAAGGAAGGAAGGAAGGAAGGAAGTCGGCTGAGGAGAGGTGGCTCGTGAGACCACCCCTGCAAAACGCACACTCACACACAAACACACACACAAGAAGATTCACTTCGCCCGCTGCCCCTAGTGACAATTACCATTTACAAAGACGATTTGTGTCCGCTTAGATGGCGGGGACAGCGGAACGGTTCTCCGCCACGCTCGAGTCTCGGAGAAATGGGACGCATCAAGGGAGGGGCTGAAGGAAAAGATCAAATTAAAGGGGAGTCTGCAATAGAAAGCGGAAGAGAGAGAGAGAGATAGGCGGAGGAGAGAATGAGAGAGTGCAGCCCAGCAATTCGAATTAACTAAACCGTTCTCTTGATCTCTGATGCGGTTATTTATAGGGCACTGCGGAGTCCTTTAACTGTTCTGGGGGTACCACTGGCATCGCCTTCATATACTCGTCACATCCATTTCGTTGTCTTGTCTCGCTGCCGTCCTTCTTCGCGGCACGGCCGCCTTGGAAGTAAATTTACGCAATGAGATTACCCATTCCTTACGTTTCGTGAATTTTAAGGCCGGTCGTTTCTTCGGCGTGGATCGTGCGTAACAAAGGGCAGTCGGTTAAACTGGAAACCTCGGTATGAGCGACTTGTCTCTTCTTTTCATGCACAGAATTAATAATAAGGAACCGCTAAAAAAATTATTTCTGGGAGATGTGCTGCTATGGCTAACGGTTCCACTTCCCTAGTAACGCAATCTTCTTTCTAGGGCAACGTGGCAGTGTTAAAATTCCTTATTGACCGTGCCGCAGGAGATGTGGCTTTATTCTATAATACTCAATTTATGAGTAGCGAGTGGTCAATAAATTATATGCCTTATAATTAGTGGCTTCCACAATCTTCATAAGCAAAAAGAAAAGAACCTTCAACATATTTTCTCTGAATTCCTGGGATAAGATACATCGTAGATAGTCACCGTTCTATAGTCTTTAAAATGCCGTTGCCTTTTAAATGATTTATAGCGTATGATACGCAGTGACATGAATTTCAGATAACAAAACATTTTCACTTTATAGCCTCTTTAAAGAGGTTTCAGAAACCTTGACGTATGGTTTGTTTGACAATGAATATATAATGACTAAAATAATGATTAACGAATCAACATTTTAGGTTAAGATTTGCAGCGTGTGGTCACTTCAGTATCATATTCACGTTCTTAAACCCTTTATTCTATAGAAATTTATTTGTTACACAGCAATAATTTCACGGACGTATTTCAGCGTTACTTGGTCCAAAAGGCATTTTACATTGCGACATTCCTTAGATCCTTCCCAGAGTGAAATGTTACTGGCATATCTTCGCATCAAAACAAAAACATGTGTCTTATCTACCGCTGTTTTCATTAAAACATTCCGATCTCAGAACAACTGTACGAATCCATCAGCAAAATAATACATATACTCAATTTAAACCCTCGACTCCACGGATACAACGGTGAAATGATACAACTGCAATTTCTACCTTTTGAAATATCAGTTGTTATGAGCTGGTATTTATATAATTATTGGTTGGCCACTAAAAAAATTATTTACTTAACGCAGCTAAGACATATTATCTAAATACATTATACACAATGCTTACAACTTGATTAAAAATAAACTCCATTGATAAATTAATTCTGAAACTTCATAATCCAGACTCATCTAAAACATAAATTGAAAGTGATTCATATGAAATTCTTTTTTCAGCCATGTCATAACTGTCATAGTTAATTTCTTCACAGTTAGTCACTATAATCTATCTTTAAGTTAACAGAAAATCTATCTTAGATCTGTGCGAAAATGCTAAAATTTTCCATATTAATACGACATTCAGATTTCGCGCAACTCAATCATCTACGGAAAAGTAAACAGTAGTTTTTAGAAAATACCAATCCACGACTTTAAACTGAATTTTGAAACAGAAAATATTAACAGTTCTATAAAAGACCTTCCCAAAATTACAAAATATAAATCACCATTGGATCTTTGTTTTTAAAAATTTTAAGCCATTATGCTGTTTATATTATTATTATTGTAAAAACTAAAAAGTAAATTCTAAAAATATAACCAATCAGCAGTTAAATATAAATTTTTCGGCTACTATGAATATCAAAGGAAAGAGAGTAAGTAAAACTAACAACGCGCAGTATTTAAATGCAATGACGCAAATGTAAATACCGAGGCATTGCTGTAATGAAATTCATTTTGGCTACAGCTCCAATTCCATGCTTTTACATATCAATACCATTCCATTCTTCTTATTTTCAGTTTTTCAGTAAAATTCCAATCCCAATTTAGAGGAAGCAGGAACAGACCACAGAGATTAATGAAAACATTCCAATCGCGTGTCATCCTTTATATTTAAGAAAAAAAAACGTTTTCGTTCAATATCAGAACATATGTTTTCACGACTACTTTACCTATCACTCCATCAGTATTTGTCAGATTTTCATCATACACGAAACGAAATTTAATTTACCCATTGCTTTCCAAATTTGTGCAGTTATATTTTCTTAACAGATCCTTCTCCCAAAACGAATCCCTCATTATTTATACTTTTGATAATATGGCAGCCCATACCCAAATCCTCCCTCTGATCTTCTATTTCAAAATATTTTATCTTTGGGATCCTTAATAAAACACCATCTACCTCCTTATCTGGTAGTTCTCTTATCATAAGACACACGTTAAGAATCATAATCATCATGGATAAAAGGTATGTAGATGAAAGTTTCCATAAATGTTGCTGTTCAATGTTCCAAGCTAATAACATCATTAATCCATAATCATTTCATTTGCACAAACTCAAACAAATGTTGGTGTGTAAACTAAAACCTTGAATGCTCGTGGGTTTGATAGTTTGTTTCAAATATTTATTCTAGTCATCTAATTAACAATAACAAAATTGTATTGCAGCAAAAAATATCAATGTGAACTTGTCTTTTCAAAATGATAATTCTATAAAATGAAAAAATAATCTGCCTAATAATGAAAACTTAGCACATGAAAGTTTTCTATGTTCTTATTTGATGATTTTTACATAACATTAATAAAGGGTGAAAGCACAACTAGCAATAGTTGTAGTATCTTTGTCACTTTGGAAAGTTGCACCCACACGTTTTATCCTTTTTTTTTTTTTTTTTTTAATGGCATTCGGCAACGGAGGCCATACAGCCAGCTCAATGTGTATTTTTTTCCAATGTATGGACGCCACAGGACGGACAAGACATTCACACAGACACACAACACTTAACATCCATGCCCGCGGCCGGATTCGAACCGGCGTTTTATCCTTGAGGTTAAGAGCAGGTACCACTTACTACGGCGACCGCTAGAGGCGCTTTGGGCTGGTGAGCCGACAGGCAGGCAGCAGGTGGTTGGTGCATGAGTAATGAAGCAAGAGAGACAACACCTGCAGTCGGAACAACATCACTCCCAACTGTGTACAACAGTCACCATTAAGCGGCCAGTGGCGCCGACAGCGGACAGCAGCATTACCAAGCACATGGCGCCAGATTCGTATCTTATCCCTCGAGTACAACTCGGAAATCAGTATGGAGTCTTCTGGTTCATTCAAGGTCTATGCACATAACTCATTATCAAAAAAAAAAATATACTTGGAACTATAAGAATACTTGATGCAGCTTATTTTAATGCTCTTCTTACATGAACACTTGTTGATTTCCTCAACAGATCTGAGGACTCTAATCAAATGGAGCGAAATCAGGTATGATGCTAGCTAAGACGAGTTGACTGCGTCGGATCTCAATAGTAATAGATTTTGACTATGTGCATTGTGCCCATTTTTAAAATAGAAGCAAAAAATGTTCGTAAACAAGACTACCTTCTTAAATTGCAAAATGGATATTACGTAGTCACTGGCATTCTTCCACGATATGATCTTGAATTTCCAAACCATCACTGTGATCTCCTGCTACTAAATAGTTTGTCTTTGATATGATTAATACCACATCCTCTATCTGTTAATCCTATAATTGTCTTACCACAAAATACACATTACGAATTATAATCAGCTGCAAAAAATATAACTGCAAATACAAAATCTGTTAGCTGCCTTAATTGCTGCAGCATTGATCCCATTTTTAATTTAATGTCAGATACGTTGAGTAAATAGTTTAACGTTTTCTGTTTCCGACAATTTAACCAGTTCACTAGGATTCTAAAAACTTATTATTTTAAACGAAGTTAAAAGTAAAAGAAATTTAAAATAATCAAACGACAGAATATTAAGCCGCATTTTACTGTATTGAATTTTACAGTAAAGCTAGAAGTGAAGAATAAAATATTTACCTTAGTATGTTTTTTGATAAAACAATTTAAATTCCATTTAATCAAAGAAATTGTTAAGAGGCCGTAATAATTACATTTTGCAGACGTATATTATATTGTTAAGAAATGCCTGAATCGATTGTTATTTACATAATGATTAATCTCCAGGCGTAATAATTATTACTGTACTAAATTATATCGTTATTGTTATCTTAAGCTGGTGATATATGATCAGTTAATATAAATTTTCGTAACATGATTATGCTTACATTGTTCTAGCTGTACTGTCATGGTATACAGTAGAGAAGAAGTAAAGATAAGATTACTGTGCTGAAGCTGAAAAACATTTAAAGCATTTTATATTTATTTTATGTATATTTATTTGTGTATTCTTTTTTATTTTTATAATCGGAGTAGATTTTAAATAATATTATGTACCAAAATGTATTGTAACACGAAAAATGTTTATGCTACATATGGTTTGCACTGGAGCAATTTCATCATTATAAATTTCAACCTTAGGTGAAATCATTGGTACAGAACCTGGAATAGTTTTATGCCAGTTAAAATTTAAATATTTTTGATTTTTTTAAGATTTATAACGTACTTATTTGTTACAATTATATTAAATTAAAATATTTAATCTTATAAATAATTATAATAAATATAGTGCTTAGTTCATAAGAAATGAAATGATATTAGTTAAGTCCGTAATTTTCATTGTACCCAGCTCTATCACTTCTCTAGAATAATCGCAGGCTTGAAGAATAATGAAACGAATGTCGATGTCCGCAACCAATCTGCACATCTGTCGCGCAACGCGTTCCCATATTCGAGTTTGATTGAACCGCTCAAAAGCATTGCGTCGGGCGGAAAGTGGCTAACAATGGTGACCTCAAATAAATTTGTACGTCTCGTATACGTCATTTTCCACCATTAAAAACGATTTTAAAGTCGAATATCAATTTTTTATCGCAAGTGGTGAAGCGTAATTCGGCGATATTGGTTTGCTGGCGCATGCTGCCGTTCACACAGCAGTACAGAAATGCAGATATGTTGAAACTGTCACTTTTAATCGCTCATTACAGCCCATACAGCTTGCGACATTCATTGTACGTGCTATGTGCGTTCTAGTATTGCCCAAGTGGAACGGGTGCTGCTGATGTATCGAGAAATCAAAGTGCTCATAATGCACAGTTCGAATGGATGGGTTTCATGAATTGGTCAGCAATTTTAGCCGGCGCTGTCTGATTTATGTAGAGGTTTTGTTAAAAAAAATTGTTTGATAGTCAAATGGTTTGTTACCTTAAAAGGTAAATTTTTAGCTTCGACAGATTTTTTTTTTTTTTTAATTTTGCGTTTTACCTTCTATAAACACGTTCTCGATTTTTTAAAAGAAAATTGCTTTAATGACAACATATGAAACATTAAAATAAATTTTGTATATCATACAATACAAATATATATAATGTGTATGTCGCGTGAGGCTCATAAACATCACAAGTAACTTGACATTTAATAACAAAATCGGTGTAAGTATATAGTAATGAAATATTTCTACTTTTTTCTAATTTGGTGAATATGACAACGTATTTGGAACCATAAATGCACCTAACCTTATACATAATAATCTTTGCTGCTATTGACATTCTTTTTCAGTAAGCATCCTGTTCTCACTGGCTCTTCCCCTAATCCTAACAGCGTAAGTGATCGCTGCTATTTGCCCATCAGTAACATGTGCTAATTGTACGGCCCTGGTTGGAAGACTCAAAGTAATTTTGAAGCTTTTTTAGCGAACAAGGAAAATGGGGAATTATCCGAAACTAGCGTAGAGAAAGCAGAAATCTTGAATAATATATTTAAAAAAGCTTTCACGTCAGAAAACCCAGAGGAGATTCCGATATTTGCCAATCGTACCAACAAAATTATGAATGATGTCGAGGGAATAACTAAATTGCTTATGAATGTAAAAACCAATAAGGCTCCCGGACCAGACGGTATTCCTACAAGATTCTACTCCAGGTACGCAAAGGAAATTGCACCGTATTTGATGAAATTAAACACCGCCTCCTTGGATCAAGGAAAAATACCAGCCGAATGGAAGACCGCCTTCGTAAGTCCAGTGTTTAAAAATTGGAATATTAATGATCCTCAAAATTATAGACCGATCTCGTTAACATCAGTATTTTGTAGGATTTTAGAACACATCATCTATTCAAATGTCATGCGATTTTTGGATGAAGATGAACTTTTAAACCCAAATCAACATGGATTCAGAAAAGGCCGATGCTGCGAAACACTACTTGCACTTCTAATTCACGACTTGTGCCGTATTATAGATGGGCAATCCCAGGTTGATATAGTTCTATTAGATTTTAAAAAAGCTTTCGACACTGTGCCTCACACTAGGTTACTTAGGAAACTTCGTGGCTACGGCATATCTAGACAAATATGCGACTGGGTTGCAGACTTTCTGAAGGGCAGAACACAGTGTGTAGTTCTCGACGGTGAGAGTTCATCTTTTACCGAGGTGAGGTCCGGGGTTCCCCAGGAAAGCGTGATAGGGCCTCTGTTGTTTCTCATATACATTAATGATTTGTGTGACATAATAAGGGGGATGAAAAGATTATTTGTCGATGATGCTATTATTTATCGTGAAATCAAAACCCAGGAAGACTGCGCTTTGTTACAAAACGACATTATGAAAATAATTGCGTGGTGTAAAGACTGGCAGTTGGAGTTAAACGCTAAAAAGTGCCAAGTCATGCATATAAGTAAAAAGGTGACACCATTTAGCTCTGAATATACAATTAATGGTACATTCCTTAGAACTGTGTATTCCGCTAAATACCTAGGGGTAACAATTCGTAATAATTTGTCGTGGAATGAACATATCGATAATGTAATTGGGAAAGTAAATCGTATGCTCCGATTTCTAGGTCGTAATTTAAAACAATGCACTCCTGAAGTTAAATCGATTGCATATAAGTCACTAGTGCGTCCTCACTTGGAATATTGTTGTTCTGTATGGGGTCCCCATCAAAAGGGGTTAATGGAGGCATTAGAGAGGGTCCAAAGAAGGGCAGCACGATTCGTGACAGGTATATATAGTTGGAGGGAAAGCGTAAGTGCGATGCTGAAGGAGTTAGGTTGGGAAGACCTGGAACACCGAAGGCGTTGCTCACGGCGAAAGCTAATTGAAAAATTCACGACTAACATATTTCAGAATGACAGCAAACAAATATTTCTACTAGCAACATTCATATCTCGGAATGACCGTGAAAATAAGATAAGAGAAATCAGGGCCAGAACCGATTCTTTTCTGTATTCATTTTTTCCGCGAGCGATTAAGGAATGGAATAGAAAGGATTTACCGGGCGAGTAAACTTAAAATCCTAAAGGAGTAGCTTTGGATAAAGCTCTCCGGCCATCCTGATCTGGTTTTCCAGATCATTCCACGCGAATGCTGGGATGGTTCCTCACAATAGCCCTTGGGCGCCTCCTACCATATCCCGTATATCCCTTCCAAACTATTACCCTTTCGGATAGGTGCAATGCACCCTCTGCCACGCACTTTTAGTGAATCGCAGAGTAATAGTAATAGTAATAGAACAAGTAAAAATATAGAAAAAAGTAAAGCATAGGACGAATATATTGTATATAAGAAGCTACTGCTACCACAAAAATAAAAACCACCTCTAAGCATAAATACTAACATTACTGTAAACAAATTTTCTCCTAATAGGTTTTCTCTGCCTTTTCTATTCAACCTTTCACTATCTTATATTTGTTCATAACATTCAATTATTTTATATGTGGAAGTGTGTGTATTTTATTACAATGTATAAAAGAACGTTCGGAATCTTTTCTTACCAGAGATATTAGTTATTCAACCTTCAAATTTTTACCAACGCTTCAGAAACGAACGGGAAACCGGCTAATGATTGACTTTTTTTTTTACGGCTGTGTGTTGTACTCCCATAAATATTTGTTTACACTGCTGAATTTTTTATAGTAAGATCTGCTATACAGAGTGGCTTGAAATGATTTCATATGTTGTAAATGGAAGATGTGCTGCTCGACCCACTGAAGTGGAAACGACAAAAGATGATAAAGATGTAAAAGTCTAAATCTGACAGGTAGCTGCAGCATATTTAAAAGATAGTAAACATATATATGTGAGAAAATGGCAGTGTAAAATGTTCGAAAATAAAAAAAATATCTAATAAATATTCGGAGAAATCAAGTTCACATACACTAACCGTTTAGTAGCAATAAACAAATACTCCCAACTGGGCTGGAAGAAAGAAGAAACTTCTATTCGTCAGATGATATTAATTATTTACATTAATGTTTCGTTAATACTTGGGTATTACCATTAGTGAATTGGAGTTGCTGTGTTATCAAGCTAAACATAAAGTCGTCACATTCATCAGTGTTCCAAATAACTATACTTTCAGCTTTATACTTAAATAAAAATATAAATTTTACGTCATAAAATATATCAGAAGTTTTTGCACTGCCTACACAATATCCTCATGCTACAGTGCAAAAACACCCCGCATCTAGACACACATCACATTTCTTCATAAATACCAGACCGAAGAGGGATGTACGAGAGAAGTAAAGGAATTTGGTTACAAAACTTCGGTCAGACCATTGCTAGAATATGGTAGTGTAATATGGGGCCCACATTTTGCGTATCAAATACAGGACTTGGAGAGGGTGTAAAAAGGGTCTGGTAGATTTGTTTCTTGAAATTATCGCAGAATGCAATCAGTAACAGATATGATAAAGGAACTGGAATTGGATTCATTGCAAAACAGGAGGAGGATGAAGAAGGTCATGGGAGTGTATAAGTCGTATACTGGTGATGAGGCATGGAAAGATATTGGTGTAGGTATGAAAAATAGTGCATGTAAGGGAAAAGATGACCATGACCACAAGCTGGCACTTGATTTCAGGCAGAAGGTAAGGGTATCAGGGATTGGAATAAGTTACCAAGGGAAGTGATGAGTGGTTTTGCCGAAGACGTTGAAGGAATTTGAAGTTAAAGTTTGTAGAGGGCAAATGTAGGTGGGTGCAGGAAAGGGGGAAGACGGGTGTTTAGGGAAATTGCCACCGGAGTGTGTGCTCCATCGCAATTAAATTAAATTAAAGAAGACATAATTGATAAATCTTCAGTATTTTGCTAAGAAGCAACAAACACGATCATTAAAAGCCACCATACCAATGGTTTCCATCCGTCTGAATATTGTCATACACTAAAGAATACCCAAAACACAAAAAATCAGTTGAAGTCAAGGAATTTGTAAGGGAATAATAATTTTAAAAATCGACCTTCAACGGAAATTTTCCATAGGTGATCTAAAAATATTCAGAAAAATTAGGAACATTTCATAATTTCTAAAGGATAATGTTTTGCCTAAATATCTCATGTTTTCTTTCTGTTACTAAAACCTATGTCTTTGAATAAAATATAAATCATCAAATTACTGTCACAAATTTGACTAACAAATAAAGACAAATGACTATCTCAGCTAGTAAAGTATAATATTTTATGTGAATGTGAATATCCTGTTGTCATTACTGTATGTTTTAAAATATATATTTTTTTCCAATCTGATTATTTTGCTGTTATCCGACGCAACTTACGGTAAATACAATTCTTAGGAATATTTAAGGCATCTATTCAGAAATGCGTAGGCTGTGTATATTTCTACTGAAGTTGAATACTAGTTTGAAACAGTTCATACTTTCTTTAAAAAAGGTTACTCGACTATCAAAAATAGTGTGGGAGTTCAAGATATGTTTTATGTTAGACTTTATTCTTATATGTATGGTACCAATTTTTATGTCTGTCCTGGAGATACTGATGGGTTTAAATTAACTTTGAAAGGAAATAGATGACATTGATGGTACAGTATTGTTATGAGACAAAATGATTTCCGGTAACTCTTGGGATCATAAGAAAACTGAGTATGTACTAAACTGAAATTGTTAGTTACTGCACGTCACTTTCGTGTTACTTGCCAGCATCGGAAGAATTTTTTTTTTTTTTTTTTTATCTCCGGGACCCGTATGCTTCATAGTTAAATGAGACTTTAATCAATTTATAAATGCTCTGTTTTGAACGTTGTGTAGTCAACTGCTTATTTTACATCGAATCTTAGAAGAAGTTGACATTTCCAGAAATTTTATATATTCAGGATTCTTTAAAATTCGTGGTGTAGCATGAATTTTGCTACTAGCTGGTGCATACAACTTCGTTCATATTTTTCAATAATTTGAAGTTTTTTTTATATTTCTGATCGCAACCTTAAATTTTCCCAGGATAAAAAGTAGGCTATGTTACTCCCTACCAAATTAGCTACCAGCAAGTGAAAGTTACGTCAGAATCTGTTTTCACCATAAATTTGTTGCATATAAAATATTTGTTAATAGCTGAATAATGGGACATATTATAAAACATTCTAGTTCATTCAAGAACATTTTAGTACATTCAAGAACATTTTAGGACATTCTAGCATATTCCAACGATTTTCAGAACACTTTGGTCGATATATGAAAATGCCCTAGGGCGACCTCTATTAACCACTACAGCTCATCACCCCCACAGCAACCGACATGTAATCACCATAGTACACGACGCGAGACTCGAGACTACTACCAAACACAAACATCAGTGGTCTGAGTTAGGTAGTTGTGGTTGAAAAGAGAAATATATGGATAGATACGTCTATGGTCGAAATATTAAAATGCCCAAAATCAACCACTTTCAACCACCATATCTCCCACACCCCACGGCTACCGACATGCAACCACCATAGTGTGCGATGGGAAACTCGAGGCTAGTACCACACACAAACATCAGTGGTCTGAGCTAGGTAATTGTGGCTGCGGAGTGAAAAATAGGGATACACACGTCTGGATTTGAATATTAAAGTTGTAATACATTTTTTTTTCAGACGAGGAGCTGCCAGAAGCTATTCCTACGCTGAATCATGATCAAGCTTCAAGAAATTGTAATTAGCAATCACTTCGATTCTGTCTAGGGAACTCTCAAAGAAGCACTTTCCTCCAGGCTACCAACAAAATAAATGGCACTGTCGGAGTAATGGTGCTGGGATGAGATAAAACGTTGTGAGAAGGAGAGTGTTCGGACGTCCCGCGTGCAAAGTGTCTGGAACAATGGGCGAGCACGGGAGGCGAACCCATTACTGCGCGTCCGAAGCACCATTACGCCGTCCACTCGCTGGCCGCCTGCAGGCGCCGGCTTATTGTCGTGTCCGGAGAGGTAATGGTGCCTGCGGATGTCACGCCTACTCTACTGCTCCGAATTGCCTTGCAGAATCGTCAGATACGGTTTCGCTGCCTGCCAAATGGTCTGTCGGATTTCAAGAGGACTGCTGCAGCTCTTGCTCAGAGCGACAAAATTGCCTTCCGAAATTGCTGAAGAGTGCGAGTTGGAGGTCGTTGACTGTACATGGTAATTACAGACCTTCGGACAGAGAAAACAAAACAAAGAGATGAATTTTAATGTTACTAACGATCTAACCGTTAAACACGGCCAGAAAACTCACATACTGCTCGTATAAGTGACATAGGCTCTCGAAAATCGTAACTATTAATTTACTAACTGACCCGGCAATGGTTCTGTATTATTAGACCTGAGTATATATAAATGACCACAATCGAAAGCTTGAAGTCATTTGTAAGCATGTGTTATAATTCCGAATGGCTTTCAAATAATGCTTCATTTGCGTTGTAGCACCAGCGACAAAGCTAATGGTTCAAGTGGCACATTTAGTTGTGGTAATTTAACTTTTCAAACGAAACATCCAAGGTGCTACATTCTTGAAACTTGATGCATTTCAATATTTTTAAACATTATTCAACTTTCAACAACCACAACTAATTATAGTGAAATTTAATAAGAAAAAGTTTTATCAATTGATTTAATCCATTAATTTGCATGCTTAATCGGCTAGTTGTTCATTTCAATCATTATCTCAAAAAGACTGTGTTAATTCTGTAATCCTAACTCAGCTTCCTTCATTTCATGCTTCGTGTTATGATTATTATTATAATTATCGTAAGCCAAATACATTTTTAAAAAAATGTGTTGCGATTATTCCCTAGCACGTGACTGTGACATTGTAATCTGTTTTCAGTCTATAGCAGACACAAATAAAAACATCGCCTATCATATATAGAACATCTAGAAAAGGCAGTATTTATGTAAATCATAATACGCATCACTAATTTAATTTCAGAAGTGGGGTTGTTACGTTGAAAGGGGTATGATTCCGCAATTACACTAGGAAAGTAAAGCTTAGAGATTAAAAAAAAATTAATCAACAATTCAATTCATATGTATGTGAGTATGTGCAGAAACATTCAAAGTAATGTATATTTGAATATGTTTGTATATGTTCTAAACATTAGTGATTTATTTCGATGCACTCAAAATAACTGGATGGATGACCAATTAATGGTCAGATTATGTCATATATCTGCTTTATTGTTTCAAAGGGAAATGCGGTTTGTGGTCGGAAGGTATATTTCGTTTCTATAAAGAAATTAAGATGGAATTAATTACGCAACAAAATTCTGAAGGTTCTCGCAAGCAGATAATGATGTAGCACTGATAGTAAAATCTAGCCACCGGTATTGATAAGTTAAACTTGCCGCGAAACTCTACCACCGAAAGTAAGCAAATATTATGGGGGACATTTTACGATTAAACGAATTTATTGATCATTTCGACATATGTTGCACTTGGATTATATTTCTTTAAGATGATATACACAAAATCTTTCTTACCGAAATTAATATTTAGCTCGTTGAAAGATCCTACGCTTACTTCCGCACATACGACTAAACACTTAAATTATTTAGCAAAACAGAACGAAGAACATACCTGTAAGATACACACGAAGTGCGTAATTAATTCATTCATAAAAGCTTCGGTTCCCTGATATAATTAAGAATGTAAAAAAGATTTCCTTAGTGAAACAACGAAGTTTTTCTAAGTGTTCCGAAACTCATTGTATTTCTCGCTTAATATTCTCCACTGTTACAAGGAAATGGGTGTAAACAACAGTAACTTAAACTATGCACCACTATCAAATTAAAAGCTTTATTCCAAACTTTTCAAGTATACATATTAATCACAACAACCATTAACAAATACACAAAAACCTCCGCCATTTTCAAGAAATCAGTGTGGCTCAAGTTATGACGTTTCAACGTGGTGGTACAACTCCTTCCTCAGACAGACTGAGACTGCAACACCATCTTGAAATATCGTACCTACAAGCCGCACTCTCTTCAGTGAAAGCATGTTAGTTCAACTAACAGAAATGAATCGTTCTTCTGACTGTAAAATTATGTTCTGTAGATTCCATTCAACATATTTCAAAATTTGATTTTAGAAACCACAAAATTGCAACAGAGTTAAGCATTTTCCAACTAACAGAAGAGAAAACGACCTCACGTATACGAGTATATTACCTAATTAGCTGCTACTATGTCTACAGAGATTATTATTCGTTGCGATATAGTTCTTATAATGAGTAACCCCGAAAGACAATAAGTTGTCCGTGTTAAACTATGTTTTTTTTTATTGTTTGTTAAAGCGTTACCACATCCTCGTGGCATCGAAAATATCATAGGGAGTGTTTCTGATCGAAGGCAACTTTAGAGGGCGCTGATGACCAACCACTGCCCCCCCCCACCCCCTCGTACGCTTTCCACTATTTGCTTTAAGGGCTGCATCAAAGAAATGTTTAATAGCATTACCATGGTTTATACAGCCAAACGAAGATATAGCGTAGTGAATAATGTATTTGCAAAAAAAAAAAAATGTCAACGTGACAATTTAAGATTGCTAATGACAAATAACGAACGAAGTACCGAAAAAGTAGTGTTAGTACACTATTCAGCCATGTAATTAATAATATTTTTATAATATGAATTTGATAATCAAATTGTTAACAATACATCAATATTGTTAACATCTTTTAATAAAGTAATTTTTGAAATCTGTCCTTGTTCTTCTGTGTATGATTTCCGAAAAGTGGGTTATGAGCACTGCATGTAATGTTATTTATTATAAGAAGAGGAATCGGTATTTTATTTTTTAAAGGCGGTGAATATTTGTAATTTTTTTCCTGCAGTGGGCAGTAGGCCAAAAAAAGGGTGGAAAACTTGGGATTAGATAATGGCATCTTTTGTTCATAGGGCTGACCAAAATCTAAATTCAAACTGTGATTCCCAAAACTGATTTTAATCATTATTAATCCTATGCGCCGCGCAGATAATTCAAAGTCGATTGGCCCAGGATAGAAGCTTTACCATAAGAGGCCTGGATGAAGACTGACGCGTTTTCGGCTGGAATGTTGCCATTCTGTGGCAATGAGAGCCTTCTCCCACCACCAACAACACCTCCCCCCACCAATTCTACCGCCAAGCCTGCCGATGGCCACCGCAGATATTTACATAGATCGTTCTCGTGTAAGCAAGATACGTATGCATATCTAAGCAAGTCTGACCAGAAGATAAAAAGTCTGCATTTCTTTTCTGCCTTCTTTTATTCAGGCTGTTCTTTTCCCCCGTCGGATGGGTTGAGGTGGGCGTTACTCCTTTATCTGCTGGCAGTTGTTCTGCGGTTGGCGTGGACTGCGGAGGCCGCGGTTATCGGCCTTTCATCCAGGATTCCATGCACGAATAACTGTCCGCATTTAAATAAATAACTTGGGGAATAAAACAAGAGAAGTTAGCTCCCCGAGGGAGCGGCGTGGAGAAACACTGCCAGCATTGTTTTAGTTATGGCTTAGTGGTGCGCAAAGAAACAGGAAGTTACTTGGAAATAAAGTTGCCTCTCCAGAGACCGAGATAGTCCAGCTCGCTCTTCACACCAAGGCACAGTGGACTTCACCAGCTACTTGCGGAAATAAAATCATGCGTACTCTTTGTTTTAATACCTAGAAATTTCTGAAAGAATTTCGTATTTCCAAATTGCAATACTACTTGGAAACTGTAGCACCTTATTTATATGGACTCTTAAACTCACACTCCTGTATGTCTCAAGGAATGTTCTGTAAGCTTCATTTGCACCTAATAAAGCATACAGTTGGGATATATGAGATATCTGTATGTTCCTCACACCACTGGATCAAGTTATTATGGCCCACAGAGAAAAATTTCATGATCGAAAGACGGCTGGATGATGCGAGATATAGTGTTTCGTGATTCGTAATCTCCAAAGTTCTACGTCAAATCCCGATTTCTCTGCAGTGTGCATAGAATGAAATAACACAAAACTTTCGATATCGGCTATATAGCTGGTTCGGGTTGTTAGACTTGCCTGGTCCCTTCACGTTATTCGGGAGAACTGGCTACATGTTTCAACCTCTCCTTTCCTAACATCCAGAGCAAAGATCATATGTTTCACAAAAGAGTGCTGTACTCAATTACAGTGTCCTCCATCTCGCCAGTGATAACCTTCGCGATAAGCCGTGTGGTACGTATAGACGTCTCATAAATAAAGTAAAACTTCTTTCTCATCGATTTACGACTTGCCAACGTCGAGGATAGAGAGGGAAAGAAATGGTGACAAGGAATTGGAAGGAATGTGGAGGAATACGACAATGGCCTATTCAAGGAACCATCCCATCATTTGACTGAAGGGATTTTTGGAGACCATGGAAAACCTATATCAGTAAAACCTGTGGCGTATCGAACCCAGGTTCTACAAAAACCTAGCGCTAACGTTCCATCTTCCCTACCCCACCAGGTAGTAAAAACGAACCCTTGGGAACAACAAGATAATGATAAGCTTTTTGTAATTAGAAGCTTTACGATATCATTTTAGCTTTAGTTTCATAACTCTTTGACGATGTATTAAAGAGCGAAAATATGCTTTTGTATAAACATATCCTCATTGTATTTGTGTTTACATTAAGTGTCGAGGTATTTTAAGTTTATGAAATATGTTGAAATTATGCATATTTAAAATAGTACTGAAACTTATAACCTATCTATTAAAATTACTTAGGAGAAATTTCATTCCCATAAATCCAAAACCAGTAAAAATAATTGGAAGTCAAATATTGTGAACCACTTTCACGGGTCCGATCCTAAATGAGTACGTGTCCGTCTTGGAGGCTTGAAAGTACTGGGAGTAAGGTACGGGAAGGAATTGGGCTATAGGCTTTAGAAGCAATCATCCCTACATTCGACAGGAGTGATTTGGAGAAACTATGGAAAACTCAAATCTGGATGACCGGACGGGGATTGAACACACTTCCTCACAAATCGGCCACTGCGTCACCGCTCATCCACTACGCTCATATAACGCATTCGTTGGTGTGTGTAAAAAAAAAAAAAAAAATTAAACACATCACGTTGTTGTTAGGCTCATGATACCGATGAAAGTTTAAAAATATTACAATTACTACACAAAGAAGCGGAAAGTTAGTGCCGTAATAATTCAAGCATAATGACTTGAGCTGCTCTTATTTCGCACCCCTTGCACCATAACTGTAATACCTGTTTTCAAGTAGCAAAAACGAGCTATTTTATTTTGTTTAATGCATTGAGCCATTAATAGCAATTATAAAACGAGTGACCATTAACTCACTTGTCACAAAAATTAAATTTTATGTTTGTAAGAAGGTTTCCATTATGATTGTTATCCATCAAGAACCAAGTTCATTGTGCAAATACTGTTATGTTTTCATCTGTATGTGTATACTGTTATATATTTCGGAGATTTTTGCTCCACATTAGCCGTCGGAACAAAAATGTAAAATAAAAATTAACACGTTTCTTGACGCTTCAACTGAAGTGTCTGTTATCACAGTCTGTTACTATGAAATAATACATGCGTAAGTTCAGATCACCTGAGCAGAATATTAAAATGCCGATCAAATATAAGCGAGACCTTAGAAATGAACGCGTGACACATTAAAGTCGTTGCAGGTTACTTGGCGTGAATTTAGCGCAAAATTAGCTACTTGCATCCAAATATATTTTATTGATAACGTCAATGATACGTAAAAAATATGTGGGCAATAGTGAAAGTTACTTAGAGGTATACTATTTGGATACTACTTTGAAAACATATGCCAGCATGAACAAACTATTTATAGCACTATTCTACAAATTTATGTGAGGCAGACGTCTGAATTATCAGTTGTTCGCACCATTGTCCATCATCGCACTACGAGATTATGTTGTTTGTTGTCATTTCGAGAAAAGCTTTCAGGCGCACAACAGAACGTATTCTGTGTAATTGAATTTACTAAAAGTTATCGGTGAAAACTATTTAAAATGTGTTTGTCACAAATACGGAGTTCATAAGGTCACACTGAATGGTTATGAATTAGTGATAGGTATAAATTTACAAGATTTATTTTCTAACTTGATTGTCAACCGAACTTGTACTTTTTGGTAAACAAAGAGTTTTAATGTTAAGGTATTGTTATGTAGTCACCCTGAATATTAATCCAATTAAGAGGTTTTATTATTTTAACGACGCAAGTACATGTCCAGAAAAAACAGGTTAAGCTTCCACATATTCGTGGGCAGCCAGTTACCCCTGATGCACTTGTTTCGTCGCATAAGAAGCTGCGTTTTACTTATGCATGAAAGAGAAGGGCAGCGTCTCTGCCCCTCCCGGCTCGGCCTTCCCGCTATACGAGGAGGGGAAGCTGGTAGGCTACTGCGGCAGCCGAGGCCATAACTTAAACCACTCTGTTCCGAGCAGTAACACAGCCAAACTGTTTGGCCAGCGACGAAATATAAAGTCTGTCCGGCCAGGACGTTTCTTGCAGTGAACAGCAGGCGGGCTTGGCTGCATGGCCGGCCAGTAAATCTGGTTGGTCACTCGCTACTATATCAGCGCGCGCCACGGAGCTCGCAAGAAATGCCGCTCCTACATCATACGGCGGGCAGTCGCTTTGATCTGCTGCTCGCTGCAGGCATGTAGTCCGACCGCCGGGGACACGGGCGGCGCTGTAAATACGCCTACCAGCAACCACGAGGAAAGTAACTCGAGAATTCTGAAACAGATCCCGTGAAAAGCTGTTTCATTAAAATATTCTTTTAACTACGGTGTCCACAGAAATTTAGTAGAATTATACTAAGGAATTATTGCTTCCTAGTTTTAAAGCTGTGACCTTGTTTCGTGAAAGTTCATGGATCTAGAATAGCTCCGAAATGGCAGACGATTTCAGCTAGGTAAATATCAACTTTGTTCAGGATCTGCACTTGGGACCTATTAGTTGTTGATTTAATCCAAAATGCATTTCACTGAGTCTAAAAGTAACTAAAATGAGTATTTACGGAGAAAAAAATCTGTTTTTAGTAATAAAGGTCATAACCGCACGACAAAATGTGGTTGAAATACCATTTTGACCCTAGTGGTTCGGTCTACAAAATTTGAAGAATTTCTACCGAATTTTAAGTCTGAAGAAGAACAGAGGTGGATGTTACTATTTATGTATGTAAATGTAGGGGACTACTTTCCATGAATCAAAGTTACTGATTATGTCATTGAATCCTTTCTGATTAATAACAGCGACGCATAAGGACTGAATATAAATAGAGATACCTGCCTCGAATTTCGTACTGAACACGTTATACGAATCTGTGCTCCATAAACAATCTCCCATTTTTCAGGAAGTTTTATCTGAAAACGTCGGAGGATCGGACGTTACTTGTGGTGTCATTCCAGATGTGCTCACTGGAACTGAGGTCAGGTAACTGGCCACGAAGGCAAGGTCACTTCTGTAAACTTTTCACCCGAACATTCGGTTACCATTCGTCAACGATGACGTGGTGTATAGTCTTATTGAAGGAAAAGTTTCCACTGTGGTGTTGCAGACTAACAAAAGGGACGTTAACTTGTAAGCGCTGGTGTCACCCGTACCAGGAACCTATTTCAGTCAACGTAAAAAGTTAATACCCCAGCTCCAATTGACAAGAAGGATCCACTTTGTTTACAACCTATTCGGATCCTCTCATCAACATGAACGTACGCGAATGTCGGCTCATCATTTTTTCATATTTCTCACCTTCACTGGAGACAATTCAACACCCATTGTAATCTTTGCACCCTATGATGTGATGTCAGAAGAGAAAACATCGCAGGAATGTTGTGGTTCCTTATGCGTTGTTGTCCACTGGCATTAAATTTCCGAGTGATCTGTTACTCTTTGGCTGTTCTGTCCATTGTTGCAATGCGACCTAACTCACAAGCTGTTTTCCACGGCGGTTAGCTTTGGAGGGCCGTTACAGGGTGTAACGTAGAAAGCCTCTCATATCGATATTTCGACTATCGATATATCGAGCATCGATAGCGCTGTTTGAAGAGGAACATCTGTGGAAAAAAAAAGAACAGCGCAACGTGGTCTTGAATGTAGTGTGGTTGTAAGGTGTGTTGAGAAACTAGTAAATAGTTCCCACGTGGATGGTTTTTACCTGCAACAGCACCGATAAGTTGTCTGATGTTAGACACAGTTAAACGTTTGGCATGGTATCGGGTTGATCTTCATGGTTGATTTGAACGTAATTAAACATTGTAACTAGGAACCCATCAACTTGTGTTTCAATGTGGTAATATAACCTGTATTGTGCCCATCCATGACCCAAAATATTCTCTATTTCGGTAGAGTGGCGGCCAAAACATTTTCTTAATTGCAACTGGTGTGTGTGTAAAACGATCACGACGGATTTTTCCGTCATAAGGGCTAACTATAGCTGCTTTGCTTCTGGTTTTCCTTCGTCGATGTTGAGGTCATTTGAGGCGGGAAAGACTTGGCGCAAGAAATGCAAAGGAATTCGACGATGGCTTTTTTAAGGAAACATTCCCGGCATCAGCCTGGAGTGATTTGGGGAAACCGTGGAAACACGAAATCTGGATGGCCGGACGGGCACTCAAATCCGCGTCCTCCATAATGCAAGGACAAAGCTTAACCTCTCACTCACTACGCACTTTGCATAACACATGTTGTCTCTAATTCCAATTTGTGAAAATACGAAGTAGCACAGCTATAATAAATGAAATTGAAGCTCTATTGTATGCGAGATTACAAACATTGTTAATGTTTAGTAAACGGACTGCAAGAACTACGTCAAAACACAACAAAGATTTTGCTATATTGATAGCAGAAATGAACCTTTATGCCAAAAAATTTAACACAGAAGTCTCTCTAAGGATTAACAATGGTTGAGCTGCAATCACAGCTTACCTGACGATAAGCATAAACATATGTTTGTGGTGCGATTAATTCAAAATTTTATACTGAAACCGAATGCGTGAGCTGTATTTCAATAACTGGTCTACGTTTGTTTTAAAACGACAAGTAAAAGCTTATCAATATTAGTACAGATATGAATGCATTTATTATGGTTATTATTCAACTGAAACTTTTCTGACAGAAAACTAACGAAAAATTCCATTAATATTACAAGACATTCTGGGTAACTTGAAATTATCCCCGTCTCGATGAAAACTTGAAATTACCTAAATAAAAAAGATCAGTATTGTTTTAAAGCAAGGGTAGTAAGATACTAAGATGATTAATGGTTAATAAACTTTCATAACCTATATTCTGATGTCAATATGCCATGTCTTAATGAATGAAAAGTGTGAATACGTTATAATCCAAACGTGGCGTCCATACGTGATTGTTTGCTTTCCAACCATTTGCTATTTTGTATCCTGACATAAGAAGTGAAAATTCTATTGCCTTGATAGGTGAAGTCATGGGGAGTTACTTTATTAAGTTCCACTGCCACCAGAAATTATCCCGAATCCATCCATTGGTTCTTGTTTCCAGGCATAGGTTAGTGTGTGTTTACAACTGTTGCATTGACCATGAGTAGTGGAAGTCACCGAACAAGTGAAACTAAGCTACTGATCACGTAACGGTACTCAAGCGCAAAAGGATGAAAATAAGTATGAATAGTAGATATAAACTGAAGTTTGGATAAAATAACAATGTCGAAACGTGTCGTCAACATTGAGGCCGAAAAAGTAGTGCGTTAGAATATCATGCTTCATAATCTAATTTTGTTTTCGTCTTCTGCATATTAAAGTGATCTAACCGATCGTCATTCAACTAACGAGTGCACAAACGAATCCTATATTTCTATTACTAGTTCTACAATTACTTACATTATTGCAACTAAACTAACACATTTTAACGCAGAACACACGATCGTAATGAGTAAAAAAATTAAAGATGAACGGTATTCAAGTAAAAGAAGCTTCTTTCTTAATGTACAGATACATTTTTTTTCATGTAAAGTATCATTTATTTTCAAATAAAATAATTTTGTCGCTGTTCTTCTTGACGAAAGTCACAATTTTTCTAAAACAATGATGACAAAAAAGAATAATTACATTTGCATTTTGTTTAATGTTTGATATTTAACTGCAAATCAATAGCAATATTCCTAGCGTTCTTCCTTTCGTATGCATTTAACAAAGAATGAAAATTTGTTGCGTTAACAATCCGTAATACCATAAGCATAAATATATATATTAAATCTTCTGAAAAAGTAAAACAGTCCTTATCCACTATTACCAGTTCCATGTCCCATCCAGATGGCTCAGGTTGTTGCGATACAATAATGATGTCGGTCTCCTGCAACAGATTTAGCTGGTTCGTGCACAGGTGGTGGAAAATATTCCAGACTTCCCTAGTAAAGGAGGAGAATTGATTTATAATTCCGCATCAACATGTTATGAACTAACGTCCTGCGTCAAAACCGCCGATTTCACCGCAGCGCTCCTACAGAGATATCATATTACACTGCTTCGCTCTTTCTTAGGCCTTAACGCCTCCCCGAAATCGAGAATAGGAATAGAATTAGTGTCAAGTAATTGGAATTAATTTGGTCACGGCTTTATAAGGGACCCATATCGGCATTCACCAGTAATGTTCACGGTAAACAATGGAAACCCGAAATACGGAAGGCTGTTGGAGATTAAAACACTTTTACTCCTTAAAGCCAGGCCTGGTAGCACTGCTGATAGTGATACGTCCGACGAATACGGAAGTTAAAATTGTTGCCTTCTAGTATTTTTCTGAAAGAGCAGACCACAATACACCGTTCTCTACATTGCTTAATCTTAATCTGCACTAATATTACACATTAAAATGTAACTCTGTCTCTCTGTTTGTTACGTTTCCACGACTAAATGGCAAAACAGATTTTGGAGAAATTCGTCAAGTAGATAATGTAACATTAGAAAGTACATAGGATATTTTTTTAAGAATATTTTGTCATGAAATTGTTTTAAATAACCAAAAGGTGACAGACAGTTGTATTGCGTGTGTAAGTCTCTGTAATGTTATATTGGTAGCTCAGGCTTTGTTTCTCTCGCAGTCAGATCGTGGGACAATTTAAACGTAACTTACAGTTTTATATGTGTAATTCTAGCAATAAAATTTTAAGTCCGCACGTACGGAGTAGCGGGTAACAACTATTACTTTATATACAACACTCTACACAATACGTACTATTAGAGTGTCGGAACTACGTGAAGGTAAAACATTGCAGCTGCTTATCAGTTCCAGTTCTTGGATGATGTCTAACAGTGAGATCCGCACAGTACTTCTTCAGAGAGCAAGTGTAACCCAGGGCCACCAACCTTATTTCTGGGCTCGTCGTGACGTCTCCTGCGAACGCGAGGGTCGGCCGAGCCGTTATTAGATAACGCTAGGCGGAGTCAGCCAACCAGCTCGCCTCCCACCCGCATTTGCAAATTCATGCATTCGGATGCCGCCGCCGCCACTGTCGCCGCCGCCGTTAAATATTACGCCGTGAATACCAAGCACAGCTCATCTCGCACCGGCCCAGAAATTACATTTATATTCCATACGCGTGTTCCACTGCCAAACATTTGGTTAATCAGATTCTATTAGACAGTTACAGGTCGCGAGGGTCGTTTGGATGTGTCGGTGGGAAGGGGCCGGCTGGATTCGAGTCGACACACAAAAACCTGCAACAAAAAAAAAAAATCAAACAAGAATGGCTCCGACTGTAGAGACATAAATGTACCGAACCGTTTGTAAATCAATTTTCATTTGCAACGGTCGGCGCGTCCGCCATTAGGCATGGTAACGAGTGGGAGAGGGTGGGGGTGGAGGGGGGCTTACGTGACGCTTTGTGCTTCCCGACGGTTGCTGGCCGAGTCTGCACTAATGCATATTGACGATTCTATTTCCATAATCATGTAAGCTGAATGTAGTGTGGGTGCTCTGGGTACAACAGCGGAATTCTGTGTTCCAGTGCAGGGTCGGACAGAATAAACGGTAGCCGGAAACATGTGTTCCTGGCTGTCCTCAGCTGCTTGGGCCGTCCCTCGGAATTTAAATACTCGAAATGAAAAGTTAACGTTTTTTGTGTGTTTTCTGTTTTTTAAATCGAGTGCTGGAAACTCCATTCCGGCAGTAGCAGATTCCCATCCGTTATTTTGGGCACACTGTTCTGATGACGATCCTGATTGCACGGTGTTTGTACTCGTTACGCTGTAATCGAATCTCTGCCCGCGCAGCTGTTCAGACAGAGTAGAGTGCTGGTTGCCTACCTTGGCATGTGCAGGCTTTCCACGTGAACGAGGGTCTCTCTAGACAATTTTGGCAGTGCGCTGACTGTGCTGCAATGAGGGTAAGCATCAGATGTACAGTAACCATTGTCTGACAGTCATCAAAGTAACCTATTATAAAATATAATGGAGAAGCTGCAGGTAGTGAATCAATTATATTAACACCAGGTGTTGTAACATCTATTCCCTTCACACACAGCTTTATAGGAAATCTGTTTCTCTGCTATTTAATTCTTATCTCAAAGATTCACAGAAATATATATTGTAGATATCTGTTGTGGTATTTTTATTGCATGTGCTGACAAGCGATACCATTTGAAATAAATCTATTAATAAAAGAAAATATGTTTGCAGTATATTCAGTCATTTGCCAGCCTAAAAATTTTCTCAACGATACTGCGCATAATGAGTTTCATTGAGTAATTTCAAATAATTGTCAACGCTTCTGAGGCAATGCACAATACATATTTTTTTAAAAAAAAATTACATCTGGATTTTGCAGGAATGCCGCGTAATTTATAACGCGGCGTTCCCTCAAATTCCAGTTGTTACTAACACATACGTCCGCTGACGCGTACAATTCATAAAGCTTTTTATTCGTTTAAGATCTTTAGATGTTCCAGCACGACCATACCGTTACGGAAAATTTAGTACAGTAAAATTTCATCTATGAGTTTAACGTAATACGGAAGTGGAATTTATCAATTAATTATTTTTTTTTGCTGCCAAAAATTAAGCTGATACAAATACTGGAATATTAAGTTTCAGCCTATATCTTCCTGTTTAACTGATGGGCTCGTCTCCGCAAGAATTATATTTAACTTTAGTAACCCATGCAAGAATCCATGTATTTTACGACCAAATACTAGTACTTCACTGTCAATAGTTAACTATAAAAAATTGAATATTATATTCACACCGATTACACATAAATATCAGTGGTACAGAAAGGAATAACATTATCTGGAGTTTATTTATTCAGTGTCCTAACACAGAAAATAAAATTTTATAAGCAGAAATAGCTTTGAATTAAAACTTTAAAAAATCTCTGTCACAGATTTTTCTCCTGTGAACTCGAAAGGACTGGGATGGTAATTACTGTTTCATCGACCAGCAGGTTAATGTGTAAAGGTTAAACACAATAACCGATTTTATTAATGATTTTTTTTAAATCTAGACAAATTTAGGAAATGTCAAGAGTCTCCGGCAATTGTAGTCAGCCGTATTAACATACATTGGATGTTACGTATATTAACATACATACTTAATCCCTGAAAATGTATTTAGGGATGCGAAGTAATTGACCTATTGCCACTAAAAACTACTTGTTTCTTCGCCGGAGGAAGATCAAAATGTCGCATAAAATTTCACCCTTCCCCTGTGGGGAGCCCGAGAACGATTTATACAATCTATACAACGAGAAAGCCTCCATTATCTAATAAGATATATTGTTCTCACAAGATATTATGACAGTCACCCGAGAAAATTAAAACTAAACGAACACAATACAAAGTTCAGACTTTAAAGCAATGAATACAGCATCGGAAGAAATTTCGGCAAGATTTCTCTCCTACTTTTTTTTTTTTAAAAAAAAAGAAAGAAAGTACTTAACAGGGGCACACCGCAGTAAAGTTATAAACTTACAACATGTCAATGAATCACAAAAAATTATACTCAAACTGCAACGATAGGAATGTCTTTAGCAAAGAAGTCGATTAGCAGCAAATAATATGAAAAGAGGAAATTGAAACTCTCGGAGCAAAAATTCCGAATTTTTACGAGCTAAAAAAATTCTATACCGCAACAGCAGTAGTTAACAGCGATCCATAAGTCGCCTTTATTGGGAGCGCACGAAAATTACAAAATCGATAAGGGCTGTTTATCTTTTCGGCTACAGCTTCTTTCTCCGCCCAGCGCCAGACTGCCTTCTGTGGTGTTCCGGGGCCGAAGGTCGTTAGCGTTCGCTTGTAATGGGGTGAGCCACTGCTATTAACCTGCAACGTGAGAGTTATTAGTTTACTGCGTACGATATTTGCTCTCACAAACACATAATTCCCAGAAAAATATCTTTGTCTTAAAATAGCCTCTACTGAGACAGTAGGTTATAAATAAATGTATAATCCGTAGCGATAGTTATATTAGTTCAGAAAGTCAGAAAAGTCATTGCATTAGTCACATTTCTTTTATACTTGTTATTCTAGCGTGGTGGGATGGCGGCAAAACTCTAGCCTCGTATTCGGGAAAACGCGCATCCGGCCTTACAGATTTGGGTTTTCTATGATTCCAAAAGTAACTACAGGTGAATGACGGAATGGTTCTTTTAAAAGGCCATGGCCAAATTCCTACCCGTTTCTTGCCTCCAGTCCTTTCCCCCCCCCCTCTAATGACCTCGGTGTCGATGAGGCATAAATCCATAAACCAAAGAAGTCCCCGTATGCCTTGTTGCTTTGCTGACTGCATATAAATATGCCTGGGTGTGAGAGTGCCTGTTACAGCTTTCATTTTAATCGAATCTTTCTCACTAGAAACATCAGATCTATGAGAATATTACATTCCTTGAATTGTAATCGATCACGTATGGTTGCTGAAAATCAAATTTTTACATTTTTTACTTATGGCTTCATGCCTGGTCGAAGTCGAGGACATAGGGTCTGGGAGCAAGGAACGGGAAGGACTTCGGCCATGGCCTTTTTCAGAGGCCTGGAATGATTTGGGGAATCCATGTAAAACCTTGATGGCCGGACAGGGATTCGAACCCACGTCCGCCCAAATGCGAGGCCAAAGCGTTACCAATCACCCTCCACGCTCGATCTGAAAATCTAAAAGATGTAGAGAATGTAAATATACGTGTGGCCACTTTCACTGTGGCTAGATCAGATCTGTCAAGAGACAGTTTCTCTATTTATAGCACATTTCACCTCTCTCGTAGCTGGACATACAGTTTAACGTGGAATTAGTAGCTAATACGATCAAGCAGAATTATTAAAGATTCCAGCTGAGTGATTTTGAATGTGTACACTTGCTCAAATGTTGAGAGAAAAGCAGAAACGTTTTTACTGAAGTATTCTAATAACTCTGCCAATTCTTTGCATGAAATTCACTTGATAATGCCACTACATGCAGAAGTTAAATATACATTAATTGAATGTGCTTTTGTCCTTTAACATTGCCCAATGCTCTATACGATGCTATTACGTTTGGACCTCTGTGGTTGATAATTTCCTGTTAACTAAACCTGATCACCAAGGTAGGACACATAGTGGTGGGCCTTTCTTAAACTTTAGATTGTGTTTGATATCAAACTTCTCGGCAGTGCAAATGGAATGAAGTCACACAATTCTACTGAGATGATTCGTCCATGGGATAGTTACTGTCCATTATGATTTGAAGTCCTATTTCGATCCTGCTGAAGAATAGATCGGAAGGTGCTAAGGCCACACTACAGTCATACACAACATAATAGTCCACACATACAATAATAATTATCAATATTTTTCATGTTGGGTGAAGAAAATAGAACGACCCCAATTAAAATATTAATGAGAAATTGCCATGACAAATCCCCTCCCACCCCCTCCCACCTTCTGGAGTATCAGGTGTGCCACAAATATTGACATTTAATATTTGACTATTATTGGTATTAGTTGTGTTTAATTGTCAAGTCTCATGCTAAGAAAAAGAAGCGTATATCGGAAATTTCCATCAATCTGAAAATAAACTTAGTCTCCATAATAAGCTCGCCGACCAGATCATTTCGCACCCTGTAAAGAGTAAGACGTCAAAGTCTGACTTCTGTTTCTTCCTATCTTTTGCCTTTTACTTATGGCACAATCTTCCCATCTTTCAAGACGTCACCATGAACAGTAAGGTTTCAGGTGGAGGTCGCTTTCGAGTTGTGGATTCCATTCAGATGCTGCCCTTTGCAACACCCCGTTAGCATTTCGCAACGTATTAACCATCCACCCAAAATTCCTCCTGTTTAATTTGGACGTAAATTTTCTGCTGATTTGTAATTTGCTGCGTTTGATTTGATATAAATTCAGATGATTGTGTGCAAGCAATGATCAACAATAACTTGGAATTAATGGAATGTTTCTCTCGTGAATAATAAAACAGCTTTTACATTCACGCTAAAAAGTGGGTTATTCACCTTGTAAGTACATATAATCACTTAATTGGGTTAATTACATAATTTACAAAACACATCTTTGCAATTAGTTAAGTGAAACTGTAAAGGATCGATAAACCACGATCGCCATAGTGACGTTACTAGTCAGCTTCTGGTAGGGTGTGGAGGATTATCACAGGAATCTCAGATAAGTGCTGAGCCGTTTTTTTTTCTCAATACACCATACAGCTAAACCGATTTGTCCCCTCTAAAATTAGTTTTTAGATATCGGACGTTCTCGATGGAGAAGATACAGATTCTTAAAGTGTAATATTAACACAGAGTACTCATGCATCAATACACAAACCTATCGAAAATTTGTATCGATTTAGTTCATCACGGTCATTCACAAATGACTCTTGCTCTCAACCTATCCGTAAAAATAATTTACCAAGTACAGTTTCTCAACTATTGCACAGGCTTAACATTGATCACTGTTATGTTACGATCTCCTACAGATGTTACGGTTTCTCCGGGTCTAAGTAATCCAGATTTTTCTCGACCTAATATTCAGATCTCTAATTTTTCTTACTGCGATTGAAACTGACTCTATGGGATTTTCGTTCAACACTTGCACCTCCAATGTCTTGTGGACGTGTAATAAAGTTCAAGTCAGTATTTAAGAAAATAGAAGGTGGAAACGGATATC
>JARYHS010011408.1:48890353-49170320 GCA_031002005.1 Vandiemenella viatica
ACGTGCAACAATCTGGGTACGGCGTTTATCTCCGTGTGTTTGGTTCAGAATCTGAGCACTGTGCAAGTCCTCAGAGAAACTGTGCTCCCTCTAGCGGAACTCCTGCAGGAGTGCCTTGAAATACAGCGCGGGGGCGGCAGGAAGTGCGGGCGGGGGCTGTGGGGGCCGTTGACAGTTATTCCGGGTGGCGGCTGGTGCGGGCCCGGCCCATATGCGCCGCACCCCGTCTTTATGTCCGCCATAAATACGGCTCTGTGTGTGAGCGCCGCCTGCTGCTCTCCCAATCTTGTTTCCCTTTTACATTCATCACTGCGCGGTTGCTGCGCCGCATGCTGAGCAACCTCACTCCGCTTGTGTCTGCAGACTGCCTCATTCGGTGACCGCTTCCCTTCATGATAACAGCTCGACTCAAGAACGGGTTTGAGGATACCACCTGGTTGCTGCTTTCGTAAGCGTTGTATGTTGCAAATTAGGAATGGCTACATCTCCAATTCCATGGCCAAGGAATCTGGTGTTGAATTCCAGACGTCCAGATTTCGGTTTTCCATGGTTTCCCATAATTACCACAGGTTAGTGGCGGGATGATTCCTTGCAGCCAACCGAGCCTGGTGGGGGAGTGATAACGCTCTGGCTTCGCTTTCGGCAGAGCGCACATTAATTTGGTAGTTTCTAGAGCAATTCTAGGCTGCGATGCATGGGTCAAATCTTGAAAAATCGTAATGCACAAACAAAGGAGATGCCGAACAAAACTTTAGTGTTCCCGTATTTTACTACTGTTGTGCTTTTTGGGATTCGTATCAAAAGGGCTTGATTGACAGTATACAGGATGATTGAGGAGGAATGCCAAATATTAAGGGTACAATATTAAGTAAAAAAGTTTATATAAACATGTGTCCGGTTTTCATTTGTTTTTAAGATAAGGATGCTGGAATGTTATACATGAAATAAACTTCAGAAGATGATCAAGAGCACACAAATAATTTATTGAAGCGCTTTGTTCATGCAAAACCCACTCTTATTTTACAACAGTTTAAATTAAATGTTCGAAAATCCCAACGTCCACACACAAATTGAAGCACTTTATTGATGCTTGATATCGACACGTACAGACCCGATGCAGGCGCTTCTCAGAAAAAAAGATACTGTAGTTACTACGTTACGAGGCTGATATAACCTCCTACAATATACACCATTCCTCCTGAATCACCCTGTAGAGAAAGTATAGAGAAGAGACGCTCGTTTTGTGACTGCTTGCCACACTCCTTACCAAAGAGTCATAGAATTGATTCGTAGATTGAGCTGAGATTTTCTGGCAGGCAGGCGACATATGTTTCGTTGGTAAACATGCGTAAACCCACTTCCATTAACAAGTGCGATGAAATACTTCGTGCAAAAACCTATTTTGGTTACCATGATAGGAGATATAAGATTAGTCAAATAAGATGCCACACTGATTCTTATATGAATTATTTCTTCCCTCGGGTTTAGAATGTACAAAGTAGAGTTTATTTTTGGTACAGAGCATCCTCACATATCCAAAATTTTCTAAATTGAAGAGAATCTATGTAGATGTTTGTATCCCCGTCCAGCCATCCAGATTTTGGTTTCCATGGTTCTTGAAACCACTCCAGGCGAACGCAGGGAGTTCTTCCAAAAAGAATATCTTGTCGAATGTATTTCATGTTCCTTTATTCAAAACATTTCGGTCATTAGACCTTCAAATAAATTGGTGTGCTGCCCCTCACGACGAAGAAAATAGATCTCTTTCCCAGTTGTAACTCCAAAGAATTTCGTAAAAAGGTTTTTCCGAAAATAAAATAAAATATTTCGGACTTATATTTAAATCGTTCTTCATACATTAGAATTATGAAAATCAGAAAGTAGCAGAACCAGGACTACAAATGTGGTGTATTAATTTGTGTAGTGTAGCAGTCTGGTGGCCAGTGGTTAAGGCGTCTGACTGGAGATCGAAAGGTCACCGGTTCGATTCCCTATCTCGGCGGGGATTATCATAATCACTTAACCCGACCCTCACCTCTGGCATAGTTTTCTGTGTAATGTGAAGTACGCCCAAACGCTTCCGTGGTTCGGATTCCACGTTAAACTGTAGGTCCCCTGTACCCGGTTGGATTGCCGGTTTATGTTAAGAAGGCTAAGACAGGGGTGGAATGCGCGGCCAATAGAAACCCTGTCACCAGGTCATTACGACCACGCGGAATTATTATAATTTGTCTAGTACTTTCCTGTCCCCCCCCCCCAAAAAAATATGTTCTTCGAAGAAATAATTAATCTCTTAAAATGAAGATTTTGAAACACATTTTTTATATTTCCAATAGTATTTTCAATTTTAAAGGGAAATTTTAAAATAGCGGTATTGATTAATAAAGCACCAGTTTTGAGAAAATTGCGATGTTTGCCCATCCTTGTAAGAAATGTCATTAATATTTTTTTTTCTCAATGGAACAGAACATTTAATTAAACTGTCGTTCCATAAATTTCAGGAAGAAAAATCCAACTAGCTTAGGTATAGCCTTTCATTGAACTGAAAAGTTTATTAAGACAATAAGCTACTTGTTGTTATTCCATTGCTCGCCTTTTGTCATAAGTTTAGTCAAGGTAAAACTACATTGTTCAAAATTTCTAACTAAGGCTCTGATGTGCCGGAAATTTATATGGCCCCTAACTTTGAAAAGCAGAGAGAAAAATATCTCTCGGATATGTCGGAGCTTAAGAGATCGCTACACCTTTGTCTTGCACATCATTCAACAGTTACTTATCTCCGCCTAAATAGCATCTTGTCACAACGAACCCTCAATCTATTCATGAGCTATATAGACTATATAAGTAAATCTTATATTTTTGTACAGCGCCTTCCAATTTACTTTAAAAAAGAACACATTGAAATCGCACAATCATTTATCAGCCCTATTAAACATGACGCTGTCAAGTAGTGAATCGCTACTTAAAAAATAACCTCTTTTTGAATGCCCATGTAACATTGTAATTAATATCTATTTATGGATCATATAGTGCAAAAGGATTTTGTTTATCTCTAAATACGAGGTAAATGTATTTTTTCTAATATATTTCCTACTAACACCTTCGATCCATTTGGTTATGTCCTCTGTTTATTTTAAATGAACGTAAAGGGGTTCGGAGACACTACATTCGTCTTCCTTTAGTTAACTTTATGAACCGAAAAGGAGTAATTTTCATATTTAAGAATGTTGATAATTAGCATCGTCGTTACCACTTATATTTGTTCGAAAGTGGAATATAAAACCGAGGGTTTGGGTTAGCGGTAATGCTCTGGATGACCTAGGATTCGGTAGGACGCTGGTTCGAATCTCCGCCAGGCCATCCAGATTTGGGTTTTTCATAGCTTCCAGGCGAATGCTGGAATGGTACCTTTATAAGACTTTCGTTGAATTGATTTCCGTTTCTAACCCTCAGTCCTTTCTTGTCTCTAATTACCTCGACGCCGATGAGACGCAAAAAAATAAAATAAAAAATAAATAAATAAAAATAAACGAAATATAAAATTGAGTGCCTAAACTGTTGTTAGCCTTTCATCTAAGGTTATCTATGGTGGAATGCAGGTGTTATGTCTGAAATATACTCTGTCTCTGTTAAGTGTCTTCTAAACTACAAGAGTAGTATGAAGAAATCGGGAAGTAGCATAGTTTCTGAGCCCTCTCTGTTCAGCCCATGACCACGAGCATCTTAGAAACAGTAAAGAACGCTGCCTCAGGATAGCCACTTGCTCAGGAGACACACATAGACGTCATCTTACGAGCACACGCCTCCTGTAAAAATGCAGTCGGCTTTATAGCGCGGAAGGCTGAAGGCAGTGAGCCCGCAAGCCGGGCAGTAAATACGGCAGAGTCCGCCACCGTCGCTGCTTCTTGTGCGGTAGTCTCTGCAATCAGTATAATGCAGTTAGGAGCTGCAACCGAGCCTTCGTTACAGCCACAACATGTCTCCACTATCCGCCTTCGTTTCAGTTCGGGACAACTACTGTTGGCCTAGTTCACACTAACGCGATTAAGGTCCCTTGCGGAGGTTAAAAGCTGCCAATTTTCTCGACTCAGCCGGTGTTGAGTCCTGCTTGGGTGCATGAACAGTTTTGTCGTCGAGAAACCTTCCAGTTTATGTCCTGATAGCTGCACCCGTAATGGTCTGACGCTACTATCAATCTATGTAGTAGTTTGTTTCTGCATCTAACGTCCACCCTGGATACCGGATTTGTGCCCTTTTATGATTATTTTTCTTTGCTATTGCAAAAAATATCGTGGTCCCTTCATTAACCTCGATTAAGATATAGAAAATTTCTCCTAAGCGATAGTTTCTTGTCGACCATTCAACGTTTTGCAATACAAACTATAATTACGTAACAGTTTACATATAATAGACCATTTTGTTCATCTAGATTGTTATCGCACCGAGAAAGCGCGTCAGTTTGATGCAAACATTCGCCGGACGATGAAGTAGGAAATCGACTTCGAAACGTCACATCAAATTAAGCTTTTCCGGAGGGAGATCCGAGAAATTTAATAGAACTGACGCACCGAAAGTGCCGTAATTCTTTCAGTTCTATTGTTGTTCAATTAAGAAGAATATATTATTATTCAGGAGGCAACTCGGAGCCAAAACATGTCACCAAGGAAAAACGTTTATTTAAAAAAAAAGAAGAAGAGTGAGAGAGTCTAATCATAATCTTTAGATCGTAGGCTGCGTGAAAACAAATGTTCATTTGATATCGAAAGCTGTACCACTGTTTTAAAGTGGTTTTATGGAGACCACTAAGGATATCAAAATTTATCTTTTTAAATGAAAAAACAAAAGAGGGTAGAAAAGACACCAGCCACGACACAGAAGATATTGGAGGAATAAGAATCCATAAAAATTTCTTTTAACTTTTTTGTTTAGCATTAAGAATCACGAAAAACTTCTACGAACTTCGTTTAGTAAGTGAGTTTCTCATATTTACCGAAATACCACCGAACGAAAAGTGACATATAGTCTATGACAAATATTTCAGTGTACGCGGTGAAGTAATGAATTATGACGATGCAGATGACAGTACATACCGTAAAAAATAGTCGTAATTTTTAACTCCTACTCAATGTCTTCATTGTTTCGTTCATTGATTTCGTCAGCTACAAATTCAAGAGACAATGCATTACTATTTCCCTTAAAAAAATACTAACGAAACCATTAGTTTAAAATTGTTAACCTTATTTTAGACCCACTGCCTACTTTGTTTTAAACATTGTTCAAAAGCTCCATGTTTCTAATATTATAGAATCTGGTAGTGCTAACAAACCAGTCCCTGAATGGAAATAGTTCGTACATGTGTGCTGGCCTAATTACCAGCAAATAGATACAAAAAACATAATTAATAAAATTACACCTGTGCATTTTTCACCCAAATGTGAATTTTAGCATACTCCAAGAAGATCCAAATTTTAGTATCAAGCAATGTACAGTATTTTCCGTTATGTCTGTAAAATTCTAAGACGTCACAGTAGGCTGACAATTTCACTTATTCAATACCATTATTTGCTATCTATATGACATACAAAATTCCAACGTTAAACATATACTTTACAATCGTTTCAAAGATCTGAAGTAAGCGCATTTCTGCGTTAGTCATGTTCGTTTTTTTTTTTTTTTAATATTAGTTTTATGTTGTAAGAGAAATTTTTTTTTCTTTTAGAATACCACGCAAATTGATTAAATATTTCTTTGATTAAAACTGTGTAATCAATTAAAATATCATCACTTATGGAAACGAAATTAAATTACCAATCTGATGTTAATTGTATGTTTTTCAACTAAAAAAATAAAATCATCTTACTTAAAAACATGAAAAATAAAGAACGGAGTTATTTAGGGCCAAGTGATTGTAAAATTATCTTGCATTTTTACATATCATAACAATAAGTACTAAAATAAACAATAAAAACTAAAGTCGTTGCCCAGAAGTCAGTAACACGAGAGGATTAACAGATAGAAGAATGCATCAACTCACACAGGATTCCAAGCGCTAGAGGTAAGTTTTTTGAAGTTTGTTTTCGCTAGGAACTGCCAATGACCGAAATTTTTCTGAGTGCTATAGTTAACTGATGTCACATTACGGTTCTGGCTCGTGATGTTAATCTAATCGCAGAACTCCAGGCAGAGAAATATAATAAAAAATTATTGTTTCACAAACAAAGTTGTAAAATTCTAAATTTCGCGGAATGATATGACACTTTACAACGCAGTATTTGTTAATCGTGTAGTTTAGGTATTAATTATAAACACAGCTTTCATCGATCTGATACCTATCATCTAAATGAGTTATGTGAATTTCTTCACTACGATTACAATTGATGGTGTGATACATATGTTTACGAAGAAGGTGTTGCAATTATTTATTCTATTTCCATTTTTGTTTTTGGATGTGTATTGTATGAATCTTGCAAGCGAACAGGTATTTCACTTAGTTTATGATATACTTCTTATTTTAGTATTTGTTTATGGAAATTTGTGTTAAACCCACTTGTTGTAAGTTAATGTAGTTTCAGCCATTTTCTCACTGAATATTTATTGGTTAGAGAGTTTCTATTGAGGTATATAATAACTTTTTATTTCTGAGAATGTTCCCACTGAGGCAATTGATTTGAGATTTAAGATTTTTTTGTACTTATTTTCTCCACCATTTTCTCACTTTTGATGTTTTAGTGATATCAGTTCACATAACTATTAACAATATAATACGACGTTCAACATGATATTTTTTACTTTCTTCGCAAAAACTTGTACCGAGATAGATTTGCACAAGTTCTAACCCCCAAAATGAAATTTTAAATCACGTGTGACCTGTAGAGTGAATACAGTCAGTAGTGCGCTCTAGAAGTATGTTTTTTGTACTATACGTTATAAGTAGTTTAATATATTATTTTTCCGTTGTTTTTACATTATTTCGCACTAAGAATTGCCAAATTTCATTGATCAAAAGAAACAACATATCCAGGAAAGGATCTTATTCTGTAGCTCCAACATACTTAAAGGGGATCCAGTAAATTGCTACTTTCATCCGAATGCTAGGGATATTATTACACATGCGTATCGTTAAACACTTGTATCGCAGCTGTTTTCTACATAAATGATGAAGTAAATGTAGTAAAAGTTGTTGTTGTAGGTAACAACACTTGTCCTTCAATAGAAGCTTGTCTACACGGAAGCGAAAATAAATGTTGCATGAGGAAAGAAGTTTGTGGAAGAAGCTTACAGAAAGAAGAGACAGGCTGGTAGGTCATATTTTGAGACGTGCTGGATTGGTTAATTTGCTAGTGGAGGGAACAGTCGAAGGTAAGAGCTGTAGAAGAAGACATTAGAATATATGAAGCAGATAATTGAGGACGTGGGTTGTAAGGGATATGTAGAGATGAAGAGGTTTTCACAAGATAGCAAGGGATAGAGGATTGCATCAGGTCAGTCGAAAGACTAATGACAGCAAATAAATAAATGTTAGTCTTCAGGCTGTACACATAAGTGTTTTATGTATACTGAGTGAAGATCAATTAAAAATTATGTGCTTTATAATCTTGAAGCTTGCGTTATATAAATAATCAGGAAGTATTTGAAAGACGTGATCCACAATATTCATTCTTACTCAAGTAGGAATTTATCGGTGATATATTTGTTTGAATTTTAAAAACACTGCAGTCTTTCATGTTCGAATATGTTACTGAATATTTATTGGGGATGTTGTTAAAAACTACCGTTGCAATAACAATAAATGTCGTGAAAGTAGGACTGAATCCATCTCTGAGTGATATGAAAGTGAACTATTTGGAAACTATTTGGAAACTATTCGTAACATGTATACACATATAATTTTATCTTTTAGTTTCCAATATTCTGATTCATGAATATAAATACCCCATCAATGAAGAAAATATAAAATTACCTTTTCTGAAACTCCTACTGCGTTTAATGTTGTTATCTTGCCTTCAAGAACGGAAATTTTATAGAATATTTACCTTATACGAAATATGAAATCACACTTGTAAAATTGACAAGAGAAACATGATTGCTGTTCTCCTTATGTAATTCGTACAGAAAGGATTTTTTAAAATTATTATCTTGGCTTATAGATGTTGCTATCATCTGATACGAAAGAAGATTAACTATAAGCATATTCCACCCATATCTGTGAAAAAATACAGCTATACAGGCATTAACCCAGAGAGATTTCAGGAAACCATGGACGTCCGGTGCGGGAATTGAAATCGCGTCCTCCCGAGTTCCAGACTGAAGCATAATCCACCTTTTGGAGTTAAATCATAGACAAAAATAATGTTTATTGTTTGAATGTATCTAAGCTATCGGTATTTATACTCCAGCCTTCTTCAGAGAAACTGTTATATTTACGTTCACATAGCAACAGTCGCCAAGCATCGCAGAGAAAAAGGCCGCTATCTACGTTGATGTTGTTGGAATTCCTTAAGATTTCTGCTGCCTCTTTCATACGTCGGGGCCACCACTGGTCTTCTCTCCACATTAGCCTCGTGTCTTGAAATTTTATTTCATGCCCGGTGTTAATAGCATGGCGAACGACGGCAGATTTGTCGCTGTTGTTGTATTTGTAGTGGCGGATATGTTCTTTAAGTCTCTCCGCCACTGTGCGACCTGTCTCGCCGATGTATACACTGCCACAGCTGTAGAGCATATTGTAATGCGAACCGAAGTCCTCTCGTAAATGACATGAAGATTCAACCTTCGTGCTACCTGGTTCAGAAAGCATTCTCTTAAAAATTTTGGATCTTCGTTATCGTCTACGAAACAGTTATCTTCTCGATTGCAGTTAGTTTATGCTCTTTCGAACTTCAGACAGCAATATCTGCTTCTAACGCTGTAACTTCTTTATATCCTCGTTATTGTTTGGCTCTTAAAATTTTATTTGCATTTTAACGAAATGCCAGTTGATTTTTTAACTGTGTATTCGGGTCTAGTCAGCACAAGTAAATTTTAAGTTAAGTTATCGGTTATGGCTATCATATCAGATTCAGCAAGTCATGTATAATTTGCCAACACGTTTCAACAAAAACATCACTGAAATTTTTAGTTTAGTTAGTGAATATGTGGGCGGCTATATTTACACTGAAATGCCACAGATCCTTCAGTCTCCGTATGCGATTTTATAATCAGTCTACTTGTTAATTATATAACTTCATTTGTAAATTATTAAAATATTATGTTTTCGTATCACACGTTATATAACGTTTTTCCCTCGACTCCTAATCAAAGAACTTTTTACTTCGTAATAGACTTTCCAAGGCCTTACCGAATGGAACAGCGTCTTAAGAGAGATCGAAAGTTTCCTTAAGTTTAATATCCTTCTTGAAGCAGCGCTGAGAAGGAGATATTTGTGGATTACTGAGGTTAAGTGGACGGATAGAAAATATTTCATAATAATCTACCAACAAAAACAGACTCAGCATTTATAGTGAATACTAAACTGAAAGCGATTAATTTATTGTGAATTACAAGAAATTAAAGTTACATCACTTAAGCAAGCGTACCTTTCACGTATGCAAGAAAAATTACTGAATAGAAGAAATAAAATTATCTGAGAAAATGATAACCAAGTTAAGTGTGTGAGAAATGGTTAAAGTCAGAAACATTAAAACTATGTCAGAGAAATCAGTTAGGTGCTACAGTTTAACAAAAAATAATACAATATGTAGTTCGTCAAATAAGAGCTACGTAAATTTAACTTGAATGAAATTGAATCATGTTTGATGGCTCCCGATTCAACATAGGATTCAGAATCATGGTTAAAGCCATCAACCAATGATATTCTCATGGTATTAAATAGGAAAATAGATAGGATAGTGGGAAGGGGAGTTCGAGTTGCTGCTTACATCAGTTCTAGCATAATGTTACAAAATTTATTCCCGCTTATAATACCAGGGATAAATATCGAAAATTTATTTTCCTAGAACTAATGAGAAGAGTTACCGACAGAAGCGATCAACGCACCCTGGAGTGAAATTCTCTCACTGACTTCTATTGGCACAAAGCTGACCGATATGATTACTGAACTTTATGACAGATACGCCCCGCCTATGAAAAGGTAAGCATACCGTATCCAGCACTATCGCTAACTGAAAACATAATGATCAAACTATATGCCACTCATTAACAGTACAGACGAAACCTCTCAGACAAAAATTACCAACAATAGTATTAAAAAAGGAAAGAGAATCGCTAAACTTCGTTATACTCACAAGGTCATTATCGAAAGCACAAGTTCTTCAGCCGTGTTGAAAAATCTTTTCGCCTTTGGAGTTGGCAAAAGAAATTCATATACCATTATACAAGATTAAAACCCACTTCTCAACTATGATAGTTGAAATTGATCATATGAAATTCACAAGAAATATTTCACCACACAAAAAAAAAAATATTTGTCACATACAACCACACAGCAGGTGAAGAAAGTAATTGCACGCATATAATCTAATGAAAAAGTGGTGGATAGAATTGGTATTAGAATGTTTAATGATATATTAGATGTAGTTACGCCAGTTGTAACACATATTTTTAATTTTTCGATATTCACCGGAACATATTCAAATGTTTGGAAGACGGCATTAATAAATCACTACCAAAGAAAACTGTTAGTATTGAACCGTCATATCATCGACCTATAAGTTTATTACCTACCATTTCAAAGGCTCGCGAATACATAGTTCATATAAGCACCAAACTGGATAACTTTCAATCCGGTTTTCGGAAAAACCACAGTACCGTGACTACACTCATCAAAGTAACAGAAGAAATAAGAATTGCAATAGACAGACGAAAAATAAGAATAGTGATACTTTTTGATTTCAGCAACGTGTCTGACACTGTTGACTTTGACATTCTTCTGTCCATAATGTGAGGATTAAATTTTTCTATTGGCATTGTTGATTGTTTCGAATTAAATTGGAGAAACCATCAACATAGTGCTACGGATGTCAATGGAAACAAATTGCAATGTGAGAGAGCTCAGACCGGGCCACTTCTTTTTTCTACACTTGTAAACGATGTGACTAGTATTTTACGTCATTACAATTATCATCTGCACGCTGACAACTTCTGGGACCTGCGTCTGTAAGAGCATGTCTCCCCTTCATATAATCGCTTACAGTGGTTGCGCGGCTACGATCGACGATTACACACCCTATATCTCATTCATCTGAAACCTCTCGCCTACCTTTGTTCGAATAACATTAACACCAAATCCCTGAACTCAAATATAGTCCCATAGCTAGGAAACCCTAAAATTCCTTCTTCATTTCAGCGGCTAGATTGTGGAATGATCTTCCCCTGAAAATTAGAACTACAAAAAAAAAAAAAAAAAAAAAAAAAAAACCCATTTATTGAGAAAATGTTACTTGTGCAAACACTTGTTGAACAATCTCTTCTTTCACCTATAACTTATTTTTAGAATTCAATTGATATAATATATAGTATTTCCTCATATTTATTCTGCCTTCGCTACTTTCAGTTTGTGTCTTGTTTGTTCAGCCTTAGTATTATTTAGTTTGTACCCCTTAATTATTCACTAGAATTAGCACAAACTAATAATTGATTCTCCAACGAAACATTAATATTATTAAGCATTTTACTCATTAACTTAATTTAAGCATCATGTGAAATAAAACTTATAAACTTTTTGTGCGTGTTAAGTGCAAATAATTTATTATCAAATGATGTAAGAGAGGGCTTGATAGCCATAATCTTTCCATTCTAAATAAACCTTTAAATAAATAGAAATAGATAAATAAATAAATTATATTGCATAGGTGTATATAATAAACAAATATTTGTCCGTTAAAATACTCCAGATTTGATTTCGGAGCTCAAAAAAAACTTTGTTTAAAAAGAACTTTTAATTGACTTTTAAAGAAAACATGAAGAATGGAAAAAATATATGTGCGTAAAAACAAGGAAGGAAATAAAGTAAAAATGATAGAAGACGACATTATTCATCACAGACCTAATTGTATGAAATTATGCTATTAGCAAGTGAACATGTAGATAAATGTGAACCCAGTGATGTGTTTGAAATAATGAGTGACAGAAGGGACTAGAATATTGAGAAAATGAATTAAACAGTTTTTTGTGGTTTTTGGTTCCCCCCACCCCCCTCCCCACCCTGTATTGGACATACGCTTCAAAGAAGCTCTCCTATTGGCATCAAATGTGTTGATAGCGAACTTATATAGACAGTCAGGTTTAAAGTTGCAATGAATGCGAATGGCAACTGTTTAAGAGGAACAGCCTTTTCAGTACCTCGCTACGGAGAAAGATCTTTGAGATGGTGTTTCAAAAGCAAAATTAGGAGTTGATCTGTAGGACCCAGAACCGGGAGCGAATTTTTTTATTTTATTTTTTACAAAATTTAGAAGATCCCTGTGAAAAGTGAGAATTCAAATCTCATTGTAACTTATGTTAAGAAGATACGAGCCAGAGGAAGCATCAGATGTAGATAGTATCAATATCGTCAAATATTAGGATTAAATCACATATTTGTCAGTTCAGTTTTAATAACTAACGTAATATCTAGAATAACAGAAAGCACGGATTAAAAAACATCAGATAAAATGCAGTTAGAGATATAGGAAAGCAGGGTTCCATGAAACAAATTCAGACCTTTTATGTTAAGCTACACTGAAAAAAATATAATGGTACATTTATGACGTTAGCAGGATGGGATAATCAATAATAATTGCTACATGGTTTAAATGTCTAATTCCGGCTTAAAAATTAGTAATATAAAAATATTTAACAGTATTTCTACGATCCAAGTTTCACAGAATGATGAAACGAAATACTGTTTTAGCAGAACTATTAGTGAAAAATATTGATGGAGTTTAATCAGCTTTCCAAAATTTTACACTGGTAACTTGTAACAAATTACCTTAATTGCAGTGAATTCAGTTTATTCATCACTATTATTGACTTTTTAATTAATCACGGCATCTTTTTGAAATATTAATATTACGCGTTAAGAAAATTAAATATTCTCAGGTTGATGAAAATTCCTGTGTTAACCAAGGTTTAGTAATTTTGAATGATGTACTTTTAACATTAATGATGCACTTATTAATGTTGGTATATTTCAGTATGGTTCGTGCTGGATTATTTAAGATACTAACTAATGCAATGCTCAAACCAAGTTGCTTAATGTAAGGGATTGTAGCCGGAGAATAGGATAAGCAACGTAACCAACGTTTTCCAGGCTAGTTAAAATAAATGTTTCATGCTTTCAACTATCTTCGAATAACTTTAGTACTAGGAGTAAATAAAAAAATAAAGTTCCGGAAGTTGTTTGACATGCTATGGAGCAATCATTGCACATTTCCATTCGAAAAGTGTGTAATAATTGTAAATAAATTTATAGAACATCGTGAGAAAATTATGTCGTTTTTGATAATAATTAAAAGATTTTTGAGAAATTTTACATTTCAAGTTTGAGAGCAGCATAGTAATAAAAAAAATCAAAGCACAGAACATTTCAGACTATTCACGTATTCAGCACCAACATTAAGGTGAGAATGGAATGCTGCTGTTTGTTAATTATCTGGCTACTAAATTAACCAGCACTTACCAAACTGAAATTAAAATAGAGTATTAATTGAGAAAGTATAGATTGTAGGAGACCGCAGTAAGTTCATAGGAACTTTATTGCATCGTAAAAAAAGAGACGTGGTGACCAAAGAATTTATCTGCACTATCCTTAGGATACAGACCAAAAATAATCGACTACTAAGAAACACTCTCTACTCCAATTGTTTAGATTCCGTTGAACGCTATGTCCACATAATTGCGTCATAATAATAGCCTGTGCTTCTTTATAAACATGGTGCGTCCGGTATTCAGCTATAACTACATGCATATAATAAATTCAAAAGTAACTCTGTCCTCTCTGTCTGTTTGTTGAGTATTCACGAAAAAACGGCTAAACCAATTTCGATTAAATTCGACTCTTTAATTACGTATCGTTAGGAAGACCAAAGGATACTTTTTCGGAATAGATAATATATTTTGTCATAAATTTTTGAAAAATAACCGAACTTTGACAGGCAGGCGGAATACATGTGTCAGTCTCTGTAATGTTATATTGGTTGCTCAGACTTTGTTTATCTTGCAGTCAGTATATGATCTGTTCATAAATTTAGTGTTACAGGAAAAATAGTAGAATGTTATGGTGAGATTTTCTCCGTCGTATTATCCCTACTCCGTGGTTTATGGGTCATCTTTTACATACTTTTAACTTTCTATATAAAATTCCACCAATAAATTTCTCAGTCAATGCGTACGAAGTCGCTGGTGATAGCTACTACCTGTGTAATAGGGAAGACATTTTAGAACATTCACTAACTCTGAGAATAAATACTTGTGTACATTGATAAGAAAGAAGGAATGGTGTTTGATAAATTTAGTTTGCTCTATGTTTTTACGAAAAACATCTAGCGGTAAGACAGCAGCGTGGACGTCCGTCGGCAGCGTGACGACGACTGCCGTGCAGCGTAGCGTCGGCGTGCTCTCGCTCCCCTCCCCTCCCCTCCACCCTGCCACCGGGCACCCCCACCACCCCACCCTGCCCTGCGCCGCCGCCTAGCCGCCGCCGGCAGCCGCCGCGGCGCCCCCTACTTGTACTGTAGCGTATATATTTTCATTGATTGCGCTGGCGTCGTGAGGTGTGACACGGCCCTGCGCTCAAGCCACGGCGAGGCGCCGAGAGACTGACTGAGTAGCAGGACTGTGGGCTGTAGGCTAGTGGCGCGACCGGGGCAGGTGTTCGGAAAGGATAGACTGAGGCCTGTAATAGGAGCGGTGCGGCCGGCGCCAGCACCACGTGGTCGTGCGCGCGTTGTGGTGATGCGGCTGCGCTAGGCAGCAGCGGCTGTACCGGCAGCAGCACCACCAAGGCCCCTGTGCTGCTGGGCTACGTGTACCCGTGCGCGGCTGCGGTGTGGAGGCCGCGCCGCTGCGACTGCAGGCTGGCGCGCGCCGCGCCTTATCCCGCGCCCACGCCGGCTCTCTACCACCTGCGGTCCGCCCCCGCCGCCGTGACAACCACCGCGACCGCCCCCGTCACCGTCGCCCAACCCCAGCAACAACCACAGCCGGCCGTGTTGCCGACGTGTGCCCGCTGCCGCGCGCACGAGCCGCAGCAGCCGCAGCAGCCACAGCAGCCGCCTGCCGCCCCGGCAGCAGCCGTCGCCGTCGCCGCAGCCGCGCCCGTCGTCGCTCCCACCGTCGCTCCGGAAGACCCCGCGACAGTGGCCGCCGCGACGCCGACCCCGATGCTGTTCGTGCCGTTCTCAGTGCCTAGCTTCGCGCCTCCGCCGCCCCTAGCGGGTACGGTGGCCGCTGCTACGGCCGCCGCCGCCTCCAACAGCCCCTCCGCGGCCACCGTAGGTGTAACCGGAGGAGCAGCCGCCGCCGCAGCAGCTGCCGCCGCCGCAGCTGCCGCCGCTGCTGCCGCCCCCGGCAAGGTAAGCGGTGACCACGTGGTCGCCATGTGCTTGCCGTACACCGCCGCCATGCCTGCTGCCACGCGCCCAATGCGAGGGATGCAGCTTTCACCACTATACTGCTCCTACATACAGTTTTACCTCTTTTCCTCTTTCAGCATAAAGATTCTTTTATTTTTTGAGTACTAGGCACATATGAAACTCTACAATTACTAAAAAGTCGTAAGTTTTTTCGGTAATGATGTTCTATGTAGCATGAAAATGTTTAGATTGAAACAGATGCTTCATGTGGTATTTTAAAGGTATTGGTATAATTTGGGGAACTAATATCTGAAATCAGCTGATTTTCACAAATCGTGGGTTACGACAGATAGTAAGAGGGAGATATAAGGGATTTTATGTGTTAATATGACAGAATTGTTAGACATTCTTTGATTATTAATCACAGTTAACATAAAATCTCAAAGCTTTGTTGTATTAATGTATGGCAGCCCAAATGTATCTCATCTGCTGACAATTTATATTCAAATGACATTTTGTTGGAGTTTGAAAATGTTTAGATTCAAACAAATGCTTCACACGGTAGCTTAAAGGTATTGGAATTTTTTAAAAATATATATAACATAATATCTGAAATCAGCTGTTTTTCACAAATCGTGGGTTGAGATAGTAAGAGCGAGATATAAAGGGTTTTACGTATTAATATGACAGTGTTGTTAGATATTCTTTGATTATTAAACACAATTATCACACCCTCTCGAGTTTAAGGGCTTTGCTGCTTTACTATATATGGCATCCCAAATGTATCTCATCTACTGATAATTTTAATCATACGACATTTTGTAGGATTGAGAGCGGTAGTATGTACCATAACCGCTTAGTAGTATTACATGTTCATGGATTTCGTCAAATATACCTTCGGGGTTCTGTATCCTAATAATTTATTTATTAATGCAAAGTAGATATAACATTAGAACAAGCAGTCTTGCGGCGCAATGATTATGAAAATTACTCTTTTTGAAAGGTAAAATCCATAATTTTAAACCTAGCTACATATCCTTCCAAGACAAATGCAAAATATATTTTTATCTACAGCTTACTAATCACCATACAGTTAACTCCAACCTACACAATTTTCGCACTAAATTGGCTAACCTCACTTATGAAAAGGAAACACTGTAGTTATTGCATGCTGTTCAATTCACATTTTAGTAAATTCAGATACGAGTGTAATATTGAGTTTGTAAAGCAACAAGTAAACACAGTTTTATTTTCTATGATTCAAAAATGGTCACCATACCAACATACATCGTAAATCCAAGGAAAAAATACATGTTGAAACTTTATTTCTTCAATATACGATTAACTTGTTTTATCTCTTCTGAAAATATTTCCAAATTATATTTTATATTACAATCTGATATATTCAGTAAATTGAAGTTTTCGATACTAACTTTCAGTGAATAAATCAGAGATTGTGGAGTGGATTTGTTTAAAAGTTGCATTTCATAACTACTTTGTCTTTGAAAAGATATCGCAGTTAACACATCAAGGGCTTCTTTTGTGTTCCTGTATATTGCCCATAATTTAATATAGTGTTAAAAATCTTCATTTTTACAATTAATTGTAATACGTTTTGCTCACTAAATACGTGGATATCATGACGCTATAGAATTTATAATCATTTTACAATTTTTGACCATTTTGAAGCACAGAAATTTATTATCAGCATGGTTACCCTTGACCATTTTCCAATGTTTAAATGAATTAGCATCTGTTCTATTCAGTAACTTCCTGTTTTATTTTTTCACACTTCTGCTGTACTTGAGGTTAAATACAGTTTTACGTACGGAGATATCGTCTGTTATGTTTTAACGTTTATTATAAAGAAATCCAAACACTTAACTTGAATCTTATCAATCCCGGTTGTGGATGGGAATGGTACAGTAACAACTACTATATCTTGTTCTTATCCGTCAACAGTCGTTTTTCGTTTATCACCTCAAAATTCCCTTTTAATGTTCAATTTATTTTTATGTAAATGAAAGTGTTACAGTAGACATATGTATTATAATGGATCAATATAAACATTGCCTAAATGAAAAATGTGTGTCACAAAAGAGTCTAATCAGTTATCCAAGATGATATTTAACTATAGTAACTCAGAGAAAAATCAGTTGAGAGGCAAACACAGATTGGACACTTTTGTTCTATAAGGATTTTTAAGGAGCTATTTTCTTATTCAGGTCTTGCCTTTGCAAAAGCTCCATTCTATTTGCAACATATTCATCTGCACAATTTAAGTAAGTAGAACTGCAGACATTAATTTTATGCTATCTTTAATTTAAGTACAATGATAGTGGTTTTTAAAAACGATATAGTTCATTGGTAATATCTTCATTAGAAAAAAAAAATACAAAAATATAACGAAAAAGCAAAAATAAACGTCATATAAATGTAGTGGGCTTAACTAAAAATAAACATACAGATATTAAGATTTAGAAGTTAGGCCTACCATATAACATACATTAGCAACACTCATTTAGTACAAAATAGATTGTGACAGCTTTTGAATATATTTTTGCCGCTGTGATTGGTTTTATGTATGCGAATCAAAAAATTTTGCAATTAGTATTTTCGACAAAAATATTACTTGCAATTTAACAACAAGTAAATTGAGATAACTGGATTCAGAAATGTCAGTTGTTAGCAAATAAGCAGATATATGTTACAATATTTTTACACTTATTAAATAAAGAAACTAAATCATAATGCTGATTTACTTGATTATTTATGGGAAATTGGCTATCTTTTCGTTCCATTAGCCAATCAAAAATTAGGAAAATGAAAAGATAATTCCTAGACAGGTAATTAGTGTTTGATAATTCGTGTGTTAGACAATTTGTCTCATATTTTAGAAAAGGAAGAACATTTTTTAATATGAATGGAATTTAAATTTAAATATTAATTTTTCAAGTATATTAATTAGTCCAAACAAACAAATCCAGACATACTAGTTGCTACAATAATTCTTCTATTTCCTAATTCAAAACTTCAATACCTAATTTATAAATTTAAGGAAATTTTTTAGATAACGACACAAAGATCGTGGATGTATTTTAGCCTTCAAAATGGTGTAATATATCAATGTTGTGCCTGATAAATTTTGTCACAGAAAGAAAGAATTTCAAGGAAGAAGCTCATTGTTGTATCTTTTAGTATTAAATTTTTCGAAGGCTAAACTATTGAGGATTTATTTAATACATAAAAGGCACCTTTTAACTAATAGTTCATTGCTACACTTGAAACCAGTATCTAAACTAATCAGTGTATCCTCAGACAGTGCGGCTAGAAACTAATACAATCATACATCCAGTACAATTTTGCGAGCGAATCTATAGATCTTACTTACAAACATATTATGCAAATAAGTTACGAAGAATGTTTTAAAAGAAGGCTATACTCATTATACGAGTATCCTACTGAAACTGCAGTGTGTCGTTACTGCTAATCCAGTTAACTTGATAACACAAATACAAACTACCACGAAAGAGCTTTCTGTCTGCTCATTCTTGATTGGTAAATTACAGCGATAATAAAGCTTATTGTGTGATAGGTGACGAAAATAAGCAATTAGGGGTTCAGGGCTTCCTAATCCTCTGACAGTAATTAATTTATAAGTTGCAGTTCAATGAAGAGATTTTTCTCATTTAATGGCTTCCACTTCCCCCTAGTAGAATCATAATAGCCGGAAACCCTTGCAATTTCGCATGGAGAGGCTTGAACTCATAGCGGCGAGAGAAGCTTGTTTTTAATATTTTAACTCCGGTTATTTCACGGTTGCGGTGAGGTTCTCCTCCGGCAATTTTATCTGCGCACCGTAATAACTGTAATTGGCGCAAAAGCCTTTGAAGTCGTAGCAATTTCGCCACTGGGCGTTTCTCTGGTAGCTGGCGAAATTACTCTTTCATTTCCCCCAAAAATGGGAGCTTTCATGTAGCTTAATATTATTTGACTGGTTCTCGTTTTGCATCTGGATGGCCTGCCTTGGTCTTCTCGTTAGGGGCTTGTTGCGTTGGAGACTACCCTCTATGCAGCTCCTCTGTCTACCGTCGAGACTGTATCTCGTGTCCTTTGTTTGCAACGCTTCATCAACAGTGAGGTAAAGAGCTTCCTACCACTATATTGTCTAAATGAAGATATTATTATGAGAACTAGATCAGAAAGTGCGTAAATTATGTGAAGCCAATGGTTACTATTACTATTCACTGGAATTGATAGTTAGTTCACTGACTCCATCTCGGTCTGCATTTGAAGTTTGTTGTTGTTATAAGTTTCCAATACCTGCTGCTAAACATGATCTATGGTGCTACTTCTCACCGAAACCTGTTTATTACTTGCTGTCAACAGAAGAAAATGCAGATAATGATATTTTCTTCAGGTTATGGATTCATATAACTTTTATTTACACCTTTAATATATGTTTTATTTGTATCTATATTAAGTACATTTAATATAGAAAAATGATTTTACCCTTTCTTTAATGTTATAATCTATGCAATGGATTCTTGATAGTCCTTCCGGACAGTACACCATTTGTAGTTTCCACAACCTGGAAAATACTGGAGAAACTAAAATTCCTCCAGTTAAATATCCAATTAAATGACACGGAAAAGACTATACATGAGAGACCTGCCGCTATATGATGTAGAATGTAGCCAAATAATAAAGAAAAAATTTATATCACGTTAGTCTAATATTGAAGAGTAACAGTTGGTTTTTGTTTCCATACAGGCAAGAAACTTCGGCAGGAGAAATTTTGTATTTAATTTACATTAAGTGGAGTTAGAGAACTGAAGTAAATATTTGTATTTTTTTGGTTCAGGTGACGAGAAATTAAATGAAAATTGCATTTTTCTTCAATGAAAAAATTAGCATTGCATCTGTTTTATAGTTATATAACTTCTGAGTGGAATAATTTAACGATTTTGAAGAACTTATTGAATTCTTAGCGTGTTATCTAAGTAACATCGTTCTTGTGGGTCAAAGAATAAATTTAAGAGTGGTTTGGTTGTGATTTATTAGTACGTTTCTTTAATTAGGCATACAACAAATAATAAGTACATATTTTAATCTAAATATATTCTAAAGTATTTATTTAATTGGCTGTTTTGTAGCTGTTAATTCAGTTAATGTAATTATTTTCCGTTTTACTCAATTTTTCTGACAAACCTAGAAACGCCGAAATAAATCTGTCAGTAGAACGATGTTTAATTGGATGAACATGAATGTACAGTTTCAGTGTGGATTTGCTGAATTGCCGAATAAATTTTTCGTATAAAATGTTTTTAAATGCATAGTGAAAATCAACTAAGATCCGGAGTTTATGATCTTACAAGAATATCACTTTATCAGATATGACTACAGAAATCATGACCAATAAATGTGGAATTCTGTATAAACCTCCCCACAGAAATGTTAAAATTTGCTGTGGATGCTTCTTAAAAACATTTAATGAATAAGCATTAAATTAATAAAAGTTATGCATACAAAACACTTAAAAAGAGCAGTATATTTTGATATATTTCAGGGAACAAATATTTATGCTTTTTTTAACGTAAGATGTTTTTTTCTTGTATAAACGTGTATTTGGATTTTAAATGGAAGATAAAGTCATTTAACAACATAATGATGAATTTCCTGCTTGTAGTGTAATTTTTTTGCAATAAAATGTGACCGATGTCTGTATGCTTAAATTTATAAGTCATTACAAGATACCCATATGAATTTTACGTATATCAAAGGAGATCATCTGCGCGAAAATGTCAAAGTAGTTAAATTGTTGACATAGTCACTTGATACATCATTGAAGTTCCCATAAATTAATGTAGCCTACAGAATCTAGTCTGTTATGAAATGTAAATATTAATACTAAACATGAATTTGCATAAACTTTCCGTTTTGTTCCAGGAATTTTCAGATAAAAAAGAACATATTACTGAAACGTATCCAACATGCCAGCAGAACTTTTTATTTAACTAAGCAACCCGATACAAAGCCTCTAAAATTCACTTTTGTTATGCCTTTTATACTATGATTATGTTATGCTTTAGTTTTAAACTGCTAAGGTACCAAAGATACATGTTAGAATCAAAGGATAGAGTTAAGAGCCATTGTTATGGCAACGAGGTTTTCGATTGTGTTTGCTCGTATTAACGAATCCGTACACAGACGGAAAAGTAAAGAAACTTTCAAAACGGCTTCAGATGCTATAAAAAATTATATTTCTTTTAATACCTTGCAATCAGATTTTTCGTGGAGGTATAAATTTCTTCATACCGTCTTATGTATGTAATGTAAATTAATTGAAAAGCTGTGAATAAAATAATTATGTGCTTTTTTAAGATCTGAGTGTACTTTTCAAACATATTATGATCCTCCAATATTAATAACAAAATTTAAAAAATCAACATATAAGGTATTTTAACAAATATTATTGTTACTGGGAATGTTAATCATTCATCTAGAAACAAAAGTTGATTACGACTGTCACGAATAGAGCATAGAATGGCAAATGAGAATTTTGTAATTAAACTCTATACTCAGTTGTTATCCATGAAACTAGTTTTACTGGAGGCTATTAAAGTCCTAAGCTAAACAAAAAGTAAGGCTGTAACTTTCTTTAGAGTTCATGCATCTTTCATAACTACTTCACTCCATTAATCAAATATATTTTTGTGATTAAAAAAATTCAATGCAGTAAGAATAAAATCAATTATACTTTTAAACACGAAAAATGGAAATTAATGTAAAACTGAACTATTCACTTAAATTAAGTAACAGAATATAAAATATTAAAAAGGTAACTCATTAAATTTTAAATCATTATGCAGTTATTCTAAAAGAATTATTAGGTCTTCATATTTTGGCCCTGAAGTGAGAACGTTTTTTGACATCATAGTGCTTGTTTGCATGTGTGGATAAAAATTATACTGTAGGCGGCTTTGCTCTGTTTTAAATACAGTTCAAATTCGGTGATTTAAGAACTCGTTGTTTACTCTACTCAAATGAATATTCAGTAATTATTTTAGATGTTGAGGAATGTTTTACCTCAAAATTGCACAAGATCTAACTGATGTGCTCAGAATGCAATGTCATATTCCCGAATTCAAAATCCATTGAGTTTCACAGAAATTGCTCACTGATCAGATATTGTTGAGGAAATGTTTGATCATAGATCTCTAACCTTATAAAATGAAAAGACGTATGAGTGTAAAGAAAATTCTTCTTTTCACCAAATCTTGACAGTCACATTGTTTGTTGCACCGATTTACCAAAAATAGCTATTCCATATTCAATGTAGTTCTGTTGAGTTAATGGATCGGTTGTCAGGCTGTACAAACAGTCAGAAACTTCGTTATTAGACAGAAATTTGAATAAGAAATACTTATAGTAATGTTTGTATCTTACTTTAAGCGACAGTTTTTGGGATGTCTTTAGGAATTCAACATTTTTTATCCACAGCGGTATGGATGTAGATACTTTATGAGAGATGTCTGAAATAATCAACATATCAGTCTATTATGGTCACTAATAGCAATTTATCATTTTTTTCGAAAAAAATGAACACCATCTTCTGCGTATGGCTGTTTTTTTTTTATATTGGAAGTAATTTTTTACTTAACAAGAACTAATAGAAACAAGCAACAAAATTATAAAATGGAATTCGTAAATAATATAATTAGTAAATTTCTGATATCGGTAACTACGCTAAAAATCTCCACTACAATAAAGTGGAAGATTTAAACAAAAAATAATTAATATTCTGATTATGTAATTCGAAGGCAATAACGTATAATTCGCAGGAGGATGTTGGGACGGCAGTTAGTTTCATCCACGTCACCGATAAAATATTAAAGACGAAGTCGAGTTTTGGGGTCTTTGTTACAGGGAGTGGGCTCTGGAACATGTTTGAGTTGCGTGAATATTTCACGACGAGGTGGGTGGAGGGTAGAGAGGGGCTCGGAGGTCTGGTTGGTTAGTCGTTGGAGGCGGCCTTAGGCATTGTTAGGAATAGGTGGGGATGTCGGGATCTCTGGGGAATCGAGCTGGTGTCCCCCGACCTTGGGGCGAGACCCTAATGATGCGGCCTAGTAGAAACTGGTTGTCTTGTCGGGACGACCTTCGTGCTTGCCTGCGGGCTTGTTGACAGTGCAGGCCGGCCTAGGGGAGCGATGCCCTGCTGTTTGCCCGCTGCTGTCGGAGTATTGTTGCGACGAGAGTAAACGCGTTCGGAGTCGCGACACATCAGTCGAGCGCAAACAACGCAGGGGGCGTATCGGTTGCCTCGCCTTACCTCAGCTTGAGTGCTTGATCCTCAAAGACAGAAATCGATCTAATGGAGCCCTCGCACGTGTGCTTCTGTAACTACGGTATACGCAGAAAACTACAAATCGTGGGAGGCAAAGTGTACCTTGCAATATAGCCGTTTTCTGCTCTGTATTTTCTAGTAGCCAAAGGCAGGATTGACGAAAGAATGGAATAATACAGCATGGTACTTCCTTTCTTCTATCTTTTCTCAAACTTTGATGGAAAAGGCAGTATTAAATAAAATTGGATTATAGGGATAAGTGTAACGGTTCACCTATTTCGTGGTCATTATGAATATAGAAGTGTCCAAAAGTTGAACGTCGAACTTGTGCTTTCACGATTGTTCATTGTTATATATATATATATAATAACCATTAAAAATTATGGGTTTAACAGAGTATTCTGGAAATATATTTCTTATGATTTGCTTATCTAAAAAGATTTGTTGTTAACTAACACTCACAACCTTGGTTTTGTAATTACGTAATGTTGTACATATTCCATCTCCGCTTGGTTCCATAGTAGAATCATTTTCATAATCAACATAAAATTACTTAAGGTTAACATTGGTTTCAAATTTTAATTTAAAGGGGAAAAATATGAAACCAGAACTTAACGCCAACAGGTGACCTAAATTCTCACCTTTATGTAACAGTTGTTTATATGAGCTGAATGAAAGTGAAGTATCCTTATTGGTGAAATATAAACAAACAAAAATCCACTAACAATTAAAATATCGATTTAAACTAAATTTGTAATTCTTTAAGTTTGGTTTGCAATATAAAACATACTGAATTATTAGAGAAACATAAATAGCTAACATAAATTCTTAACCAGCCTAAATAGCTACATCTATGGTTAGATGTATTGGATAGCTGAAGAAAGCCGGGCTCGTGACGTCATTGCATTATAGACACAATGACCAAGCTTACCCTTAGTAGTAATTAAACTAATAATAGTGAATTCAGGTATGAATTAATAGTCATTAGAATTGGATTGAGATGATTTATCCCTGAATTAATGATTTACAAACTGATTACAATTTAATTTCTGGTTACACCGACAGTTTCTTAGAATTCAAACCATCTTTGTTTATTGAAGCTTACACAAATAACATCTCCACCAAAAATAAGTTTTGAATAAACAAATTAAAACAAGAGCGTGAGAAAATTTTCTTGAAGGGAGTTACTGCACGTGACTGGATGGCAGGAAACCTTCTTGGAATAGACTGAGATTTCATCGGCGTATGGTATTCGTCATAACTGGATCAGCTGTTGAGACTGTGCTAGCTGGAATGGATGAGGTTGTCCTATAAGGTTCGGTGCAAAGAAACAAACTATAACAAGCCGGTCTCTAAACAGAATCGTCTATGGATGAGCCCCATATTTCACATGACTTCAACGGCTTCCATTAAGTCAATGCGCAGGTTCAAACATCCAATAGTGGCGACTGTATCATTGCGACTAAGTCCAACATAGCAACCTAAAATATGACCTCTGTACAGAGCGAACTTGATAATGTTGTCAGAAGCCACGCTTCAATCTAAGTGTCCTCCACTTTTCTCTCGTCACACGCCATGTTTATTCAGGTTGTTGGCGTGATCATCTCGTAGAAGGATGTTATCCAACCGCGCAGTCACGGCAGAATTATCTAGTCACTCGTTACTGGCAATGCGGAAGAAGATTATAAAACAATTTAGCTTGTTAAAAAAAATCACATTAAACTACTAGTTGCTTCAATCACTCGTGATTTAAGATTTTCGCAAGAGACTTTGAAATTTGTTGATCGAAATCAACTAGATGAGTTTTTGGAGGAAATACTCACGACGTTTTTTATTTCCAGTCTTTTATTATATTTAGGCGTTTAGATGACAGTCCATAGCATTTTCCACTTACGAGTTGCTTTGTATTAGCTTCAATTGGCATACTTTCCTAAATTTTTATTCATAGCTCGTATGCGTTGCTTTAGATGTCCCCTGTCCTTTTCACTGTCTGTGCCTTGAATATTCGACGGGAATTGGAATCTTATCCTTTTACCTTCCCATTATGTATCACTGAAGTCAATATTTCCCCGTTATTGTTCACTGTTCGTCTATACTGTCCACTGACCACCTCATTCTTTCCTGATACAAATGAAACGCGGACGTCCCTTTCCTCAAAGGGGAGGCGAAATGGAGGACTGCAATGTTACGGATGTTGGGTTTGTTACAGATATGTTAACGATTACTTTAATCGATATAAATGAATATAAAATCCAAACCAGATTTAACGTTTTTCATTAACACTACAGTAATAACAGTATCGTTTGTTTCTGATAGCAAAATAACTTTCATAGTCATAGAGTCTCTTCGTTATTGCTTCTTTGGTCATTAATAGATCTGAAATGATCTAAACTATATGGTCATTTGATTTGTAACGGCCAGCTAGAGAATTAAAAGAGGTTTAATGGAAAGTGAAAACATCCTAAACATGTTAATTAAGTACTGTATGTGTTTCTTCCTCTCCTTTGGCTGGTATTTTTGAACGTAATTGGAAAGTGGCATGTAACAGTCACTGTCTGGAGACAACTTTTCTTTCATGCGTTAGAAAAATAATATAACAGTGGACGCTTATAGCACTGCGTTTAATATACTGAAAACAAACATTTAAGAGAAGGTAGAGAACACTGGTAGAGACGTTAATAGAAGAATAACAGATTTATGAATGTCTAGATTTGCCCGCAGCTTTTTCCACATGGAATTTGAGGCTTGTGATTGTGAAAACCCAGAGAAGGAGCCGCATTTTTTCCTCTTTCTAGGTTCTCTTCAGTTATTTCCGAATTTGTGTCATATCGTCACGTGACTTACTAACAACACTGATATCACCAGCGCCATCAAATGTTCTCCACTTCGGCAACTGGGCAGCATGTCTGTTAAAGTCGCAAGGCTTCATAGCGCTTCCGACGTTTTGCTACTCTGTTGAAGACTATCTTGTCCGTCCGATCGCGATGATGGCAACCTCTATTTGCAGACGCAATTGCATCCAGACACACCAAGACCCACTACTAACAGTGAAGAGACCAAGGAGAAGCATACACCTAGGCACCAGAAATGTTTTAAGTACTAATAAAATTGGCACCATGTGGCAGACTGCATCAACAAGCAGAACTGCGCTGGATGCGGGTGCGGTGATTCACCAGCTGATTGCCCAACACAAGACGCTTGCTATTGAAATTATTGTTGCGGTCCACACGTAACCTGTTACGGCGAAAAAAAAATTGAGGCACTGCGAATAGTGTAGCAAGATACTTGGTCGCCATACGTGACCCGTAACGGATGGCCAAACCAAAAGAGATGACCTGCTAGGCAACATTCAGAGACCGACCACTAAGGAGGACGTGGTGCTGCTTGATGTCATTCTATTCTCGCCAAGATGGAGCGCGGAATCTATAAGCGGCCGGGTACCTCTTAACAAGTTGTCTGTAGTGACAAACAAACTGGCAGCAGGCATCCAGTGTACAGCTACGGAAGGATCTCCAAACACAGCTGCCAATCTTCGAAATTCCAGGTTAACAATATTTATCCAGCTTCTGCAACAGCGAACAACACTTTTCATGCGAGTCATCACATCATTAGCCAACAAAACAGTATACAAAAAACAAAAAACGTCTAAATTAATGTTATGAAGACAATCATAATTTGATATGGAAGGAGCTGGGATTAAAATGCGCAAGAAATTCGCATGTATATACAAGCTAATTTAGGCCTGTCGATATTGAAATATTAGCATTTAGTTAATAAATTAAGTGGCATTGCAATTTTCTTAATATTAATATTTTTCTTATTATTCTAATAAGTATTTTCAGTGCAATATAAAATTATCGCTTTGTTAATGGATATTAAACTACGAATGGGAATTTAAAAATCACAATGCTAGAAAGGAGGTTAAGATATTATGAGGAGGGTTTCTGAGTGTGTAGTTGTGGAATGTTTGATTTCAGGCTGGTTTGGAGCAAAAAGAGCAATTCAATTAATAAACAAATATTTTTAATAATTTTTAGTGTAATTTAGATTTTCCTAGGTTTTCAGAAATCACTCCAGACGGGTGTCGGGATAGTTCCTTCAAAATCCCATGGCCAGATTCCTTTCTGTATCTTGACCATAACACTTCACTGCTATCAAGATATCGACACCGAAAAGTAGTAAAAGCCCACGTAAACAAACAAGGAAGATGTAGATTGTGACGTTGTTTGATATCTTGTTTTAAGGTCTCAATTTGACAGAGCTTCGAATAATTCAAATACATGACGGTAGGAACTGATGATATAAAGGAAGAAGCATTAAAAGCCCAACACGAAGAACGAATCAGAAATTTATAAACAAGAGTTTAATAAATATATCATTTTCATGCTTATACAGAGAGCAGAAGCTGACAAATGCAAATATTATCGCACAATAAGTTCAACATCAGAAATTATCAAATCAATGACTAGCAAAATGTATAGAAAAATAGAAAGGAGAGTGTAAGATATATGAGTGAAAAACAATTGGGTCTCAGTAAAATTCATGCTAGAAGAAATACATTTTGAGTTATATTGGAAAGACAGATCAAGAAAACGAGGATACTCTTATGCTGATTTGCAATATTAGAAGGAAAAATAAAATTTTATACAAATACCGATATGAAAGAGCAACTTCTACTATACATAATAATCAGTAGCTTATTATACAAATAGACAGTTATAAGAAACAATCATCAATTAAAAATGTGTGAGGCATGATTGTAGTATTTTCCCACTAATGTTCAGCTTAAATGGTGAGGAAGCAATCAAAAAAATGAGAGAAAAATGTATTATCAGTGTTCAAGGAAAAGCAAGTAGAGCTTCTGATCATATTGTCTTGTAAGCAGATGTATATAGATGATATTGAAAAATTACTGAATGGTATGAACATAGTATTTCAATAAAAATTTATACTAAATTAAAACCAAAGATAAAAGTCATAAAATGTTCCACCAATTCTGACAGTAATAATAAGTTAAATATTATCAAATATAGATGTGTCAATAAATTTTATTACTTAAGAAGTAAACTTACAGCTAATAGCCAAAAAATCAACTATCTTAGAAGAAACCAGCATTCAAAAAATTAAACTTTATCAAAAGAGAAATTTTATTTTTTTAAACATTTATCTACGATACAGAAAATATTTTGTATAACTGAGTATGTAGCGAGCAGCGTAGCACTGTTTTAAAATGAAGGTTTGACGTTACTAGAAAGAAGGAAAATGGAAGATTTTGAAATACAGAGCTAAGGAAGAATACTGAAACTGAAATGCGCTGGTAAAAAACGAAATAAACGAGCTCTGGGTGAGGTATGGAGAGAAGACCAGTATTTGCAAAATATAAAGTCGCTTCAGTGACAATATTAAATATAGAACTGCCGAGAGATAGTCACTTATATGAGACTGCTACAGGAATAAAAATATTTTACGGGTGAGATAACCATTGGTGGCCAGAAGTTCCATGATGATATCAAAAAACAGATTTTTTGCTACCAAGAAAAACATTCAATAGATGTATATTTATTATTCTCTTCAAACAATGACGTAAAACTAAGCTAAAACTGGATGATACTTTATGAACGGAGCAAAGACTGTATGGAAGTTAAGGTCTCACTTTGGCAGTACTAGGAGAAGGAAAACTTGAAGCATTTGAAATGTGACATAAAAGGATGTTTCTTTTAAAAAATACTTTAATTACACACAAAATCGGCAAAAAACTCATCATTTCGTGAAATGACATCGGAAACACTCTCGAACAACTAAAGATTTCTATTTTGATAGCATAAATGAACATTGGGAGCCCGGAAGATTTTTTCGTGGGATTGGCAATGACCTGTGATTAAGAGCAGTGGTTATTGATAGGAACCAGATGCCTCTGTAACAATTTTGTATGCTTTGATTTTCTTTACTTTTTTTAACTGTCACCGTTCAACATGTACGATAAGTTTCACGACTGTATCTCTCAATTAGACAGAGAAATAGTACGACATCACAAAATAATTTGCTGGTTTTCAGCAAAGGGTCGTTGCAGGGCAAGACTGCTTCTCGCTTCCTATTTCCTGTTTCGTTATCACCTCAATTTCTGCGACATTTTCGAAACACTGTACTGCGTACTCCCCTATTATCGACGGATATAGATTCTGTGGATTCGAGTGACCGAATTATGCGAGTAGGTTTGTTTTCTGGGCCACTAAAACAGCATACTTCACTTTATATCATCCGGAACTGGTGTCTTCATGATATGGGGAGCGTGGCTCTGATTCCGGATCCAAAATATTTGTCATCCGTGGAACCCTGAAGTCGTTGCGGTACGTTCAAGAAATTCGGAGTCCTTATGTGTTTCCCCTTGTGGAGGGAATCTATAGTTGATTTCCCAGCAAAGAATGTCCACCTACATGAGCACATACGAAGTTTTGCTGGCTGTCAGCATACTCTCCATAACCATTTTTTTGTTGGCAGAAGCTAATTCCCACATTAGTGGTCATTAAAGTGAATTTGGGATCAGACTGGGTAACAGCTCTGGCCACCTCAGTAACAGAAATGTGTAGCATACATGGTAGCAATTATTCTAGGTCATTCAGGGAAAATTATCAATAGTTTCATCTCCCTTTGATGAAAATTCATCTACACGAGTATCAGTCTCTCCAAGGTCGATCACCGGTCGCAAGCGGCACTGATCCCCTGTCGTCTGGCATCTGGCATGTTGTCTTCCCAGCTGCCCATGTAGACGTCACGATAGTCGGGGATGTAGTGCCTATTGTAATCACACAGTGATTATCAGATCTGGTAGATCTTTTCCCAGCGCTTGGTAGAGAGATAGTAAGTGGCCATTCTTGTGTTTCCGCAGCTAAATCTTGCTTTTCCTTAGGGCACATTAAAGCATTCCGCATCACGAATGCTTCATTTTGCAAGAATTTTTGTGCCAAGATGCTGCGTGCTGGCTGGCGCTGGGCAGTCGTAACGGGAACGCAGGTAGCAGCTTGGAATGTGTTTACTCGGTGGGGACCGAAGGAACAGGTGTCGCAGCTAAAATTTTCCACTAGTCGAGAGAGAGGAACATATTGTATCAAACGATGGACAAAAGTAGCGCCATAGAATGAGTGTGCATGCGTGTTTGAGCCAATCACAGCTCCTGTTTGGTTTCACGTGGATTCCTGTGCTTTTTGCTTTCCATGCAAAGCGAGAGAAGACACTGTGCTCCTAGACGGCGAGCTGGATAGTGCTTGGGTGAGCTAGCGAGCTTCCGAGCGGAGTCGACGTGATTTCGTCCCTGGGAGGTAAAGACAGCCTATAGCAACGGGCTGACTGGAAGTGTCCGGCGAGTGCGAAGTTGTGCCGCTCCGCAGTGTGTTTGGCCGTCAGTGCCAATAAGTGTACAACGCATCAGTGTGACCTCACACAAACGTGAGATCCTTAGTGACGCGTCTGGATGTAATTACCGCCCGGTAATTTGTGATCTTTTGTGGTGACTTCTTGTGGTGGTCTTCTTCAATCCTCCTTCGTCGCGGAGGATCAGGTCCACGGTAAAATTTTCAACTATCTGCTACAGCAAATCTTCATTTGAATCTGTCGAGATCCCAAAACATGTGTTACAAAACCCAGTAACGATCCTAATGAATAGCTTCACCGATATAAAGAGACTCTCATCCTCTCTGAAATGAGCTTAATTATACGAGGCAATTGTAAATGATCTGTTATTCCTCTTCTTCGTGATCCCTTTGTATTTTATTTTTTGTTTGAATTGGATTCGATTTCAGTGTCATAACAATTTTCGTGAACAAATTAACTGTTTTCTTTGCATAAAATAAATTTATAATGTAACTAATGGTACATTACCGTTTTCTGTACTTTAAATCTCCTATTTCCATGTGCTTAATAAATATAATTAGTTCCTTGCATTGCTATCATTATTATAATTATTGCAGGGAATACAGTTTATTAATTTCATTATTAATCATGAATACAGGGTTTTTAGCATACATTTACAGCTCTCATCAATAAATGGTGGTAAATTTATCAGGGGTACACTACAACATGAAAAAAAAGGAATATGTATAGTTACAAACGTTCAGAAAGTACGTCTGCAAGTGTGCGAAAAAATATTTTTTGTGTTTTCGTGGTTTTAAGCCGACTGAAAAAAAAACACGTTTTATGTAAATCGTGCTACTACGTCACTTTCGGAGCTTAACGTTGCCTCTGTAAATGTACTCATGTAGTTGGGTGTTTGTTCACGGTACGTCTACGTTAAAATATACTGCACCAAAACCACTCATATTACCAAATTTCATATATAGGGCTAAAGGAAAATGTCTGAAAATTAACGTATTTTGTAAATTATGGATAAGAAAGGAGAGGAAAACTTATCGATAACATTTTCCTGTTATTACTTTTTAATTGCGTTGTACTTAACCCACGGAAGAAATTCCTGTACCGAGCCCGGTAGGTGAGTGGCATGAAATCCCGTCTGGCGCCGTTCAAGCTGATTACGGTTTCCCGAAATCACTCCAGGATGTCTGTGACCGAATTCTTTCATATTCACTATCCCCATTCCGCCTCCAATGAAATCGACGTCTTCTAAGCTGACATAAATAAAAATAAAAAATTTACATTGGTTCAAGCGAATTTAAATAAAAATATTTCATTGTTAAAAAAAAAAATCGCAACCTGCTTGTGCTCGTATTCCAACATTTGTATTTGTTACTCGTCACTGTTTCATCATACTTAACTAATGGCTTGATCGAGATTTTACATCCTATTTTCCTTCTTTTCGTAATACATCTATAACGAACCTCTCCGACAGATGCACTAAAACCTGTCCCGACAACACAATAACCTATGACATGTCCATCCGATATCATTAACAAATGATATTGTAGATCAGGTCCAGTTAAATCGTTAGTGGAATGAACAATCAAAGAAAAATAAAATAGTTGTAGAAAAAGACGTAGACTGGAATATAATGGAGCAAAAAAATGAGGAAATGATGTTATTGAGATCAAGAGATTAGTTTGAGGCAGGACGTGATGTAGGGTAGCATAAAGCTAGTCGAAGGATTAATAACAGAAAAAACTCATCTCTTGTGTTCACCATAATAATATTTTTCTTGAATCTTATGTTGAATTTAGTAATAAAGAATATTGTTCTTACTGCACATCAGTTGGTTGAAGTTGCTTAACGTGATATCTCAAATCTTTTGTAATCTCAAATTCTCCAGACGCTTTACTCATAACTGAACAGCATTATCTTTTTATCTTTTTTCCCAGAAAAAGTATGACAGTAGTTATTACGGTCTTTGATTCTCTGCGATATGACTGGTTCATTTGTGAGGATAAGGTCATTTCTGCCATCAGAATTTCTCTGTTTACTAACTTGACCTCCAGCTATCAGTTGTTAGGGCTATTAACATCTCTCACGGTAGAGTATTCAAAGAAGTGCAAACTTATCGCGGTAGAAAGGAACTGGCATTCATGAATGGATTCTTGTTCTTAGATTAAGGAGACATTATATCATCTTACATTCAACATATCCGCAGAATTCTTCCCTGCCACCACGTCTGAAATGCATTTATACCTGTATTCTTCTGGTCCTTGGCATCTTTCATGATCTTTTACGGGTCGAGAAGAAGACTAATAATACTGGAGTGAAACAAGTCGGTTCATTACTTTCTTAGTTGTAGCAAGGTTCGTCAAAATCTTGTTTTCATTTTCTTTTCAAACACACACAGACAGCTATAATTACTGGTTACACATATTAAAATTTTTGTATTACCAGAAATATTGCGAGAACTTATCAGAATTATCCGAAAATTCTAATAATAAGTTATTTTGAGTCGTACTTGTACTTTAATTGTATAAATCGCCTTTTATTTCTTCAGTAACAGTTTAGTGTTAATTATTTACTTTCATTAAAAGTGATTAGCTATAGAAAATGTTAGATACAGCAATTGACATTTTGGTCTGAGTTTCCAAGAAAATTGAGATCAATTTCTGCCGTTAGTTTCGTTTGGTTTATTCCGATTTTTCTTTGCTCCTATTTGTTTGTTAAAATGGCTGGTCAATCATTCTCCATGCCACCCAGGTGATCAAAGACTATAATCTGTTATCTTGTTTTATTTTTTAAATATAAATCAGAATATACACAATTTTATTAAAAAAACCATTACACATAGTGTTACACATTTGTATATATTATTATTATTTGCGATTATTCGCCTTCAGGAGAGCGATTGAACTTGAAATAACTATTTAATCTTTAGCTGTTTTTCCTCTTTTCTTCCCAAAATCTTTTCATCCTCTCTGAGTGCTCTCTCTTCCGTTTATCTGTCCATTTCTTTCCAGGTTGTCGTGTTGTTCTTTGCTCCAAATTAGCATTTGTGATCTTCTTATGACACTCAATGCGGTCTTAGAGATTTTCTATGTTGATCCGTCGTAGGTACCTCTGGACCTCTTTCAGCCATTCCGTACCGCATTTACTCTTTGTTATGATGTCAAGTAATTTCTTTGCTGTTTTAGTGTTTTCATCCTGTAGATGTAGGTGTAGAACTTAGCTCGACGCTTTCTGATTTCTTCTGTTATTGTGTTGATCTTTTGATAGAGTTCATTCCGTAGCCTCTTCATCCAAATGCCATTTCTATATATTGTCCCATATATCTTCCTCAGAATTTTTCATTCTGAGGAAGATACATGGAGCAATATATATATATATAAAATACAACTTGAAATTTGAATAAGCAATCAGTTTTTGAAGATTTTCTTTTATTTACGTTTCACCATGCAAGGGGTCAGTAAAAAGTAAAAATGGTTGTTTTCGGAGTAATAGATAGTATTAGTTCAGTATATGCAATTATTTTGTTGGTTTCGTTGGAATGTGTGCGACACGACTGCTATAGAGACTTATCATAGAGATAGCAGAACCCGTGTAGACTATGCAGGTGACATTCATGTCTCATTGCCCACAGCCAAAGACAATCCATTATGAAGTTGTCTCCGTCTGCTGCTCATTACGTACGCGATGTGTAATATCTCTGATGGTGGGAGGCTGACTGCCTCTACAGGCATGTAATACAGCTCCGTAGGCAGGACTAACGAGATATTGCAGTCTACATTGAAACGGACGTCGTACAGGACTGCTCCAAATCACTAATGAAGGTTGAGGTGTAATGTCATATATAGCACTACACACCAGAAACTATTATTCTTACATTTGCTAAATTAATTTACCATTTTTTGCAAGGAGAGCCTATAATAAGACTTAAACGATATGACAAGTAGAAAACTTCAACGTTTACGAACTTTCGCGTTTTACATTTTTTCTAGGTGCTATTTAGGTTTGTTTTAAGACTTGCATCTAATTCTAATTTGAAATAGTTTTTCTAATTTTTCCAAACAACTATGTACTCACCAGCTGTTTCGCAATGAACAAGTGCTTCTTGAAAGGTCAGTAAAGCGCAATTCGAATACTACTTTAGATAGAGTTAAAATACGATATTTCTCCAAATTTATAAAAAATCATAAATGAGAAACTTAATGAGAAATACATAAGCAAGAAGGAAACCTAGTCATATAACTTAGGTATTATCTTTAGAAATTAATAAGAATTAGCTGCATTTAATAGTTCTTGGAATATAGTATTTTAGAACTATAAAATTATTTTAGGACACACTCAGTAGAAAATATATAAACCATTGAATTTCTGAAATTACTAATAAAGTGTATAAGAGAGCAGGAAAGAGTAGCGCAGGGTGTCATAAAGCCTTTAAAAGTTAAAATTCCAAATTGTATTTAGCACAGGTCAGATGTTCTTATTTGAAAATAAAGAAAAACAGTTATTTATCACTCTACATTGTGAACAAGCTTTGCTTGTGGTAGGATACAACTAAGCGAAGTATATTTGTGCTGATATGTGTGGTAAGTGCTATAGTAATTGTTATTTTAACACCTCATTATTTAAATAAAAATGGATACATGCAGAGGTTATATGAACGCATGAGAAAGTAAACGTCCCTGTATATCTACGAGCTATGTGAGAGACGCAAGATCCCCTTTGAAAGGACAAGCCCTCCAGTACTTTCCTACGCTTAAGTATTGCAATAATGCTGGAATTAGAGTGGAATTTCATAGCTCGCGAAAGCGTGGCCAACATGAATGAAAACACCCCAGCAGTCAAGATACGTATCTGCGAATGGACTGGGACCAATCGGCCAAACGTGCAAAATTCATTATTACGCGAACCTCTGAAAACATAGAAATGACACTCAAGAGACCGAGACGAATGCTTGTTTTCTGCAAAAAATCGAGATGTGCTGCATTATGATTTCAGCACGCACAAAATGTTGATGAGAAAAATTGAGGGTTCGATAAACGAAATTCTGTGAAAAGTCTTCATGGAAGAGATGCACCCAGCCAATCGAGATGAGACGGAATGAAGAAATGTTGATTTGAGTGGAGGAGTAGTGTGCTTTGCCACTAAGAAAATTGTTTAACTTAAGTACATTGATTGTTTATGTATAAGGTTAACATGTGTGGCCAATATGGATGAGAGACATAGGGAATCTGTTTCTGATTGGCCAACAGGACGGTTGGTGAAGAACGCAGCGGGTGTTGGAGATGTCGAGAAGCATCACTCTCATTCACTGGTGTTTCCACACGCACGTGTTTCCAGCTGAGGGAATATAATTGCGACCAGATAGCTACACATTATAATCCCTACTGCCAAATGTGGAACTTAGTTTTTTTTTATTAATTTGTATGAAAGCGAATTGTCTGAAGGAAGATATCAATGAAGGGTGATGGTGTCTCCGCCAAGAATTCATTGATATGGTAAAGTCAATGTATATTTAAAATCACAACACTAAAATTCATCCACGCTCTCAAAACCCATATAAAGCCCTGGTAAAGAGATTTTCATGATTGGAATTTTTTGCTCTACCGATATTCAGTGAGCTATAGCCGGAGCTCAGATTTAGATAACCATTGTTTTTCAAATCTACTATGCAACTTTGAATTTGTGTATATAAAATACTAGCTGATACCCGCGACTTAGACGTTGACTTAGAATATCATTGCTAGAATTGAATAATGAAAGCTGTTAGTAACGTAGGATTGGTCCCAAACAACACCGAGTCGGTATGATATGACAGGAAAGCCATCACCATATCATTTTACCATCGAAACTGTCTCGTGAAGAGAATCAATTTCCAACATATTTAAAAACAAAAAAAACGAACGTCCGGGTGTGTGTGTGTGTGTGTGGAGGAGGGGTGTTTAACTAAATGAAGCATTAACTCTTCTTTTTTCAACATGAGCATCCAATTCATTGGTTCTAATAACTTTAGCTGCTCGTGCTCCGAAAGAGCTGAACCTTAAGCCAGGTTTATGACCGCAAGGCATGTCAAAAAAGAAGACAAAATCAACTGGTGCCAGAAACTTTTAGGCAGGCACAAATTAATAGCACAGTGCAGAGCAAATCGACATCTCTGCTAAATAATACGTTTTGTCTCTAAACGAAATTTACTAACCAATTATATACTAACAGACTGCGCTAGAAGCACAGCTTGAGAAACCGACGTTGCGGACAGCCAAGATAAATTCAGCACCGCGTGTTAGGGGTAGCTTAAAAGAATCCCGAACATTAAAAGTTCTAGTAGTTAACTGCAGAAGTGTTTGTAATAAATAGCCTGAACTCGAAAACGTTATTCGTAGTGCAGATGCTGATATCGTATTAGGCACAGAAAGTTGGTTAAAACCGGATATAAGTTCCGGCGAAATTTTTAATAGTAACATGAACATTTTCCGTAAGGATAGGTTGCATTCCCAAGGAGGTGGTGTATTTATAGCTGTTAGTAAGTACCTCCCATGTAGCGAAATAGATGTCCATACTGTCTGCGAAATCATATGGATCATGCTCAACGTAGCTAGAACAAAACTTGTGATAGGCTCGTTCTATCGTCCACCCGATGCAAGCGTAAATATTGCCGAGGCCTTGAGAAATAATGTAAATAATATAGCACGGCAATTTCCTGACCATACAATAATGCTAGGGGGTGACTTTAACTTGCCTGATATCGACTGGACTAATTACGTTCACGTAACGGGGGGCAGGGATAAAGCAGCTTGCGAAATCATTCTAGACCTCTTCTCAGATCACCATCTTGAACAGCTCGTAACTGAACCAACGCGATGCCTCAACGGTAACGAAAATATTTTAGACATAGTTGTTACAAATAGGCCCGAACTATTCACGGATATTTCTACCACCGCAGGAATAAGTGATCACAAAGCTGTAATTGCTACAGTAAAACTAACAACCACGCGCAGAAAGAGAAAAGAGAGGATCATTTACAGATTCGAAAAGGCTTCAAAAGAGTGTTTTAGAGCGTATTTGAGGCATAATTACCACACCTTCTTGGTAGCAGGAGGCACTGTTGAAGAGAGGTGGCATCGATTCCTACATATACTCGGGGAAGGTATGAACTTGCATATTCCCAAACGGACAATCAGGGAAGAGAACGATCCCCCATGGTACACACGGGAGGTTAAAAGGTTACTCAAGAAGCAAAGGAAGACACATGTTCGATAAAAAAGGACGATGCATCGGACTGATTTAGATAAGTTAGAGGAGATAAAGGGACGTGTTAAGAATGCGATGCGTGAGGCATTTAATAAGTTTCGTGAAAATTCTCTCTATAAGAGCCTCACTGAAAACCCTAAGAAATTTTGGTCGTATGTAAAAAAAGTTAGTTGTAGTGGGAACAAGCCAGTTCTAATAAAAGACGGACGGGAGGTTGAAGACAGCCGCGACAAGGCTACCTTATTTAACACCGAATTCAAAAATTCATTCACGCAAGAAAACTTGGAAAACATCCCCACTTTACCACATCGTGTGGAATTAGAGATGGATCCGATAGAAAGTGATAGCGTAGGAATTGTAAAGCAATTAAAACTCCTGAAGTGGGGTAAAGCGCCGGGTCCCGATGGTATACCGGTAAGAGTATTTTCTGAATACGCGTAGGATATTGAACCATTTCTGTCAGATATATTCCGTAAATCACTAGAAGAGAGAAAAGTACCTTCTAGCAGGAAAATAGCCCAGGTAATTCCCGTTTTTAAGAAAGGAGATCGGAGTGATCCTAGGAATTATCGACCCATATCTCTAACATCGGTCTGCAGCAGAATTCTGGAACATGTCATATGCTCGAACATGATGAAGTTTCTAGATGAGAACGAGTTACTTACACCATGCCAACACGGATTTCGGAAGAAGCGATCGTGTGAAACACAATTGGCCCTATTTTCCCACGACATAATGAAAGTTATCGATGCAGGTTCGCAAGTTGATGCGGTTTTTTTGGATTTTCAGAAAGCTTTTGATTCTGTGCCACACAACCGACTTTTAGCGAAGATTCGAGCTTACGGTATTTCGGCTCAGATTTGCGAGTGGATACGTGATTTTCTAACTGGTCGATCACAATATGTCGTTGTTGACGGGGAAGCCTCATCTAAGATAAATGTTACTTCGGGTGTTCCTCAGGGAAGTGTAATAGGTCCACTTCTTTTCTTAATATTTATAAACGATCTAGGTGACAACGTCAAATGCTGGTTGCGATTGTTTGCCGACGATGCAGTTATCTATAGGGAAATAAGGTGCTCCGACGACTGCTTACAAATTCAGCGTGATTTGGATGCTATTTTCGATTGGTGCCGTAAATGGCAGCTTACACTTAATTGCAAAAAGTGCAAGGCAATGCGGATAAGTAACAAGAAGAATCAGGTTGTTCACGAGTACAAAATAAACAATTCACCTGTTGACACGGTTGATTCCGTGAAGTATCTGGGGGTGATAGTACAAAGCAACATGAAATGGGACAAGCACATAACTTCCGTCGTGGGCAAGGCAAATTCTAAATTACGATTCATAGGTCGTATTTTGAGGAATTGTAATGTTCAAACAAAGGAGATAGCGTATAAAACACTAGTGCGTCCGCATCTGGATTACTGTTGTGGGGTTTGGGATCCGTATCGCAAGGTTCTGATTGACTCAGTTGAGAGGGTGCAGAGGAGAGCCGCTAGATTCGTGACTTGTTGTTACAGCCCTTATGAAAGGGTCACAGAATTGATACATAGATTGGGCTGGGATAGTTTGGTAGACAGACGACGTAGCTAGCGTTCGAATTTATTGGAGAATATGCGAAAAAATTTAAATTTCGAGTGCAATGAAATACTTCTTCCGCCAACCTATTTAGGTCGCAATGACCGGAGGGATAAGATTAGAGAAATAAGATGCCGTATTGATACTTATATGTATTCCTTCTTTCCTCGCACTATTCGGGATTGGAATGGGCGGGTTTAGGATTGGTGCTTAGCACCCTCTGCCACCCACAATGTTTGTGATTTGCAGAGTATGGATGTAGATGTAGATGTAGATGTAATATTACAGACTAACACAGGCATCCGTCTGTCTGTCACCAGTCGATAAGTTCTCAAAATTTCGTGACTACAACTATTATTCATACCGAAAAAAATGTCCTGTGTCCTTCTATCAGATACAAAAGTATTTCCTTGTCAAATTCCATCAATATCGGTATAGACATTTATTCATCAAAAGTAACAAAACAGACTTACTTCCGGATTTATAATATTATTATTGCAGATCGCACACGCACTGAATGCAAGAGTAACAACACCTGAGTGATCAATATAGCGGAAAAAGTGTACACTCACAGCACTGCCTAACTACCTACGAATTACAATCATTGCACCCCTAAATTTGCGATATCTACAGTTTAACATGGAGTCCGAAAAATCGACCGTCCAGGCGTGGCCCATACGATTAAAAACAATGGTTCAAAATCTTTGTTTACACCGGGATTTGAACCGAAAACCACACTACAAACATCAGTAGTCAAGGGCATTAATCACTATGCTACCAGACCGCTATGCGGGAAGGTACAAAAGAGACTTAAACATCCCACATGTCTGTCTACCGCCATTCAGTAATTTTTCAAATGTATATGTCAACATGTTCTATTTATACAGAAAAGTATGCTATGTCCATCCTATGGTCAGATAGCCTTTCCTTGTCAGATTTTATCACGATCAGATTAGCCGTTTAGCCTAAGAAATGTAACAAACAGACAGAAAGACAGGGTGACATAGAGACAGAGTTACTTTCGCATTTATAATATTAGTATGGGTTAAAAGATTAGTAAAGAATTTGGATGTTTGCCGCGGTGATAAATTCATTTTCTTTCGATAGTAGTAAGATTTAGCTTATGTTGATCTTTTGCGTGGTAAGAGTGTCACTATTTTAATTGAAATTATTGTAAAACTCAATCTGAGTCACCGTTGTTTGGTATCTTTCCAATTGTTAATAAGGGGTCAGGTTACAACAGTTTAACGTTAAACGCACTGTTCACCATTTTAAAGAACCATTTTCATCTGATAATTTATTTTAATTATCATTTGTTTTACCTTAGCTTATTAATAATTAATTTCAGGTATTATTACGGAGTGTCAGCCCCCATATAATGCATTATTTCGAGGACTATAAGACTGTCGAAAGAAGGTAGTGGAAGAATGTCTGAAAGTAATGAGGAAAACAGATTCCTTCGGCCTCTTCATAGGCTGAAGTAGCTGGTGTCGTAATATCCCAACAAATTATTTTTGAATTACTGTATCATCTCAAGAAGTAAGCGGAGGAAACTGTTGTATATAGCATAATTTATCAATTTATCAGATTGAACATCCGAGAAATCTATGTAGAAACAATACGCTTGGATAGAATTAATTCTCACAGGGATTTTTTTAAAATGAAACTTGTAGCAATGCAAGAAAAGATGGAATGTTTCAAGCAAACGTTGAACTGGGCACCAAGAGCAATTTTTGGGATCTCCATGGTCCTAATGAAAGTGTTTGATTTGAAAGCTTTTAGGTTCCCACGAAATGTAATAACCGAACTGCTACGGATAGGTTCCAGAAATTTGTCACGAGTTAGCGTCAGAAGCACACCTGTACCGGGCACTATCTTGACTGTCTTTATCAACGGTTCTGACTTTGAAACAATGGCTGTCGGGAACGGGACAAGTTACTCCAACGAACTGCGCTGCATCCAGCTCCCGTGAGAATTTTCACACCCCAATGAGCTTAATACTGAATTAACCAACCAAACATAACAAGCAAGTCCCGCTGCACAGTGCTCATTATACACAAGTCCCGCACATCACAGGGGCGTGGTTGTCTCCTTGTTTTCACTAATAACACTCTAAGTAGGCTCAGTCGCTTTACATTGTTGTTGCCAGATGTTAAAGTCACTGTTTGTTCTTTATGTTTAATACTGCATATTCCTGACATACTGTCAACATTTGTTTGTGTTTTTAAGAAATCTCAGGATAACATGTGAGAAAATCCAAATTATTAGTTCATGAAATGCAAACATTGTTGTGAAAAAATTTCTATGGTCATAACCAATAACAACGCCGAGCAAAAACTGTAGAATTAGTTATACGATCGTAACTAATGGGTATGTGTAAGTGATTTAGTAACGGAAAATATTAAATGAATGTGAATGGTAACGCTTGTTCCAAGATAAATTTTAGCATCTCAGTGAAAACAGCACATTTTTCAAAATACAGAAAGAAGAGGTTAATAAAAAAAAAGTTATAGAAACAATTTATAGTACAATACATTATTGATTCCCACGAAATATTTAATCAAAAGATCGTGTAGTACAATTATAATCTAGAGCTCACAGTATTTTTATATAGTTACTTCGATCTTTCACGTTTCATATCCACCGTTACACGATAAGTGAATTCAGAGGATCGTTAGTACTCGATGGAACCTGAGAAAGTTTTTCTCTTAAATTCAATTTTTTTACTTGTGGCTTTACGCATTGTCAACATCGAGGTCATTAGTGGCAGGATGGGATTAGGGACAAGGAACGGGAAGGAATTTGGCCATGGTATTTTGAAGGAAGCATCTCGGAATTCGACAGGAGTGATTTGGGGAAACCATGGATAACCCAAATCTGGATGCTTGGGCGGGGATTCGAAATGGCATCTTCCAGAATGCGAAGCCAGAGCGTTAACCGCTCACCCACCACGCTCGGTCTTAAATTTAAAGCTATGGGAAGCCGCTCGTATGTTATTTTCTGTCTTCATGTATTTCCCGTCCAACGTTTCTGAGCCTAATAATTAATCATATTATGAGATTTCTTTATCAGTTTCTACGTCTAAAGCTTCAGATATTGTTTATTTGCAGTGAAGATAAGATGGCCATAGGTCATGCAGTGAGATACTGAACGGATCAATAATACAATACGTATTTGTAGTATATTTTGTAACTAAAAAATTTTCCTGTGTTTCCTGAAAGTATCTTTACTGAGTTTCATTACCTCTCCATTGACTACGTTCAATTCTTCTAGTTTTAATTTACGGTTTCTGCAAAGTACTATTTGATGTGAAACACTTTGGTTGCTACTTTCCAATATCTTTTCACTGTGTATCTTCATTACTGAGCTGAACTTATACTTTTGCTTAGCATTAATCTGAAAGTTATAATATAATAGCTAATAACAAGTAATAAATTATTTTCAATAGGATAGTTCAAACATAATACAGTCTATTTAAAACCTTCAAGTATCTCAAGTGTTTCGAAACATATATTCTACTCTCATGCGTTGTTCTGTTATTCTTAAATAGCGTTGTCAATGCACTTGCGTCATATTTCCTGCAATATTTTAAAGCTTAGTTTGTCAGTTATTTAAACAGCTTGGGTCATTTTCCCTTTAGAATTTCTGTCATTTATTATTTAGTTATAAAATTCCAGTTGTCTATGGACATAAAATGTTACTTAATTTCACACTCTTTATCAGTTTAGTTACACTATATATTAATTTTTGTTTCAGTGTGGTTCACTTCTACTCTTGACATCTATAATAAACAATAGTTTTTGTGCTGTTTTACATGTTTAGTTCGTAGTCTTATTATTATATTTCTGTTTTCTCGTAACTCACATATTTCGTTTTATCCGAACATTTACAAACTTCATACTTGTCACTATATGCAAGATGGCATGTGCTGACCCTTACTTCGTATGCAGTTGATTCCCGAACATGAGTAAGGACATATATAAGCCTTGGTAATATTTTACAAAACACTATAATATTAAACTGAATGTCCATAGGAATTTATTTTTCCATTGTTCTTATGTCTCCGTAACTGATTTGTTTCCTATTGCATCATATAACTCATTGTCCAGAAGGTGCTCTTTTTTTACTTTAGAAATTTACGCCCCGTCGAGTACAAGGTCATTTGCTAAAGAACAATCGTAATATTGGAATGGAATAATTTAAAAAAAAATGAAAAATCTAAATCAAAATTTTTGGTCATGGTTTTCGTGAACGCCAGTGTTACGGTATAAGATTTGAATCGCAATCAAACTAACAGCTTGTGAGATGCTTAAAATTCAAATAAAATATATCTGATGTATTTACCTTAGAAGCACCATTTCTCAATCCGAAGGCATAGTTTTTGCCACCATATATGTAATAGGTTACCGGTACTAGCCCAACATTCGGCTGCTTCTATCCTGAAATAGAATACTTTTCCTTCCTTTGCATCATTTATCTCCCAATATTGATTTAGTCTGCATTTAATAATAAACAGTGTATTTATTCTTCCACTGTAAAAACTTGAATACATGTGTTATAAACACTTAATACATTTTACAATATAAATATAACACAGCCGTTCTCAGAATATTAATTACCATTTTCCAATCGACAGCTGTGATTTAGTTTAGTGTTCTTCATGTTTAGTTGAGTCTGTCACAGCATGAAAACGTCTCTGTCATCCATGTTGCCTTGATGCTACTCATCTCTTTATTCCATGGGGTAGGTCGATCAATATTTCTCTGGGTATTGAATAGAGTGGTGCTTTGTTTCAAATATATATTTATAGTAAAAAGCATTATTATTCATATTGTTATGTTACGTTATATATTATCATCATAGGCTTATTTAATGCATCATAAGAAATAGGAGTGATGCAAGCTCTACCGAAATACCGTCGCTAGAATGCGAAAGATTCAGCAAGTGTGTCAGAAACGTACATTCCCGTTTGTTGCGGGGAAATTTTCCTTCGCGCAGGTACGAGAGGAGGCCTCAACGACTCGCCTCGCTGCCCCTGTCGGGTAGGCACACAACAAGCCAGCCGCCGGCACCTTTCAATTGTGCGCCTGCCCGCTTTCAATTGCTTCATTATGCTCGCTGCGCTCTTGCGGCGATGCCATTTTAGTCGCTCCTCCGCCCCCGCGCTGGCTATTGCGGTATTGTCCCCATTGTGTGCCACTGGCCCTTTGCATATTTTAACTGTAGGACGTCTCTTCCTCGCTCGTGGTGCTCCAGAAACAAAAGGAACGGCCGGTTGGCCAGCACAGCCTGGACTCATTTAGTGGCGCCACGTTCCGCATTTTCTAGCGGCCAAAACGGACACCATCGTTGCCGCTACTCCGACGCCCCCTGTTATGAAAGTGTTCCTCCACTACAGTCCACTAAACTCCGTACCTGTGCCATTGGAACAGTGATGCTGAAATCTCAATTTTAATCCACTTGATTTACACAAAACAGTCAGATTAATGAAACACTGTCAGCCAGCTATATCATCTATCCCTCTGAACAACTACATCCTTATAAGGAAACATTAACCAAATTCTATTCCTCACTTAATATGATAAATGTTTTCGAATGATTCGCAGGTTTGAGGCAGTTAAAACTAAATCGTCAACAACTAAGTTGATCACATTGCTACTGAAGTAATTGTATTGGCAACACTGGGCTCCTACCAATAGTTCCATCGAAGTATATGTTCCCTTTTGTCTCGAAGGATTATTGTATTGGTTTAATCACGAAAGAGGCAGATTGCGCTGCCAATTGAAACTTTATCACCAAGTGGCCGAACTAAATGTGTCGGACACTATAAAATACCGCAAAGATGAGTTTTCTATGTTAAAATAAAATGGTAATTAATATTCTGGGAACGACAGTGATATATTTTTATTGTAAAGTTTGTTATGTGGATGTTTATAAGTTATATATTTTAGTTTTTACAGCGGAAGAATAAATATGCAGACTAAATCATAAGGAGGAAAATCTTGGGGAAGGAAAAGTATTCTATTTCAGGATATATGAATTGACATTGTCCGCAGGCAGTAAGATAACATGGTTCACAGAGAATTAGTCATGTGAATCAGCACTGAAGACATCATAGTCACTACTAGACTGATGAAGACAGAAATATGTGGAATAATCATAGATTAAGGCTATCAAAAGAACTTTCTTAAGAGTAAATCTTGTATCTAAGCAAGCAAGAACTGAAACATGCAAAAATCGGTAGTCATTTGATGAGATTAATAGCGAATATCTAGGATAAAATGTATAGGCAGAGAATGAACTCTGGAAGAGATGGAGGTGAACTAGTTTCGTATTTACTTTTTTATTTCATTTTTTATTTTACGAAGTTTACTACTTACTTATTTAATGTACCCCTATTTTCTACATTTTTTTAAACAAATTAATTTTCTGTTTGTATGTTTTTAATAGATCCGGATAATTATTCTAAAGGATATAAGATTTTATTCTACTAAGTTAACCTATCTATCACACTAATTTCCCCACACCAAAAACATAGAGCGTCTATGAATTTTGTTACTAGCAATCAATGAAATTTGTATTCAAAATGTTTTTTTTTCCTGCACCACTGTTGGCCTGCGCCGACATCCAGGCCGCCGGCTGTCTCTACTGCAGCTGCAGGGTGGCTGTCACAAGCGACCACCAAACGCCGTCAGCGTTCTTGATGTTCTAGCTACTAATCATGTCCTTCTCCGGTATTGTCCTTGGAAACCACCCTTTCCCACGTTAGGAGTTACTTCTTGGAATCAGACCCTTGCGTCTGGTTTCCAGAGGCACTGCAATGAATGGCATCTTAGCCCTCTAACTGGTTCAAGCGCAGCCACAGTCTTGGGCAGTGTTTGTGTTTGGTCGTTCTTATTCCTTTTGAATTTTGTCCTCTCCTGCCCTTCTTTTTGTTTCGGATGCCTCCTGATAGCGGAGTTTCTATGCTCAGCCAATTCCATTTCAAAATATTTTACTTTCTCGTGCAGCGATGCTAGATTAGCGGTTTCATCCAGCAAGTGCCAGAGCCGGGTATCACGTAGTATATCGTATATTCACCTATTTGATCGGATTTTATTCATTCCAAAACACGTTCTTGGGAGTACTTACTTCCCCACAGTCTCATCTGTATGTTTCTTTGAGGCCTCACCGTTTTTGGAAACTGTTATATGGACCATGGCCAGGTATGTAATTTATGTGCCCTGGAGATGGTTGTAGGAGAGTCATGTTAATTCTCTCTTTCGCGGTAGGAAGGATGTCGAAGTTCCTTCTAGTCGTTTTGTTGCCATTCGTCAATCAGTTCGCCCAAAAACATTTTTTTGTCTCAACAGGCCTTCCAACCGTAGCCTGGTCATACCTTCCTCTTTTTATCCAGTATAACGCCCCTCGCTTCCAAAACGAGTGTCCAGATGCCGAGTATAACTATTAGTGCATCTGTGAACGTTGTTCTGTAAGCCCAGGTTAGTCTGAGCAGAATTCATCCCTGCTTACGCCTAAGTAGCTCCTTTGGTTTGAACGTACTTAGTCTGGAGGCTCAGTTCTTAAGACGTCTGACTAGAGATCGAATGGTACCGGGTTCGAATCCCGTTTCGGCGGGGATTTCCAAAGGCCCTTAGCCCAACGTTCACCACTGCCACAGCTTGCTGCGTAAAGTACTTCATTGTGGTTCGTAATTTCCGTATTGGTTCTGTACATGATTTATCTTTTATTTGTTTCAGGAAGAACAAGAGAAACAATTACAAAGATAAAAATACTGTTAGAAGAGCAGGAAATATACGGTAACGATGTTCACTGATTTGTATGAGCTATTTGCAAAGCTACGTGAGACTAGATACCTGAAGTTTGGTAAAGTCTATCCTAAAAGACAGTGGCAGTAGAGTTACGTAAAAGCTCTAAAATTATTATGAGATCAACAGAAAAGAACACTGTGAAATCTTTGCCACTTGAAATTGAAGGTTTCGAGACAATTGTCGGTTCAAACATATTTTGACACATTTGCAAAGGAACCAATAAAAAATGTGAATTTTAATTACTTTTGAAGTACATACTTCTATATGCAATGACATACTGGTGATATTTTGGTACTAGCAGATAAGAATTGAGCAGAATAAAAAATACTAAACAGAAAAATAATGTACTGAGAGAGAATTTGGACTGTAAAATAATTAATTCGGCAAAAATGTAAGAAAGATTAACGAGGAAGAATACAGTGAAGTTATAAAATTCAGCTGAAGCGAATTGATTAGCAGGCTTAAAATAGATGCAGCACAAATAAAAGACGCAACATTATAAAAGATTACATATGGAAGGAAGACGTCAAATGTAGGATAAAGCTATCAAAATATTTTAAGAGGAGAAAATTTTATCTAATGATGACGCAGTAATAATAATAATAATAAAAAGGTTTCACGTCGCGTGTAATATAGCATTGCTTGGAAGCGACTAATTAGACATTAATGATGCCAGAAAGGTGAAAGTGTGCTGATGAACTACAAAATGTTGATGGTCTATTAATGATGGATCAGATGCGAAGTATGTGGATGAATCTTAAAAAACGAAGAGTATATTAGTGGTGACATTCTTAGTGTATGGGATTAATTCTAAACTTGAAAGTGAGAATAGGTGGAAAGAATGGAAAGTTACGTCATTTTAAGTAATTAATCATTGACTTATATTGTAATGGGTACAGCATGAGGTGGAAGTACGTAGCTCTACGAGTAGCATAATCGAGAGATTGATAAAATAAAACAATTTCGCGTTCCGGAAACCGAAAGCATAGGAAGTACTATTCACATCAAATTCAGGTTAGCATTTAAGGGGAACACATTAATTTTGGAAAATTGTATCAGTAAGTTATGAATTCCCGACACATTTCTCATCTTGGTTACAAAGACGTATACGTATTCTATTACTGGAAAATTTCTACATTACCCCAGGATAGATTTTATAGTCGTCACTATATATTTACTAGGTCACCCGTGCGAAAATTTCATGAGTGATGTACGATAAATTGCTAGGTTAGTGGTTTGTAATAGGACGAAAGAAAAGCCGGATAATTTGTATCAATTGTTTTTTTGTCAACTGAAAAATATACGTAGCAAAACACTTAACCGTCTTACAAAACAATTAGAAAAACCTTTTTGACACCTTAAACGTACGTATGACTCAAAATGTGTTAATTTACAACACAAAACAAAATCTATTATACATTTCAATTTATACGTAAATGACATTGAAAAATATTTCCATAAAAATTTTATATTATAAAATATTTGCATTACGAACTTCTTTGTACACAATATTTGAAAGGGAAATATGTTCATTGGTAACCTTTTGATGAAATATTTACCTAACAGAATAAAAAGTACACAGCGCTCCATGTTCTATAAAACACACAGGGTTTATCCATATCACCGTCATATGTCGTACTTCTATCCAGCGGTAATCCCATCACTCCACATCGACGCCAGAGATTCCTAGTAGCTTGTCCCTGAACTATATAATTTTGTAGCATGAATTGTATATTTGTCAACTCAAATTTTTACCGAAAATACGACAATGGCTCTTGCGAAAATTTCGATATTTGGTGCAGCTATCTAGCGGTAAGGCGACCACTCTTCATGGACGCCATTGTAGCCTAGTGACTTTACTTTGAACTATCACATACCTGTGACCTTGATTGTTAATTTACTCCCTGAATTTCGAAAATTCCTGTCTTAATTCACGATGTTATAAATCGGGGAACATAATCTTTAAAACTATACCTCCTTTATCGGTTTTGGTTAAGTATAAAGAGGGAAATATGGCTCCTCACAAAAAAGACCTTTGAAAAACATATACATATTTTTCAAGTTGGTTTTTCAGTGGTGAATCTGTAATGTATAGATTTTAACGCAATTACAGATACTCTCATAGTTTTTACTTAAAATCCTGGACTGAACAGGCGCTGACTGTCTATTACAAACAGAGTGGCGGTGAGGCCTGGTCCAGGTGCCCCCTCCAGGCACCGCCATCTGCGCCGCTCGTGTGTTTACCCCGCTTCGTGGGGTAATGAGGGCGGAGCCCTTTGTGGGTCCGCGGTGCCGCTATCCGGGACGCAATCCCGCCGCAAATACGAGATAAACCTTGCTGGGAGGAAATGACGTGATGGCGGGAATGAACCAACTCACTCGTCTAATTTCAGTCTTCATTATCCATCTGCGCCGCACTGTAGAGGGACGTCTCTAAAAAACTACGTGTTCCAGGCGCTGCTGTTGCCTCTCAACATTCTTCTGTGGCCTTAACTTTTAAACAAACATAGGCTGTTACACCGTAAAATTCCGAAAAACAATGATTCTCTCGCGAGATAACATTACTGAAAGAACGGTAAAGCATTTCCTCACTTATATAATACCATATTGTATTTAAGTTTATCTAAGGAATAGAACACTTCATTAGGGTTATTTGTAAAATTTGATTATATTGATAATTATAAAAATTGCTAAATTTCATTCTTTATGTATGGCTAATTCCTCCAATATTTTAACTTTGCCATTGAATCTTAATAATTTTAATACAACTGAAAGCAAGAGCGAGTTAACCAGCCAACTGAAGTAGCGCGAAGGATTGGACATATGATTCGTATTCATCATGAAGCTAGTTGTAACCTATGAGCTACTAAGCACTAAATTAGTGTGTTTTAAGTAATTGTTGAAATTATTAATCATCTCCTGACGAAACAAGTAACTTGTTAATAACACCAATCAGAGGAACAGTGTGTTTTTGGACGAGAAATGCCCTTTCTCATATCTCAACACATGCCAGCTTAACGCTCATTTTACTTTCATCAAAGATAATTAATGGATTATAGTGACCAAACAATTGAAAGTTATTCTTGTCAATTGAAGAGATTATTATTATTATTATTATTATTATTATTATTATTACTCCGCGATTCACTAAAAGTGTGTGGCGGAGGGTGCATAGCACCTATCGAAAAGGGTTATGGTTTGGAAGGGTTATAAGGGATATGGCAGGAGGCGCCCATGGGCTATTGTGAGGAACCATCCCCGCATTCGCGTGGAGTGATCTGGGAAAACCATGGAAAACCCAGATCAGGATGGCTGGAGTGCTTTATCGAAAGCTACTCCTGTCGGATTTTAAGTTTACTCGCCCGGTAAATCCTTTCTATTCCATTCCCTAATCGCTCGTGGGAAAAATGAGTACAGAAATGAATCGGTTCTGGCCCTGATTTCTCTTATCTTATTTTCACGGTCATTTCGAGATATGAATGTTGCTGGTAGCAATATTCGCTGACTGTCATTCCGGAATACATCTGTCGTGAATTTTTCAATTAGCTTCCGTCGAGAGCAACGCCTTCGGTGTTCCAGGTCTTCCCAACCTAACTCCTTCAACATCGCACTTACGCTTTCCCTCCAACTATATATACCTGTCACGAATCGGGCGGCTCTTCTTTGGACCTTCTCTAAAGCCTCCATTAACCCCTTTTGATGGGGACCCCATACAGAACAACAATACTCTAAGTGAGGACGTACTAGTGACTTGTATACAATCGTTTTAACTTCCTGAGTGCATTGATTTAAATTACGACCTAGAAATCGGAGCATACGATTTGCTTTCCCCATTACATTCTCGATATGCTCATTCCACGACAAATTATTACGAATTGTTACCCCTAGGTATTTAGCGGAATCTACCGTTCTAAGGACAGTGTCATTAATCGTATATTCATAGTTAAATGGTGTCACCTTTTTACTTACACGCATGACTTGGCACTTTTTAGCGTTTAACTCCAACTGCCAATCTTTACACCATGCAATTATTTTCATAATATCGTCTTGTAACAAAGCGCAGTCGTCCTGGGTTTTTATTTCGCGATAAATTATAGCATCATCGGCAAATAATCTTTTCATCCCCCCTATTATGTCGCATAGATCATTGATGTATATGAGGAACAACAGAGGCCCTAACACGCTTCCCTGGGGAACTCCAGACCCCACTTCAGCAAGTGATGAACGCTCACCGTCGAGAACTACACACTGTGTTCTGCCCTTCAGGAAGTCTGTAACCCAGTCGCATATTTGTCTAGATATACCGTAACCGCGAAGTTTCCTAAGTAACCTAGTGTGAGGCACAGTGTCGAAAGCTTTTTAAAGTCTAATAGAACCAAATCAACCTGGGATTGCTCATCTATAATTCGGCACAAGTCGTGAATTAGAAGTGCAAGTTGTGTTTCGCAGCATCGGCCTTTTCTGAATCCATGTTGATTTGGATTTAAAAGCTCACCTTCATCCAAGAACCGCATGACATTCGAATAGATGATATGTTCTAAAATCCTGCAAAATATTGAAGTTAACGAGATCGGCCTATAATTCTGAGGATCATTAACATTCCCATTTTTAAACACTGGAGTTACGATAGCGGTCTTCCATTCGGCTGGTATTTTTCCTTGATCGAGAGAGACGGTATACAATTTCATCAAATACGGTGCAATTTCCTTTGCGTATCTTGAGTAGAATCTTGTAGGAATACCGTCTGGTCCGGGAGCCTTATTGGTTTTTACATTCATAAGCAGTTTAGTTATTCCCTCGACATCAAGAACGAGATCATTCATAATTTTGTCGGTACGATTGTTAAATATCGGTATCTCCTCTGAGTTTTCTATCGTGAAAGCCTTTTTAAATATATCATTCAAAATTTCTGCTTTCTCTACGCTTGTTTCTGATAAATCACCATTTTCTTTAATCAGCGACGGCATAACCTTACGAGAGCCTCTTATTACTTTGATATACGACCAGAACTTTTTTGGATTAGTAATCAGATCTTCGGATAAATTCCTGGCTTGGAATTCTTTAAACGCATCGCGCATTCGCAACTGGACTAATTTAGCACGATTAGATGAGTCCCCCGATTTTTTCACCGCGGCATGTAAACGCCTTTGCCTCCTGAGCAAACGTTTCACTTCCCTATTGAACCAAGGTAAGTTATTACTGACCTTAATACACTTCTTAGGAACAAACTTGTTTAAACCGGTCCATATTAGTTCTTTTAAATTAAACCAAAGTTCCTCAACATTTGAATTTAGCGTGTACGTTTCAAAATTCTTCGCAAAGTGGTCAACCATACCCGCATCGTTTTACTTATCGAAGCAAAACACGAGTTTCTCTTTGTCATGCTTCAGACTCAGACTGGAGTTTAACGTTACCACAACCGCCTTGTGATCACTTATACCGTCTTCTATACAAACTTTATCTACAATATCAGGATTGCTAATTAGAAAAAGATCCAGAATGGAAGAGGAAGCTTTGTCGCACCGTGTTGGCTCTTCGACCATCTGTTCAAGAGAACTTTCTGCAAATGATTCTAGGAACGTTTCGGTTATTAACCTATCTCTTCCACCCAACCTGAACGTGTATGTGTCCCACCTAACCGACGGTAGGTTAAAGTCACCACCCACGATCAATATATGTCCTTGAAATTTTTTGTGAATGTTATTAAGCGACTTCCTGAAGAATTCCGCGTTAGCTAAATCAGAATCCGGAGGTCGATAAAATGACCCGAGTATGAACTTTAAATTTTTGCCAATTTTTACCTTGACCCATATTAACTCGCAAAAATTTTCCGTTTCAGTTACGACAGAGAAATTAACGGTTTTACTTACGGCCACGAACACACCCCCGCCCATTGAGACAGTTCTGTCCTTCCGAAAAACATTGAAATGAGGGCCAAATACTTCGCTAGATTCAACTTCAGGCGTCAACCAGCTCTCGGTTCCAAGTATTATATCGACATCATTAGTCGCAACTGAAGAGATGATAACAGTGGCTCCAAATGAAACACTACCAAATCTATTCACAGTTAACTACATAAACATTTGCATGCCCGCGATACACTACAACAGGCTGCAAAACGCTTCATATCAAAATACAAGTTTCACTTGACATTACTTCATCTAGCACCCAAATAATGCTAACGGTTCGGTCCTCAACACACAACTATACGCTGAGAGCACAGCTGTGCTCGCCGGCTCCAAAGATTGTTACCGTACTAATTAAAGATAATATTATTACAAACTACCATTTATGGATATCCGATAAAATTACAAAAAAGTTATAAATATTATTACAATTATTCATGACATTTATAGTCAATCAAAGCAAAATAATAATAATAAAAAAAAAACTTATTCCACAACCAGAAGGTTGGTTGGATCCTCCAGAAAGAGCCATACAAAGCCATTGTGTCAAATGTAGGAGAGCGGGCTCCTTTCTTCCAATAATTAACATACTAATAATCGGCACGTTAATGGGGTGATGGTTGTCACAAACGTCATTTGTGTGTTTACGAAATAAATTTGTAATAATCATATTCTGTTTTTTCCCTGATTGAGTTGCAGATATATCACTAGTCGAGTTACTTATTTAGTTGAAAATTTAGTAGAGTTTAAGGGCAATCACCTGTTTCTCGACTGAGAGTTGATAAAAATTACGTTGCCCGACAGACAGACTTAGTGACTGTCTATAATTTAACCGAAAAAGCATTTTTTTCCTTTGCGTGTAGTTTTCTGTGGCCACTAAATCAGTGTGGCCTGATTTATGTAATGTGCTATAGTAATTTTAAATGTTTTCTACAACTAAATAATGTTGAGTAACTATTTTTAACTGATGCGCATGATCTCTACAAACATCTAGTATTCCTGAAGTAGAGATCTAATGTCAGCTTTCACGAAATGAGGTTTTGGCAATCTTCAGTAACTGGAGGATAGCTACTACTGGCGGCCATAGCAAAATTTGGTTTCGGCGAGTGAGTTATCGTAAATTACTCTCAAAATATTGCGATCGTGATTTCCATGACTACCGATAACATTTAATAGCTAATTCTTTATATTACTACGGACTGGCGAGTACCTTGAATTTACCTTCAATTCGTGCTGAGTACTTCCAGCTACATATTTATAATCTGGATTAATCGCGTGGCTATGACAAAAACGCGAAGCAGCAATGTCGTGCATAGCAGCTGAACGAAACCTGCGTTGTCCCTGCTCTTCATGAGCGCAAACTAATTTCCATTTTATGGACCTGCGCTTGAAAACAAACAGCCACTGGGGGCATGTTAGTTGAGGGACTGCGGCCTGCTTGTCTGTCGTCTCCGGATAACGGCGAGCGGCACAATAGGGCGCGTTATCACCGCTCCCATATCGACAAGAACTCGTTATGGGTCGCCTCGTTATAGTTTGCCCGAACTACCGGTAATTCGCTTACAGGTTCTCGTTAGGAATACTGCTCCCGTATGGGTAATAGACACGACCGCCTGAAATAACGTGTATCGGATAAAAGCCAGCAAAACATGGAATACATTTTTACCTTTCAACATTATTCTAAATGACAACCGTTCACTCTTTTATTTTCGTTATATATCGAACAGTAAATATGTTTCAACTCAATAAAGGACATATTCTCACACAATTATTGAAAAATAAAAGCAATAGTAGCTGTATCGTAGTAGTGTACCAACCTTGAACAGTCTGCACGATATGTGTGGCGTCGAGTAGCAAATTCCTTGATTACCTGAATGTCTCAAGGGAGTTCTCGGAATGGTGGTTGGTGGTGCGATGAGGCTAGTTGGCAGGCAGCTGTAGAGACTGGGTTGACAGCTTAGGTCTTTGCGTGTCGTCGGTGTCGAAAAACAGAAGGTTGGCAGCTATGGACGAATCGATAGTGAGATTTAGTTTTCCCCAGTACTGACGAAATGAAATGTTTATTGTGTTAATCAGTGAATAAAGAAAGTGAACAGCAGTTTCACTGCTGTTATTCGTCAATCACGGATTGTACGAATCTGAAGAAATCTTGAATGCAAGAGCTTACAACTTTATTTGACACTATTGGCTGTCAGCAGTGCAGCAGAAACGGAGGCTTGGATTTCCTGAGGACAATAGCAAAGCTTGCTGGGAGTGTCCTTGCCTAGGATGCAACCGTTAGCGTGACCGCCACAACATTAACGTTGTCGTTGAAGCAAATCTCACATTTCTTCTTCTAGGGTTTTTCTCCTGTCCCGATGTCGCACAGTCTGTCGCTGTGGGATGGGATTAGAGGGACTTGAGTTTCATCATCTTGTCCTGAATAAGTGAAAATTCAGCTTGATAAAAGTGTAGTTTATGAGGCGACAGCTGAGATATTTTTTCCGGTTTAGCCCCTCGTCGACGTAGAGCTCATCTAAGGCAGGTTAGGATTTGGTACATGGAAATACGTTCGTGCTAATTTGAACGAAAGATCTCAGAATTCACCAGCATTGATTTTGGGCAAATATGGAAAACAGAAAAATGCATCATCTAAAGAGAATTAAAACCTGCATACCCTCTAATGCTGGTACGAGTCTTACTGAACTTCAATATTACCCCTGTCATCATTATCCTGGCAGTGGTAAGCCAAATGTAAGCTATTCACCTAATTAGTATCGTTTCGCAGTGGTAAGAACCATGTTAATTATTAATACTGCTACACTAAATGGTGAAGACGGCATGTTTTTGGATGATTCAGGCCAATTTTTCATCACACAACTTATTCGAGCACTCAGATTAGATAATTTTGATTAACATAGTTAATAATGTAAACACCAACAAACAGAAGGTATTATTACGAAGTCAAGAATTAAAATGCACTATTCTGATCAAATCTGCTGAATGTAATGAATTGTTTTTTGCACATTCAAGTTACATCCATTCAATTTCCTAACTCATCTGACAAAATATTATAACTTCTTTGCAAGGAAATACAAACTCACCTCATACGACATTATCTAAGCGGCGCGACACAATCGCCTCACAGTGAACGATCCAGAAGCTTCATTAAGCAACCACAGAGACAATTGAATGGCTACAATCTCTAACATCAATCTATAGAAACAGCGGTGTCCTTATTTATCTATTGTAATTTAATATAATTATTATTTGTATATCCCTTCTTTACATCAGATGACAACAAGTGCTTGTTTTTCTCGAGATATTAAACTATATTTGAAAGGCATTTTAGAATTCTCTGTCGTTCCTATTTTCTTTCTTTCCAGAATCAGACCCATCATGGAGATAAACTGATTCAAATCGAACTTACTTCGAAATATTGTCTGTCGACATCAGTAAATACAAAATACCAAGAAAATTATGTGAAATGAAGATATAAGCAGGAAAGTCTAGAGGAAGACCAAATGATAAATATCTGCTAAATGACCTAAATGAACCAAAAAGAGGGAAGGCGATTGGACCAAGCAGAGTGGCAATTGGAAAGATTTGTGTGCCAAGCAAACCAGGTCAATGTTGGGAAACATACAGTAAATACGCTACCCGCCTTGCTGGTTGAAGACTAGAAATTCACTTACCGATAGCTGGTGCAATTCCCGACAGCTGAAACAATCTTCGCTATTCTGGATTAGCATAACAGCGCAGGAAATGTAATGGTACACATTTCCTAACCACCATTTTGTGTATCGAGGGCCTGGTATTAAATTCCAGACCTGTGCACATCGCTTGTAGAGGAAGACATACGATACTGTGCTGTTGACTCGTCCATCAGGTGGGGACTTTAAACATATGTTTCGAAATAGATAATTTGATTGGGCCAGTACCTAATCTAACCCCATTGATTTTGGCATCATTAGCAGAAATACACTTAAGGTAAAGAGAATCATCAAAACATATATAACGCCAAGGCTCTCTGGGAATAAGTATTGGTTGTTTATCGGGCTATGGGACATATATGAATAAGTGACTCACCCACGACTTACTTCAATAAAGCACCCTACCTATAAGAACCACTTTCCCACAATCCTTTTTAAACAGAAACCAGTTATCGTTGCAGTATGAAGAAAGTTATCATACTTTAAGCAATTACTTAGCTCGTGAACATACCTCACTGGCAGATTGTTGTAGCTAATCCCATTTCTCAAGCAGCTAATTAGATACAATGTCCTTAATTTAGAGTTTAGGCTCAATTTATTTTTCTTTGTTAAAGTCGCGATTATATCAGTGACTCATTGATAAGGTAATTAGTTATTTAAGGAAAGAATAAACTATCTTCGACGTTAAGCTCATTTTATAAACAGAAAACTATCGCAGAGTGCTAGAAACGCTCCATTAATCAATGAAAACACTATTACAATGGTTTGGTTTCAAAGATTTATAAGTTAAGACGTCACATAAATATATTAGTCAAAATTTGCCTTGTATGAGATATCTTTTTACTGATTATGGTATTGTCAGTAGCGAACAGGATATTGGTTCATTTTTGCAAGAAATGAACTGCAAAGCATGCTTTCTTATTTATTTCAAATTGCGGAAACCATCATGATAAATATAGTAATGAAAGGAAGTTATATTAGAGCTATCTGTTTGTAAACAAACGAGAAAAACTGCAAATTTAAGGAACTTACTATATGCTTCCAAAGGAAAGCATAACGATTTTCAATATTATATAGAGTTGAATTCTAGGAAGTTTTTCCTCTTTAATTCTCTGTCGTAACGTGAATTAGATGACATTACGTAGTTAGCTGAATTCAAACGCTGCCTATGTAATTAAATCACTGAATGAATGTGGATGCCACTTTTTCTTAAAGTTATTAAGCATGGTATTTATACAGAATTACTCCAGTCGTCCCCTGTTAGCACGAAGACCTACTTTCAACTTCGTAATTAAAAGTTTGTGAATTACTTTGTAATTTGAGGGACATAAAAGGGAATCTCAGTACAAACACTAACTTCATGTATTATTCCCTCAGAAAATTAATTCTACATTATATAAAAAAATAACGAAAGAAAAAAAATAGAGGAGGAAATTATTTGAGGAAATTATTGGTTTCGTCTGAATTCGTCGCAATTACTCGTCATCTCGCTTTCTCATTGGCCAAAATAAGACTCTCAGAGGTCGAAAGAATTAACATTCCTGGAATATTTGTTTGCTGAGCGCCCCTAACAACCGACCCGGTGCATCTAATGGTAATGGCGGGCCCAGTGTTGTGCCGTGAGGCACGCCATGGAGGTGGCTCCGCTGCTTCCAAACGCCTCTTCCTAATTTACCGGCCTGACGTGATAATGAAATATGAATTGGATGTTCCCTCCGAGGAGAGTTTTATATCGCGTCAAGACATGAAACGGCGATTTAAAAGGGGTGAGGAAAGACCGGTATGAAAGAAGAGGGAAAATAAGCTTTTACGTGTCTTGGGACTGTTACCTCGGCGCAGGACCCGGTAATTGGCATTCGGGTAAATTCCAACCACAAATTTTTGTGGTGGGAGTGGAGTTGGGCTGCATAATAATTGTGTGCTCACCCCACTGTGATAATCAGTTGTTCTTCTGGAGATGGCAGCGTAGAACGCCATTAAAACTTGTACCAGCTTCGACTGTCCGCCACAGCCATGAGCTGAAGGGTTAACGACCTAACAAGCAGAAGTTTAAAGACTTAATTTGAATCTTCAGAGCAGTATCTCGTGACCTGATATGGAAAGAATGAAGCGCAGAAAGTAGTTGATTATTACGTGAGATATAATTGTTGGATCATAAAACTGGCCATCCATTATGAAGCGGTTATTTTTTCTCCTTCTGTAACGTAACTTTTGAAGATCACTGAAATTTGTTCTGTGCAATTCCGTTAGGAAGAAAGCAAAAGCAAAATGTATCTGTGAACTTTTTTCACTATATTAGGATTTCTTTTTTCGCTTCTGGCTTTACGTCTCGCCAACATCAAGGTAATTAAAATCAGCATTTAAAAATCAAACTGAATACGTTAACTGCTTTTTTAAAGGCAGGAAATAACCTTTTCTTAGTGACGTGTAGCTTGTCGACTATTAAGGAAGGGGAAGAATTGTGGGAAAGCAACAGAAAGGTATTCAGCCATGGCCTTGTGAAGGAAACATCTCAGCTATTGCCTGAAGTAATTTTCATTAGTCGTGAAAATCGAATCGTAAACGATAGTGGATGAGATCAAAGCATTCTACTGAAAGGACAGAATGTTTGAAGTCACCAAGAAGGCAGAGTAAGGCGAACCTTTTATTCGGCTGACCACAATGGCGTATTTTAGTCAGTTTGTATACATCTCTCGAAAATCAATCCAATGATTGTAGTAGTATGGCATTTGGCTGCTGGGGAAACAGAGATGATGAAAACTACAGAGGTTACATTAAGATCACTTGATTTAATTTCATGAATTTCACTTTCATCATATTTTATTTTAATTGTACTGTTGTATGCTCGACAATTTAACAAATTGATGACATTACGTCGATGTGGTCCAGCAAAAAATAAACTTTCCAGGAGAAAAAAGCTATACTAATTGTAGGAAATTTCGTTTAGAAACGGTTTAAGTGATCTTATCAGGTGTGGGCCATTGTTCTTACAATCAGTTGCTGAATGACTCACGATCACTTTCTCCATTATCTTGACAAACAGCTTATTTGGAATGTAAGGTAGTTAGATTATCTGATTCCATGTCTCTGGTAAGTGAAACTTGAGGGTCAAGAATATCGTAAACAAACTCAACTGTCACATTGTGACAGATCTTTGTTGGATCAGTGATTACGTATTTCATAACCACAAAATCACTTACCTCAGTTTAGAAGAATCTTCTTCAACAATTGTCTTGCTTCTAACTGGCGGACTCATAACAACATTTCAGAGAAGCGTTCCATTATTGTTTTATGTGATTATTGATTAATCTTGTTATGTAGATATCAATACGTTAGAACACTTAAAAACAACAAAAAACACTTAGCAATTTTTCGTTATAAAAATTTAAATAACCAAAGAAAAAATTATGACAGTGGAAACTAGCAACTAGGAGAAGAAAATAAAGCAGTAAATTGGAATACTCTGTACTTCTTATATTAGTACGCTTTTACTAATTGACTCAGCACTTTTTTCTGTAGTGAACATAATCCTGAGCAACGCTACAGCTACACTCTAAGACAGTAACTGAAGTAAATTAACCAACTTACATTAATTTATTAGACATCTTTCCTATATTTTCTGACTAAAGTCTCTGTTGGATTCCACCGAAATTTAATAAACAACTATCCAAATTCTGTGATCACGAAGTGAACAGCATGAATGAAATCGAAGAATATTTACGAAAAATGAGAACCGGTTGATATAATTGACTTAAGAAATAAATCGCCGTACGCAAGAATTTACATACTTGCGGCAGTACTTGTCTTTGGGTATTCAAACTGAGATTCTAGTCAGAAATATACACTTCGCGCTAGCGACATTGTTTATTTTCATGAAAGTACCTTCTACTGATAATTTCCTATATCGTATCCTTGGGGTTGAGAATCCCTACGAAAAATAGGTTGGAGGTTGGAAATTCTTTGTAATGTAGTCTAATGTAATCGGTTCATCTATAAAAGGACGCGTACCTGAATGTAAGATAGCTGGATTAAGACCATCATACCACCAATATTATATCTTCTCTCTCCGGGGTTATTTTTTTCTCAAAAGTATTGTAATTAATGCCTTAGAATTGAATATATTATTTCTAAAGCTTTTTGGATGTTTGTGACGAGCCATCCTTCTCCCATCATACTCAACCAAAATCAATAAATGAGGTATAATTTTAAAGATTGAGTTCTCCGGTTTTTTAACATCATTAATTAAGAAAAGAATTTTTTGAAATTCTACTGGTAAATGTAAAAATTATGAACAATGAAGGTTACAAGTGTGCGATAGTTCAGAGTCAAGCTGGTAAGTTACGCCGGTGTTTATAAGGAGTTATTGCATTGCCTCTATGTAGCTGCATCACATCTGTCAGAGATATTATTACATTGTGCGTGTTAGCTGGAGTAAGGAGCTTTTCGGATGTTTTATTCTGCTAAGGAAACTTTTTACCATTTCTGTTTCATAAGAGGTTGAAAATGTTTGGTTACATACGTGTTTGAGTTGACGAATAAACAATTGCTACAAATGTATCGATTCTTCTTTCATTCTACTGCGTACTACCAACCTATCAATTCATCGTATATCATTAGTGAACTATTCGCACGGGCTATTTCGTTTAAGTTATTGCTGATCGAGAAGTAATAATTGTTATAACCGTATTACAGAAATAATATTCTACGTTAGTTTTGTGCGTGTTGACGAAATTATTTGCGGTGCTGTGTATCTGAATTGTAAACTTCTTCAATGCCAACTTTTAAATAAAAAGAAATCACGGACGAGAAAATTCTGTTGCATAGTAATCGACCAAATGAGGGATAAAATATGCAGACGCACCAAGCAGGCTCCAGAAATATATAGCCACGCCGGATTCGACACTTGGTCGCCCAAGGGGGGCAGCAACTACGTCTGTTTTTGTTTTATTGACGAGTCACCAGTCGGATTGGCCACCTGCGTCCTGCCAAGAGGCCCCCTCTTCCGCCCCCCCCCCCCAAATTAACCGGACCAAAGCCGCCAGCCGATTCTTTTTATACACTTACAGCTCTCGGTCTATTCACGACGCGGCCACCCCTTCTTATCGGAAGTCGATAGTCCTAAGTATTATGGCTTTTGAGGAAAGTTTGGTCCCCTTTCTCGCCACGTCTACGACGTACCGGACGGAGGGGTGGTCACAGTGGAGTTGCCTACCCTCTGTGTGGCGTGGCGGCCCGTATTGGATGGCCTCTCAAACCGGGCGCGCCCAACAAACAGCGCTGCGGGCTAAATGGTGTGGGCGGTCGCACAGCCTGTTGAATGTGTCCCTTCACTGTGTGATTTACTCGTGGTTCTCAAAGCACCACAAAGCTGTATTGCTATCACTGAAAATAACGTCATAATCCTGCTATATCTAATCAAATTTCAGTTTCATCTATATATATAAAGATGAGAATATGAATGTTTGGTTGTTGATTTGTTTGTTCTTCGTATAAATCCACAGGTTTCATCCGATCTCGATGAAACTTTGCACACTTATCCTTTGAAACAAGGAGAAAAATACTGTTTACATTTGGTTGAAAAATTATCTGTATAAATAATACATGTTGTCTTATAATTTCGAAAAATTGCTGAACGGCGATAGACAGACGCGTTGGATGTCTGGGTCTCTGTACTGCCCTACGATACAGCGGTCGGATAGCTCAAGAGTTAATGCGCTTGCTTACTGGTGTTTGGATCGTTGTCCACGGTTTAGTTCTCCGTGGAGGCTAAGATTTTTAAAAATTGTTTTTGATCTTAAGAGTCACGCCTGGGCCGTCGGTTATTCCGATTGTATGTTGAACTGTAGATATCACAAAGTTAGGAGTGCAATGCGAGGCAAATGGTAGGTAGTCTTTCAATGCTGTAGGTGTACACTTTTTTACGTTATATTGGTCAATCAGGCGTGATTCGTAGTCAGTGTGTGTGTGGTCTGCGGTAGTAATACTATAAATGAGGAACTAAGTCTCTGTATAATGTTACGTTTTGACAACTAAATGCCTATACCGATATTGACAGAATTTGACGAGAAAATCTGTAGGGAGGGCAGAGGATTTTTTTGGTATGATTAACAGTAGTCACGAAATTTTGAGAACTTATCGAATAGTGACGGTGAGACGGATGTGTGTGTTAGTCTGTAATGTTACGTCGCTTGCTCAAGCTATGCCTCTCGCGCATTATGTTAGTGTATAATTTGTTAATAAATTTCCTTTAGTATAGATGTAGATTTTCTTTGTCCTATTACTTTGTGTCTGCTTAAATGTTTCCGGCACCGATTTATTTTTCCTTCTTTTTTTTACATGCCTTGCGGGCGTAAACTGGCCTAAGTTGTAGCACAAGCAGAGCACGAGCAGCTTAAGTTATTAGAACCCAAGAATCGGATGCTCATGTTGAAGAAAGAAGAAAAGTTCAAGCTGAAATAAAGCTGCCCTTAGTTAACACCCCCCCCCCCCCCCAACATCCCCTCACATTCGTTTGTTTTTCTGTTTTTAAATATGCTAGAAAGATATTCTCTTCGAGAGACAGGTTCGATGGTAGTATGATATAGTGAAGGGTTTCCGGTCATATTATGCCGACTCGATGTAGTTAATCCACGCGTGCGAAGTAGCGGGTATCAGCTAGTAAATAAATAAAAATGAAAGATATTAAAGAAATTCCAACTACACAATTTGCAAAAATATTTTTAGCGTGAAATCCAGTGTTACAGCAACAAAAATAATTAAGAAATAATAAATATTAGCTTCAAACTGGTTGTCTACTCTTCGTAGATGACTACGCAATTTTTTTCTGATTACCTATACAAATCAACCAACTTCCTGCTCTCCTTCGAAAAACTACAGTTCGTTACAAATATCAGTCAGCTACTCTTAGAAATACACACGGGCTAAGGAAAAAAATCAGTAAAAAACATTAAACATCTAGATTGTAATAAAGTGTATGTATCTTCTTATTTATTTTAAATATAGGCGTAGCGTTGATCCGGCATTGTTGCTCAGTGCGTTAAGGCACCCACGCTAGATCTGAAAGCTACAACGAGACCTAATTCGAGTCATGCTCCACGCGTATTAACCGTCCATTTTTAAGGAGGTTTCCCCGAAATCATCTAGGCAAATGTAAAAAAAAAAAAAAAAAAAAAAAAAAAAAAAAAAAAAAAAAAAAAAAAAAAAAAATCCTTGTCATAGAGAACACAAGAAGTTACACAGGCTTCCCTTTCTAGATCAAGTACGACGGGTCTAACAAACCCGGTTTGAATTCGGGGAGGGCGCAAGTTATTTCCTCCTCTCACGGTTCATGGTCGTCGGTTGTGTACAAAAGATGCCCTTAGATGGCCGAATCGAAAAGGGGGGATGGTGAGAATAAGCGAAACGTTGGATGAACAAATGTAATAAAACTTTATTTGTTAGATTTTAATGTGGTTCATGAAGAATTGTATTAAATTTAACCTGAATATTCAGTGAATGATATAGCGAATATAAAAGGATCATATAGACCTCTATCTTTTCCAAATCATATACATCAGACAACTGCATGTCCTTTATGATTCCTGAATGATTTATTTTACCCAAGAATTGAAAAAAAAGTGAAACATTATAAAACATTAATTTGGACATTAAGTTACATCAAAAGTAATTTACGTTCCATTGCCGTATTAATACTGATATTGAAAACTATTTATTCATTGACATGATGTGAAATAAAACGAATCTACCAGTTAGAAAATTAAAATAGCAAAGTACGGATTGCATTGCGATTATTAGAGCACAATCAGAATATATTATAACTTTTGTGATGTGTTATGGTCCCTCAATCGTTATAACTCGTTCAGAATGTAGAAGAATGCATTTAACGGTAAATTCGTTCACAGTTGAAGGTTGTTGCTAAGTCAGGTATAAGATGTAGATGCTTATTTCCTTAACAGCTGGGCTTGCTCATTAGATATGCTGTTGCTCTACTCAGGGAGCATACATATTTCGCTGTCCGTTTGTCTTGAACAACGGATGAAATGCCTCAGGTGAGTCTAACATGCTGCCCTGGTGAAGTTGGCGCGCAAATGCAGAAACAAACATAATCTGGCTACGGACAGGACGGAGTAGTCAAGTTTGCTGATTACTGTACAACGCAAGCACAAAATAGCTGTGTACGAACCATTCCAGGTGCCAGCAAAACTGATTAACATTGATGCTGGACTGCCAATAGAAAACGTCGTACCCATTCTACGCCCAGGATGACAATGTCTCTACTCTCCCACCACTTCATATCACGAATATTCTCCGGAATTCCTAAAGGTAATCTGTTTGGAACGGCAGGCCCTTGGATGATCATCTATAACTGATCCTACTTCGAGATGCTGGAGAACAATTTTCTGAGCTGGCTTTTCCGTATTTATACGCTTAGGAAATCACCCGTTTCTTCGGCGTCTTGGGTATCGGTACGTCTAGGCGGAGTGTCTTAGCGTAATGACGCTTAGCACAAATGACGCTTTTTTAAATGTCTGCCTTCGTTCGAAACGTTTCCACCATTTCCAAATTGTTATCTGACAACCTACACTCACTTAAATAGTCATCTAGTGACCATAAATTCGATGAACTTATTGCTTCTGTTAGTGCTGCACAGAAGAATCTTAAAGAGTACAGTTTGCAGCAAATGCCTCAACAGCCCAGGACAATGCCTCGGCACCAAATTAAATGTATTCTCGCTGTTAGCTGTACTCGTCTTTATAACCAATCCCAGAAGTCCAGGATGAGGATTGTCTCATGGTCGGTCATAAAGTTAAAAGTAACAAAACACCACAATTCCTGCGTTACGTTACGTTACGTCATAGGTAACACACAGTCAGAGTTAACTGAGCCAGAAATTGTAGATATACTACAGAACCGATTTTAGCCGCACTGCGTTGACCACGAAGAAACGCCCGGGGCTGTTGAAAATTCGATTACAACAATTTAAACTGAATACCTTTGCCAGAAAAAAATTCTGTCCATAGTCAACCAGTGATCAAATTTATATTGATGACAACACATTTATCAGTGCCTTACCTGTATAACGGAATTTTTGTAGCTGTAGTAAGAGTTTCTCAAGAGCTTGATTTCCGTTGATGACAGTTTATTTCTGGGATGTACTTTTGACTAACGTAGAGGGTAATTTAGTTATGGACATGATCTGTGAGGTCGTGGATTATTTTATGCTTCATCAGTTATGGATTCCTTTCTGGTGTCAGTAACTTCGCATACTCATACGATACTAAACATAAAGATGCTTTAAAATGATCTCAGTCGGCAAGATACCGGATGGATACTTATTCAGTAAGCCACAAAAAAAATTTCTTTTACACTTTTTTCACGTAAGCATTGGATAAAGACAATAATATAAGGAGCTCCAGTTATTTGCCTCATGAACGAAGACAGCTTACGACTGAAAAATGTCAAATTAAAAACGTTATTATTATTATTCATGTTCAATTCGCCTGTGGCCCCTTTCATGCTTCCTTACCTTCCCCTCTACAAGATTACTTCTATCACCGGTAGCAAGCAGAGTATTTTTTGTTCCTGCGAGGATCGCTAGCGTTGTTCTTCAAGAAATCGAGGAAAGTTAAAGGTGTCACCTCCCAACACTCGCGTTTAACTTTCAGGTTTTTACATGAAATCGTGTTCTTAGATATGATTGAAATTCTTCCCTTCTATGAACTCTTTGCCCATGATCAAGAGTTGTCAGTTAGCACGGGCAATGTTTACTCCTCCGTGTGTGAGATAAAGAGGATGGTTTTGCCTTTTCCTTTCCCATTGTGAAAGTGTTTGCAAGTGTTGGCAAGTGTTGTTGTAATCGTGGATGACTGTGATAGTGAGTGTTGTTTGCGTAGACGATGAGATCTGAAAGAAGGGAGTGGGTGAAACCCGCTGCCACCCCAATCAGGCCTCTTCTTCCGAAAGATACCGAGGGTAGCTGCAGAACTAAACGTCCCCCATCCGACAGACGAATCACCATCAACAGTGTCGTGTATCCTCACTCCATACGCACTGCGTATAGGTTTGGTATTTAGCCCATGACTTTGCTGTACACTCCACTGATTAGAAATTGTACGCTACCACCTCTCCTACCCTGTCGGCCAAGACCAGCTGACAAAAAATTTTTCCACCACCAGCACTGGAACCAGATTACCTGGTGCCAGCGCCGGACACCAGCACAGTACTGGAATCAGTTAATCCAATTGGGCAGCTATGAAATTGATCTGAAATATTTGTTTGTGTAGCTCCAGAAAAACTACTGAAATGTCTGTAGATACATGCTTAATTTACGTATTCATTCTGAAAACAATTGCATCATAATACAAATAAAGTCAAGATTATTTTTTTCTGTTATTGACATGAAACTTGAGAGAACTGCTTACTTTTCTCGTGCTAATGTATTTATAAACACTATTTACAAAAAATACCGATTTTCTGTATAAAAAATTTTATTAAAAAATATATTTGTTTTGACGTTTTATAAAATAACTGTCCAGATCAGTTTCCATGGTTTCATCTTGGTCGAAGAAATATATATATATAACCACTGATACTTCTTAAGAACTACCGTGAAACCATTGGAATTACCGCGTAAGCTGATTAGTGACTATTGTTTTAGAATTCATTTTCTCCACGGCACCACCTGCCCCCAATACAGCCACTCTCTTGCACCATTATTTCAGTGGTGTTAAGCCCTAACGAATTTGCTCCAGTATTTGGCATCCTCTCCTCTGCCCTCCACGTCTTCCTTCCTCGCAGTCTGCTCCTCCTTCCGACAATGTAGGGAGATTGGACGACCGGAGGTTTTAAAAGAATGCGCCCGGAAGCAAAAAGCTCTCATTTTCATAAGATGGAACGTCATAAATATTCAACCACATCCCGGGTCTGTGGGACGAGAAGCAGTCAGAACAGGCGGGCCTTGCTGCCATACACGACAACGATTTAAATATTGACGCCCCTCCCGTGTCTGTCGGTCGGACTCGGACCAGTGCGTTGGTTGCCGCCACTTTCCCCCGTGAGCGCGGAGGAACTGAATTTCTGAACGTTTGTAATTATTTAATGCGGTCGAGTAAATCTTCGCAAGTGCTACCGTTTCGCCACTGACGTAATGGTGGTGTATTAAACATTCACGAGACACATAAAAGCACGTACATCATACAGTCCACCTGTCCGTGTCAGGGCATGTTATTTTTCCCAGTAACATTTTCTGAGTATGTCGGATAACATCACGAATTTTTTCACCTTCCTTGTCTACGGTTAAGTGAAATGCATAATCCACCACTTCTTTACCTTGTTCTTCTCTTTCTTCTTTCCACGTGTCCTAATCTTTCGATGTTTCTTATTCAAACATATAGTAATCATGCGTCTTCATTCTTCAATTTTTACTCATTAAAGTTACATGCAGCATGGTCTACATGTTCAGCAATGTCTACATGTTCAGCAATACTCTGTCAACTCGTTTCCAACCACATCTTGATACTCTCTTCAGCTGAATATGACTTGTCTCTCCCTGTTAGCCAAGTTCCATACAGTTAAACTTTTTTCCCATCCGTCAGGTCCCGAACCAGCTAGTCCTAAGTTACCTTGGGTTAACTACATATAACCACGAGGAAGATCATCCTGAGTTATTCCTTCACTAGCAGCCTACGTCGCTTACAATTGACACACAGCCACGAAGCTGAATCTTTTCGTAGATCAACTAATTCAAATTTTTCTGAACGTTCACCTTTCTATTGCAAAGATGCTTCTGCGCTTTCAATACTCGAAATGTATGTATAACAAATTCACATACTATCAATATTATACCGTTTTCAGTTCAAAATTAATTTGAACATTTCTGTACGATATAGTTAGACTTCTATCTACACATATTCTTTTATTACAATACAAAACTCTCCTCATTTTTGTTGTTCCGAGAAATAAGTAAATTTTCTTCCGATTTTCGTTTAATTCTGCCAGTCGCAGAATTTGTAGTTTAATCAGTTGGACAGCCTCACAAATAATTAAATATGAAAGCAGTTCTCTGATATCAGCATCAGCAACACAAGCCTCCAATTTGTCTCTTCTTGGAAGCTAAAGTTATCAAGAAGTAAAACAGAGAGATTCTAAGAATCCAATTAGGTCAGGTGTGCAACGATCTGCTGCTAAGGTGAATGAAACGAGTAGCACACAGAATCAAATACATTATATTAATGTACCCGTCACCAGCATAATGTCACAGTGACCGATTTATTTATTTCTCGTATCAAGGACATAATATTACAAGTTCAAATAAATCAAATAAAATTAATTAATTAATATCTAGTTTATGGACAATTAAATGGAATGTGACCAGAATTCCACAATCCTGATGGCCATCTCATTTGCCCTAAAAAGGTCGTCGTTGGTGCAGGTTTCAGGTAGATTCCTGCATACCAGAAGCTGTTGTGAGACTTGCAGCTCACCAAAGTCACATAGTTCGTTTTCAGTAGTGTAACCCCATTTTTTGATGTTGGATCTGCATCGGGATACTTCAGTTCTTAATCTATTTAATGCCTTCCTTATGGCATATGGCTGATTACACCACGCAGCCGGTGCCTCTTTGATATTCCTCCAGTGCCCTTTAGGCAAAGAATTTCGCCATAGTTCTACACGACTAGCTCCAGGTGAATATGTAATGGCCGTAGTTGACTATTATGAAGCTCTTTCTTGACTTTCATGTCCAAACAAATGGTGTCTGGCCGGCCTCGGTAGCGTAGGGGCTAGAGTGCTAGCTCCGCGTACCGAAGGTCGCCGGTTCGAGTCCGGCCGAGGGCATGGGTGTTTAGTGTTGTGTCTGTGAATGTCATGTCCGTGTTGTAGTGTCCTTGTGTCAATACTTGATAGCAACAAATCACATTGAGCTGGCTATATAGCCCAGTAGCCGAATGCCATTTAAAAAAAATGGTGTCTGTGGTATATTTATTGTTTCCTCTTCTCCATCCCCGCAGCTGTTTTCCTTCGAATGTCTGGTGGTGCTATACCCATGATTTGGTATATTTTACTGAAACGAGTTGGTTTCAGGCAACCTGTTACAATGCAACCAGTACCATTCAGTGCTATTTCAAACTGCCTAGCATGTGCTGAGTTTTGCTAAACTGGTGCTGAGTATTCTGCTGAGGAGAAACTGAGTGCCAGGGCAGATGTACGATGAACATTTGACTGTGCTCCCCAGGAGGTAGTTGTAAGTTTTCGGATGATGTTGTTCTGGGCGGATACTTAGAGTTTCAGATCCTCACAATGGGCTTTGAATGTAAGAGAGCGATCAAGCTTCACTCCCAGATATTTTTGAGTATGACAGTGTAGTAGTTGTTGTCCCTTCCAGTTGGTGTTCAACTTCCTTCTGGCTTCTCTGTTTCTCAGGTGGAATGCGCAGACCTGCGTTTTTCCAGGGTTGGACTTCAAGTGACCGATAAACAACCAAGACGATGACAACAAATAATTCCACCTGCTGTTAAAGGGACTGGAAGGAGTTTTTCATATCAATAAATGGGTACATACTCGTACAAGCGATGACAGCTACAGGTATAGAAATTAAAAAAAAGAAATTAATCATTTCTGTGCTGTGTGATACAGAAGTAAAGTGAGGTTAAGTATTTAGTCAATTTTGAGCTGCTCCGTAGTTGACCAGGTAAAGCTACGTCGGGCGTTCAGTTTCGGATGAATCTATTTTTCTTTGAAGCTGAAGATTCTAAACATCTTCCCAGGTTTACCTGCAGCCTGCTATCAAATGAGTACCACGACTTGACACTCGTCACATCACCTCCAACGCAAGTGCTGCGGTACGAAATGGGAACGGGGAGCTCTATCACTCCCAGCCTCACCCTGAGTGTTTCAAAGTAATAAACCACCTTTACTATCTGAACATATAAAACTCAATGCCTGGAACTTTCTTTGTTTCACATTAAAGTCCACACAGTTCCACCGAGTTTGACAAAATTTCGCACAGTTTTTCATCCTAACCTTGCGGGTAACACTTTTTACTTGACACTTGATTCCAGAAATCATTCACCGCACTATCCTGCCCTGTCCATTTCTTCTAATATCTCTAGTACTTGCTGCATATTACGGAATTTCTGTTCCAACGATTTAAACCTAATTTAGCATACTTGATCTCAATAAAGTAACATTGTCCAACTGAAATCTTCAATTTCGACATTTCCCACTGGATTCCATCCTTCTCTCCATCCCGCATATATCTGCAGTCCGTATTGCCTGTTACTAAAGCCGTAGAACAACCGGCCAAGTCTCATTTTAAGCTTCAGTACGTTACCAGTCTCTCGATTGATTTGATGCAATCCTCTATCTCTTTCTACGTTGCGCTAACCGCTTAACACAATCCTTACAATCTACGTCCACAATTAAATACTTCATATATTCTAATCTCTGTCTTTAGAGCTTACCTTTGACTTCTCATATTGCAGCAGATACTATTTTTAATTGCAATCTACTATTATTGAAATCATTTTACTATCATTGAAATAATTTTGTATTTAATCCAAAATCTTCTTTCAGAGCACTGAAATTTAATTAAAAAAAAAAAAAAAAGATCATAGGGTGCTCAAAAACTGCAGGTGGAACCGAACTTTGACCGTAATATATGATGGGCTAAAACCAGATGGAAGCTCGCGTGTAAAGGTGTGGTTAGCGGCCAGGTTTCTACAAAACAATGTCAATATTGCAGATTCTCGTTAGCAAGAGACCTGATGAAGATAACAAAGGACGTTTTCGAAACTTTGTGATCGTTTAAAGAAAATATCCTGATGCAAACCCGTGGAAACTATATTGCATTTATACGCCTGTAAAATTTCTATTCACATATAATGTCAATATTGTTCTGTGAAACAACTGCGAGTTTCGGAAGGCCTAAATAAATTTGTAATCTGAATGATAAGCAGCGAATTTGCAGCTACAGGTCGCGATAAGTTTTCTTACTGGTGGGCTCTGCGGCGACATCACTCTTGTTTCTCTCCGGGCAACTCGATACCTGGCCGGGAGCGTGGGCAGGGCCGATCGATGTTCCTCCTCCCCAGGGTGATCGCCTCCGCTCATGCATATTTCCCCTTGTTGTCGCAACAAGTCGTCGCGCCTCCCAGGCTCTATTCTTTCAAGAGGCCACTCGAGGCGGGCGCAGCCAATAAACGTCACCTTAATATATATCGGCTCAAGACGGCGGGCTCTGCTACGCGACACGGCTCGGATTAATGAGGGCGTGTTGTGCGCGAAACCCGAACGCGGCCCGCCGCGCCGCATTAAATCATAGCCGCTTAATGAAAACGAAACTCTGGCGCAGCGTCTTAGGCGGTCGCCCGCCCACTGCTGATTAAAAGACACTCCAAACACGAGGCGGGAGGGGGCTGCGCTGCTGAAAGGGCCGCTTTCTTGGAGATTACTAAGTATCAGAGCGACGTGCTGGTAGCTACAAGTTGAGCGGGGGTTGGTAAATACTTATATCGCAGAATTAAATGTTAATTGAGTGCTCTTAAGACTATCAGCTATCATTTAGCTCTCCGAAATATCTACCATTAGTCTCAATAAAAATTTAAAATTCTGTTTGGCTTAGTTGTCCCGGTTTCAAATCCTGGTGGGGTCATTGGTTTTTGAAAGTTGTGCTTCATTGTAAGAGCTACGCCAGAATGTACCGTGTTCGGATTCCACGACAAACTGAACGCTATAGTGTCCTCCATTTCCAGAATCAAACCAACCTCCGGGTTTTATACTAAGTTACTAAAAAAGTATTTCTGTATTTCAACGAGTCATGGTACAAATGTTAAAAAAGTGCCAAAGACTTATTGTTCGGCAGAGGTCGATGAATAGTAGAATTAGGAGGGATTGTAGGATTCAAATACATCTTGGCGCGGGGTTTGGTTATTGAAAAGTCACTGGGTATTATAGAAAAACATAACGGTAATCTAGCCGCGTCAAAGTAACGTCGCCAATCGACTTTATTTTGACGCGGCTAGAATCCTGAGAGGTTTTTCTACAGTATTGCCACCACGAAGATGTACATAGTCATGACTGGGTATAATTTTTTTCAATGCCATACAGCCAGCTCAAGTGTGTATATCACGAATCTTCCAGTGTATCAGTTACTTCAGTACATTGTTATCTCTAAATATTGACGACACAGGAAGGACACTACATTAAAACACACACACAATATTTAAACACCCAAGATCTCGGCCGGACTTTAACTGGCGACGATAGGAACTTGGAGCCACTACTCTAGGTCCGACGCTATTGAGCCCGGCACACTGGGTATAAACATCAAGACTATTGCTTCTCGGCTAAAAATTCCATCGACGGGTGAAATCGTTCCTTCTCTGTCTGTGCTTTTATACACTGTGATTCTAAGCTAAACTATAAGCATTTTCTGTGGAGTAATATCCAATACACCATACTCAAAATATGTCGATGGCTGTTCGAAAGCCAACGTCTTTTCTGGTTAAAAACTGGGTCCGACCTGGAAAAGCTTAAAAAGGCAAGCCGTAATAAAAGCGAATGGAATAGTAATAAAGAAAACTGTTCATCTTAATTTCACATGTTATTGTTAACATTATTTCAATATTTTATTTATTTTTCAAGTACATATTAAACCGACACTTTATCAGTGGTGTATGCCATGGTCATCATGTGTACGACAGTGGTTAATACTAAAGTGCTTAAACCACAGTGCAAATATTAACTTTAAAGTCTACAGAATGTCAATGGAAATCATCTTCAACATCCATAGATAATTTCTCTGTATACTTCACAGGTAATTTTGAAATTTGGATGTTGGTACTGGAAAATGACTGACTGGTGGTAACTGCTAGTAAGAAAATAAGAGTTATGGAATATGAGGTGCTGTGATACCACCAGTTTTCTTTAAGAAAATAATAATCCTTTATGTTACAGGCGTTTATTTTGCATTTGATGTTACATAACAGTTATGGAATCTTATAAACTCAACTCAAACTCGTACAACAATTATATTGAAGTTAGTTTATATATATGTATATATAATTCCCTCAGACGGCAAGTCAGCATCGCCAGCCATTACTTCTAAAACTTGACATTGAGATGCCCTATCGAGGCAGCCACCACCGGCGTTTCCGAATTGAATTTTTCTAGACTTCTAGGGAAGGCATGGAATGGACAAACTTGCAAAATTTATGACACAGCTTATGCGACATCAACGCAGTCGCGGTACGGTGAATCTACCCACCACCAGGTTTAGGAAGTAGAAACAGTTCGTCCCGTGCCGCACCTAATGCGATTTAATTTACACCAAATATACAACGACAGGTTGAATGATGGAGGTTTTAAGCAGGGGGTTACTGATTTACACGATGCTCTGTGGAGTTGACGATGTTCATTTTGCTGTCCAGCTACCAGTAGTGTTGAAGGAGTTGGATGTTAGACTGACAGCACTTTTCCAGGCAAGGTACCGTGACTTCAATCGTGTTCTTGTATAGCCTAATATCTCCGTGGATGGAAAGCTCATCATTGTTCAGGATTATCGATCTTATTTTGGTTATGATATTTTGTTATTAAATGTATAATTAAAAAATTAGATCGATAAAATAAATAACTCTTAAAAAAATGGGTTCTCCTTGTGAATAATGATGTTTACTATAGTGTATTTATGAATCACCTTTATAAAATAAAAAGTTAAAAAAGTCTCATGTGAAAAAGTACCTGGTGCTGATTTAGTATAATTTAAAGCAGCAAGTGCCGAAAATAGCATTTTTCAGGTAGCGCAATAGTGGTACCAAAGTCGGCCATACTAGTTCCACTTATCGTGAATGCGATTGCTTGTACTTGAGTGTGTTCACTGGTTCCTTACTCGCTGCTGGCTTAGTCCCCTGAGTCAAACACTCCCCTCACCCTGCACACACACAACGTGAGAGGACCCCTCGTCTTATCAGCCGGTGGCACTCCTTACCAGTCACTCAACGGATCACATTTATTTCTGCCCGGGACGAAAGCTACACATTTCTGAACTCGGAGTTTTCTCGGATGGATAGATAAAACCACTGTAGATTGTATTAGTGTAAACGATAGATAATTTTTGTCAAACAACTCATGGATGGTTGCTTGGATCCGCTTGTACATGCGCCCCAAAAATTGAGCCTTAATGTTGTTAAGCATTTGTAAATCTCCACACATCTTCATATGGGAAAATTTTATGTTACCATTAAATTTCAGATTTGGACTTGAAATGTTATCAATTTATTTTAGTAAATAAAACGGTATCATTTAAGTATTAGATTATTTTTCTAGTTCATTGACACGATTTCGTTATTTCTTTTTATATTCCCTACAAGTTTATTGATTAATCGCAAATATTTCAGGCATCTGAATATTTCTACAAAATTCATTAATGCAAATTTATTGATACTTTTCAGTTTAAATAATACATAATTCGATTCAGAACTTAATCATTTTGAGATATAAAATCACGCCTTTATTGACTTATTTCTTCATATTTTACTGTAATCACTCTATTCTGATATTTCTTTGCGTCTTCTTTGTAATTTATTTTTAGTGTTTCATATCCGATGGTATTAATTCACATTGTACATTATTTTTTCATAAAGTAGATAGCTCTACCTTCTTGTCAGTCCATTATTCCTCTGATCCAAGAACAATAATTTCAGCAAGAGATTAACATGTGCCTTATTTGTTTTGTTATTTTTACTTTCTGAGATTAAATTAGGATTATTTTTTGTGTTCGTTGTTTAATACCAGAAACAATGAGCTGTTGGTCAAAATACATCACCAAGCACTTCTAAAGCTTGAGAAACCATCTGACAAACCGTTTCTTCGGATAAAGCTCATCGAGTGATTGTCTCCTATTATGCTGTTGATCGATCAGAAGCTCTGTGGAAATACGAAACCATTCTGTTTCACTTTAAAATACGTCGTTTTTCAAATACCAGATTATTTACATTCTTGGATTGTACCCATGAACTGAAAGACTGTACAATAGTTTATTTTCTCTGAACAAAAGCAAATCACATCAGTAATTATTACTGATAAACTGGCTGGCTTCCTATGGTGAAGATATTGGAGACAGGTGTACTTATCAACAGTAATCTAGGTCTTATTACTTACTTGGACATCTTATTTAACCATGACTAACTACAAATGTAAATATAATGGTGTTGTGATTACCAGATTTTATTGAATGTTAATTGTAATTTACCTGAAACTACCTTTTTGTTCAAGATTCTTAAGAGCTGTCTACTACTTCATTTCTCACTTAATTAGAATTACTACTATTTTGGCGAGAACTAAGATACATCGCGAGGTAGGGACATAGGGCTGACTGTTTTATACATTCCCGTATGAGTAATTAATTTATATTTGTCGTGTAACGACTGCCGCTAAGCATTGTAAAATTAAAACACTAGCCAGAAAGGGACTGACAGAAATAGAAAAGAAAGAAAGAAAGTTTCTAAGGGAAATCATGGGACCAAAAAAAGTGACATGACGCGAATTTAATTTCCGTTTGAGATCGAATCAAGAATTATAAGATAAGTGTGAAAAGGTATTAAACGCAATTGCTTTCTATGGACACATCAAGAAAATGGAACCAGAAAAAATGACAAAGAAAATACTAAACTTACAAGAGAACAGTAAGACTCAAGTTCCATGGGTGAAGGAGGTCCATCAGGATCTGAAAAGATGTGGGATCTGTATGGAAGACGTACAAGACAGGGAATTATTCAGGGGAAAAATTGCGGAGGTGAAGTATGTGACTGAAGAAAAACCAATCAGGAAAAAGAGTGCATTTTCAGAGGAAGAAAAAGCAAGAATGAGCCAGAGAATGAATGAGTACTGGTGACGGAGGAAGGAAACTCAGAAGAGGAAATGAAGTTTCGTAGTCGTAAGTCCATATATAGCTGAAACTAAAAGGAAGAAAAAAAAATGTGACACACGTTAAACTTCCTCCTTCGATATAACCCTAATACGAGTATATCTCCGTGTGGGCTACAGCCACTTTTTTGGGTCCATCAAAAAATGTGTGGATGCTGTACAGGAGAAAGTCATCTTTTTACGACACCTTCCTCGGAGCTGTTGCGAGCGGACGGTGGCGCTAGTCTCATGAGAATCCAAGTTGGACGTCCTGGCGATATTTCCCCGCGATCCCATCGGAATTTGGCGAAATACGTCTATACAAACTTTCTGTATTGTTTCAAGGGATGTCATTCCGCAGTCATAAAAACTTTATCAACTTTCCGAAGATGAACTTCCAATTTCTCCGGGGAAATGTGGTTCCAGTTATTCTTACTTGAAAATGATGATACGTCGAAAATAAATAACTGGAATATTACTGATTTGAAATGTATGAATATTAGAGATCAAACTGGCCTACTGTTAGGTGGGTTTTTATTATGCTGAAGATTTTTCCTATACTTTCTTGCGCTCTTGTATAACGACATTATTTAGCAGTAACTTTTCTGAATTGTGTCAAAATTTCTACAACAGTTTGAAGAAAAACGTAAACGACAAATTTTAGTTTGATAACACGTGGGAAATTTTTGTGGTTTTCTGGCATCACCAATTGTCAATATGTCAGCTCTCATAATTTGTAGTTTAAAAATGTTTGATCTCTTTGACTTCATGTTCTTTAATTTTACTGTTTATAGCATCCTTTTAGAAATGTTTGTTTTAATGCATTTTTTATACTTGTGTATTAGAATGTTTTAATCACTTTAAGTCTTTCTTATTATAAGGTATTTTAATTGTATCACCGAACAACTATCCCTGTAGTTCAAGTAATTATCATTAATTTGTTTTTAATATGCAGGAGAGTAAATTACTATTATTATAATATCTTCCATGATGAGTGGACCAATGGCAATTTTTATTTCTTTGATAAAAGCAAACCTGAGAAAGCGTTTGAAGTTCTATCTGATGTTACTCGTAACATTAATACATGATTTATTTTTATTTTTGTTTCTTCTCAATAGAATAAATGTAATTCGTTCTTAATGGATTTATTTACTAACCGCAAAACTCCCTTCTATGACTCAATGTGTTCAATTTTTCAAATATAAAAAATAAAAAACCTGATGAAAGAGAAAAATGACAACTCAGTATGTTAAGATATTCTTTATTTATTCCAGGATGCTTATATTGTTTAGAATCAATACTTATTTTTTGCTCTTTATCTGTCTTTGCCTATTGTCAGTGAAATTTGAATTTTTAGGGTTTAACGCGCAATAATTGCACAATTTCAGCATTTGAGATTCTCTGGTGCATCAGTGGAATAGCAGAGTATTCTTGTAGCTTAGTGCTTGCTTTCGAAGACCGGGGTCTCGGGTTTAAATCCTGGTGTATCAAAATTTTTAAGAGTTCTTCGAGGAAGTTACCTTGGTTTAAATTCCACATTAAACGATAGTGGCGGAAAGCGAGCAAATCGAAAACCTGTCATTGCGTTGGAAGACCACACGAAATTACTTTAACTTTAATGGAGTAGCCCCAAGAACATCATTTGTTAAAAGTTGTTTACATTTAAAAATTTCTAGTATTTACACCACATCTGCAGTAATAATTTTAAAATATTTTGGATTATATTAACATACTTTTTAAATGGATTGCCTAAGGAAACTGAGCTCAACTGCGATTAATCAGCAATGTGCTAAGGAACATCTAAATTTTTTTATTAAATTTTAAAGTTAAATGGTCGATTACAATAAAAAAACAGTGAAATATGGCAAGAGTTATTAGCACGATTGCGTGTGGAAGGGATCTCAGCTAAAATTTCGATAATTTATACCAAGGACAGACCAACAATTCACTATGGTGACTAGGATGCCCCCTGCTAATGTAAACGAGAGAGACGTTTGAAAGCGAGATTTTGGCACAAAAAATTCCAGTCTGAGGTAAAATTTTTAATATTGTGGTTCTTGATGGTGGCTCCACATTCGTCATAAATATTGGAAACACTTCTCAATGTATCTTTACGACGATTTGTGTGTGTATTCTGCTCTTCGAATATATCAATTCATTTCATTTTTGATAGGCCTATATAATAGCTAAAAATAGGGAACGGAAATAACAAAGCTATAGCTGCCTTAAAATAACAACGGTATCACAACATGCATCACGTCGTCTTATGGTACCATAATTAATTTAACACGGACGTTTTCACTTTAGAAATTAATATCCGAACCGATTTTACATTGAAGGAATATTCCTTACCACCAATGGGGTACGGAAAAATGAGGAAATATATACTAATATCACATATGAAAAAGATACTTTGTTACGTTTACACAGGTGAATGGCTTAACCCATCTTCAAGTAATTTGACAAGGAAAAGCCATTTGCCATCGGATACGACATAGGGTACTTTTCAATGTAAGCTTCACGGCTGTTCAGCCAGATAGTGTCATAAAAATATAACGTTTCGACAGGTGGCTCTGCTGTCTTCATCAGGTGCGGAAAGCTTGAGATGTTCTAAGCTAGAAGTCACCACTTAGACTGGCTTAGTGGAAATCCGTTACGGACTTCTACTAAGCTAGTCTATGCGCTGACTTCTAGCTTACAACACTTCAAGTTTTTCCGGCATGAATAAAAAAAATTTCATGAAATTTTGATAACAGACCGAATGGTGATAGCAAAGGGATGAGCGTGTAAGTCTGTAATATTACATCGGTGGCTCAGGCTATGCTTCTTTCGCAAATCAGTTAATGTACGGTCTGTTGTTAAATTTCATTTACAGACAAACCTTATTAATTAGTACATATGTTGATTTGCGCTGCACTATACTAATATTTTGTGTTTACTTAAAAGTTTCAGGCACCACTATATTTTGCCTTCTTTTCTGACATGCCTCGCAGGAGTCAATCAGATATAAGATGTAGCCATAGCAGAGCACCATCAGATGAAGTTATTACCTATACAGCCCAAGAATCTGATGCTCTTACTGAAGAAAGATTTCCAAGATGAAACTGAAGCTGCCCTCAGTTAACCGCCCTCCCCACACCTAAGCTTTTTCTATTTTTAAATCTGTTGCAAATTTATTCTTTTCATAAGACAAATTCGTTGGTAGTATGATATGGTGATGACTTCCCTGTCATATTCTGCAGACTCCCTGTTTTTTAGGACATCTCTTACGTAACTTCCGGTATCGAATTCTAGCAAGGAAATTCTAATTCCACGCGTACGAAGTGAATCACCATCCTGTCCGTTCTTTCTGTAAGATTATAAAATTGGTTGTAGTATTCATGTTGGCAGGAAATAGTTAATTGACTGATTGTGGATAGACACCGCCGTGGATGGGATGCGTTGAAGATAAAAAAATACGTATTCTAAGTATACCGTACCTACAACAATCACGATTGAGAACATAGTTAAATTGTAGTCAAATCAGGTATATTTTAAAATTCAAATGTGACTAGTACCAATTGCTAAGTAACTGAAAATTATCATTAACTGTCACGTCATTATTATTTTATTTTATGTGAATAGACCTATACAGATTATTTTTGCTGTCATCATTCTTTCGACTGAATTAATGCAATCTTCCATCTCTTCCTATCTTTCACTAAACTCTTCAACTCAACATACCCAATACAACATAAGTCCTCAATTATCTGATTCATATTTTATAATCCTATTCCATTCTTTGTACACTTAAAAACCAACTACTCCTGCATGTCTTAAAATGTTAACCATCGTCCTGTCTCTTCTTTCTGTAAGTCTTCTACATTGTTATTTTGTCATCCATAATTTCCAAAACTAGTACATATCGTAATTTATCTGGCACTCAATTTTCAAATTCAGGTAAATTTATAATTCTTCAATTTTCCTATATCCTAACTTAACCTTCTCCGGTGTAAAAATGTTGGTTTTCTGTAAGTTTCGATAACGGTCATGTTGTAAGTGTTCAGTATAGAGTTCTACTTGTATTATGGAGGGCAGATGAAAGAGGGTAGACTGTGAAGCCTGTTGAACGCCTATTCAGGCTCCTCTTCCAAACAATATAAAGAGATTGGTCAAGTTTCGTGTCCCCATCCGAACGATCACCCACCCTCAGCAGTGTCGTAAGCCCTAACGAAATGCGTATGGGCGGAGATGCTTGCAATGTAATGCAGGAATAGTGAAAAAAAAAAAACAGAAATATTAGGAAAACAACCCAACAAAAATCACTAAAGCAAAAGCTGTAATTGTGCATACGCCATTTTATAAATCAAATATTATCATTTATTATTTGAGTTGATGTATTGTTGTAGGTTTTCAGCAAGGTAAAAATTACTATTTACGTATTGCACCATTTTACTGTTCAACAAAGGCTGAAAAACGCGCGTCTGTGTATTCTTGCTAACGGCAAGCACCTGCATGCATGGAGAGGAATGTTTGATTTACGAGGGTTGCAATTACTGTGGTTATTTATAACACTGTGTGCCCTGCTGTATAGAACAGACGAACGCTATTTCCATGTAAAGTGGTTCCTGTAATGTGCTGTACCTTTACGCCGTTCTTCGTTAATAGTGCATCAGAGAGCTGCACGTATGAAATACCGCGTCGTTGTGCAGTCTAACGGCAGTTTTATGGTTCTTTTTTATTGTTATAGAATGGAGTAAAAATGTTAGGATATACTGGTTGAAAGCTCCTTTAATACGTAACATATAACCAAACCGAAGAGCCAGCGCTCCGGTACCATACTGAAATACGTATAGCAACCGTAGTATAATTTTATCGACCAATACCAAAAAAATTCGTTTTTCCAATAACAAGTAAAACGCAATTGTCATTTATTGCACTCTGTGTTATGTAAATAGGTAGTGACTGAAAAATGTAATTATTACGTACTTGCATTTTATTTGTTTAAACCAGTTTTCGAAACTGATATTGCAGTCTCCCGTATTTCAATCACCACAATTGTTTTCTTATAACCCTCTCATGTGAATATTTCAGTTGACTTGGCTGCCCAAGTGACGTCCAACGTTTCGGCATTTTACGTGTTGTATGTTTTCTCTTTTTTCAGTGATTGATTTTTTTGGCCTTCCTAACAGACTCACACAAGTGAACTAAGCCGTCACTCCTAATGTGATCAGGAGGTAGTATAAACATTTTTATGTATTTTGTTTTTTTTGTCTATTTCCTTATTTTAAGATTGTTTATATGGATTGTACTTTCGAATTATGAATATGTAGTCATGATATTGGAAGGGGAGTAATTTCTAATGATAATTTATGAGTTTGTTTTTCTTAACTCATGAATTATCACAGTCGATTAGGGTGGAAATGAAGTAACACAACAGTTACCTTCCGCAGTTTTAAGTAGCGAAATGTCCGCGCAGTGATACAGAAAATGTAGTGAGTTAGTCAGTCGGACTCGAACTTCAAAGTGTCATGGAGGGTGTATGCGCGGGAGCGTGCCCTGTGGCCACTATCTCCCACCTGTGCTTCAAGTAGTGTGAAGTGAAGTTAAGACCGTGGACCTGTTCTGCTACTAGTGATTAATAGAACCTGTTACATGTTTAGCTTTGATTGAGCAGTGAGAATGGTGTTTTTTTTTCAGTACATATGTTTACAATGATAAATAACTTGATGAGAAGTGAACTTTCAGGCTAATTTGTTTTCCACTCAAGAATCTGCAGTCTTTGGACAAAAGAGTTACGATTATCCATAATTATTAAATTTTGATGGTGGCCAATCAGTTTCGGTGTTTCTTTTTTATTATTATTATTATTATCTGCTTAACGTCTCTCTGACAGCGAGGTCTTTGGAGAGGGGAAAGGATGGGGGGCAAGGAATGGGAAGGAATTTGGCCATTGCCTTTTAAAGGAAGCATCCTGGCATTTGCATGGAGTGATTTGGGAAACCATGGAAAACCCAAATCTGGATGCTCGGACGGGGATTCGAACCGCCGTCCTCCCGAATGCGAGGCCAGAACGCTAGCTGTTACACCACCACGCTCGGTATGTATTATTGAACTTGAATCATTTCTTACGAGTATTTCTCTCACCCCACCAGGAGATGGTTTGGTGACACCTCTGGCGACCGCAGTATTATCGCACTATTTAATTAATTAATCGAATAATTATTTACCCACAAATTGAGTGATTAGATCACAAGTATCTATCGATCAAAACGCATTTCGGGTCCTTACAAACAAATGTCTAGAAGCTACCGATGTTCGACTACTGTCTGCACCTCATGTGTTTGAAGTCAGCATAGGCGGAAGTGCGAAGATTTGACACAGCTGAAACCAGACCGAACTATCAACAACTCAATGAAAAATTCTCACACTGCAAATCTTCTACTCTGACAGATCTTTTGTGGACAAATGTGTCGCACCAACGTTATTAATTGGAACCTTCATCAGTACTGTCATTAGTCCGCGTTTACACGATGCTGGTAGGCAGGGACGAGTATACTGTCTCGGTTCGCACGCACCTCTTGATCGTCACTCTCCTCGTGTCAACAGGTTCAAGAAAATCAGTTGACTGAAGACAGTAGACTCGGCTCATGGCTAACGTTTGGCGTGCGAATTCAACAAACAAGATGTCTAATAAGTCGAATACGTGGAGTGACTAGAAACATTAACATTTTTAGAACTGCATGAATGTGAAGAAATTCTGTGGAATTTTAAGAGTATAAATGATAAGAACAATAGATAGTCCTGTTAAAAATAAAGCCGCAAAAAGGTGTAATATATAAACATTTGACAGCATCTCTTCAAATTAAGATACAGTTAGTCTCAAATGATTTCTTTAACTCTCTACATTTTCAGCTGCAACTTCATTCATAATAGTCACTGGGGCAGCTGCAGTGTTTCTTTTTGATATTTTAATTTAATTTATTTAATTGCAATGGAGCACAGGCTCCGGCGGCAATTTCCCTACACCCCCATCTTCCCCCTATTATGCAGCCACCTACAGTTGCCCTCTGCAAATTTTTTCTTTAAATTCTTTCAACGTTTTCTGTAAATTATTCATCATTTCTCTTGGTAACTAATTCCAATCCCTGACACCCTTACCTAAAAAAGAGAATCTTCCCACACCCTTGTGCCTGAAATCGAGTGCCAGCTTGTGGTCATGGTCATCTATTCCCATCCATGCACTACTTTTCTTACCTACTCCAATATCTTTCCGTGGCTCATCGCCAGTCTACGCCCTGTACACTCCCATGACCCTCCTCATCCTCCTCCTGCCTTGCAATGAATCCCATTTCAGCTCCTTTATCATATCCATCACAGCACTTTTTTGCACATTTTCGACGTTTCCTTTTGTTATTTTTCATATCAATCAACGTTAGAAATAAGAAATCAGTTACAATATTAATTCCTTTTTGTAATATGGACACACATTCAAGATGATCGCAACATAGGACTGGGGAACTGTTCTGAAAATGGACTGTTTTCAAATTATTACTAGCATGCTAGTTGATTCTCCTGCTCCCACCCCCGACGCTCCTGCTTACTAACATCTGACTTGTATGCAGACTTAAAATTTGGTTAAAATAATCTGTTATTGCAAAATTGACGTCGGAAGATGTAATATCAGCGTGTTAAATTGCTTTTCAATCCTTAAGGTCAACATATATTTCATAACAAACGAGCCAGAAAACTCATTATCTAATGAAAGCTGGAGGTAGGCAAGAAGCTGTTCAGTTAATAGTCATGAATGCCTGCGCTCACACTAAGCGGCTGGGTGATTGATGGAATAAGCAGTAACGTTGACTCATGAAACCAAAATGATAAATGAATACAAAACGATGTTATTATGAGTTAGTGTTTACGGTCGGGTATTGGATCGGGTTGGACACCGGTTCAAATATCCGTCAGACCATCCATATTTTGGTTTTCCATGGTTCCGCGAAATAAATCTAGGTTAATACCATGATGGTTCATTCAAAAGACCATGGCTGAGGTCATTTCCGTTCCTTGACCCCATCCTCTTCCGTCTTTAATGATTTGGAAGTTGACGAGCCGTAAAGCATGAAGGGTAAAATAAGCTTCGTTCTCTGAAACAAAATAATTACAAGATGTAAAACTGAACTTTGTTTGTGATGTATCATGAAATGTGAGAATATTTTATTATCTTTGCGAAATACATCGCTGAACATGAAAGTTTTGAATCAAGTATTTTTTAGTTGTGATAGGAAAACCAAAGGTATATCTTTGTATATATGCTAACTGAAATCTCCCAGTACATTATACTCCAAGAAAACTGCAATGAGCTCTAAATTCAATAAATCCATAGTTTAAAATTTACGTAATCCAAAACATGAAAACAATAATGTATATGTAAATATCTAATTTTAACAGAAGTAAGTATCAAACTTTCAGTTGTGTTTATTTAATATATATTTCTTCCTAAGGTACAGACAGGGGTCCTTTTCTTTTCAAGATGTTACTAACAACATTCTCATAAATTAATTCATCATTATTCATTAATTGATAAAATAGAACAAACTATCTATACCCGTTGGATATTTATTTTCTTTTGCTGTAGTTCTGATACATTTCCTTCTATATTACTAGGAAATGATTCTATTAACTTCTTAAAATGTTTCTGTAAATCATTGGATAATGAAAACTTGTTCAAAAAATATTTTCGATAAGCGTCGTAAAGTTTACTGTACAACGCCACTTCATATTACATTCTGAACTTGAAACTGCAGTGAGCATAACTTAAGTTCACGGAAATTCACTTGACTGGACAAAATTAGAATTATTTTATCAACGAGTTGTTTGGTTACACACGGGGGATCCTAATCAAATCAGCTTTATTTTAGACATCCAAGCAAATGCCTTGGAAAATCCCGGAGGACATCTGTAAGCGAATTTGAGTCTAGGTACGGCATGCCTAATATTTTTTCAGTCGTAATGCATCATAGCGTGTCGGTTAGTTAAAATGCGCCAGCCGCGTTCAACTCAACACAACTTCAAACCTCCCGCATCCGGAGCGCTGTTAGTATACAGGTTACCTAAGCTACATATGGAGATAATTGAATGACGGTACCAAGTATCCACATACTGTTATGTGTTCTGTATCTTATTTTAACTGCGTCAAATAATATGAATGAAAATCAGTGTGGCTTCGCTCGAACACCCCCTCCCCCACACAAAACAGCCCATCGTTGCTTACAACAGAACCCCCCCCCCCCGCCTACCCTCCACGCAGCCCACGTTCCTTATAACCGAATTCCCCTTTCCCCTAGGCTAAGTCACGTAGTTTATGAACTCTCCCTTATGAAACCAACAATGTAAATATTATGTTGTTATAATCTATACTTTCTGGTTTAGACAATATTTTAAGTGTTAGTTTCATTTGTAGTGCCGGTATAGATATTTGATTCTCTGAGACTTGATAAAATGTAGTTTCCATGTTTTTCTATCTGGCAAATTTATCATATCCTGAAAGACCCCATCGGAAACGCCTTTGCATTCGGGAGGATGCGGTTTCGAATCCCCGTCCGGCCATCCAGATTTGCCCAATAATTTCCCCATATCTGTCCAAGCGAATACCGGGATGTTTCCTTCAAAAGACCATGGCCGAATTCCTTCCCTTTCGTTGTCCCCAGTCGCATCCCATCCCTAATGACCTCAACGTTGACAAGTCGTAAAACCAGAAACAAAAAAAGAAACACTTTATGGTTGAAGCAGAGTTGTGGCGTGAAGGCAGGTGTTGGGAGTGTGGTAGGTGGTCACCCTTTGGCCTGACAGCCCTAGGCTCGGCTCGCCTCCCCACGCCGTATTGATCATCTTCCGGCCACAGCTGGGGCCCTGACACCTGCCCACGTCCACAGCTTCCCCCTCCGCACCGGCTGCGCTCCACACCACGCTTTAAACTGCTGTACACCTACTTTATTATATAAAAAATGAACACTTCAACCAGATATACGAATTAATGTATTAAAAATAATGCTCTAATACTATAACTTTATCAGTATAGAATTTTACTGCATAATAAACCATCCAGATAAAAAAAATTTGTCGCCGTTCTGAATTTTTTTTTTATCATCTTACTTTCGACTGTCTTCTGACAGGAAAAACCTATTCTGGACCGTGCAAATCACAAATCTGCTACACTAAGGTTGTATAGATTAACTGGGAGAGAAGTTAATGCGTACGTAATTGTAACTATAAAATCACTCTGTAGCCGGTTTTGGTGTACGATATCGTCTCAGGTAGACCCTCTTAGTGCACCGAAGCGTCTTCGCATTTCTACAGTCCTACTGTAATGGTCGGCGGTAAACTTATAACCGGTGGTAATCACTATACTTGAAGTATAAAAGTATTAAACGTTCTCCATAGTTCGATGTAGTAACTGAAAAAGTGTCAAAGAAAGCTCTTTAGTTTTTGTAATAGAAACTTGCTGCTCTACACGGATATAAGATAGTCAGCATCATTGACTGGAAAGAACGTAAATGTAAATAGCATCATTCTTTGTCGACTAGATTTGTTTCAAAACCCAGATAATGTAAATACATTAAAAAATCGATTTCGCGAAGATGGAGCTTTTAGAAATAACATTTGACCAGAACTAAAGAAACTACTAACTATCTTATGACGTGTATTAAAATTGTGTTGTGACAGAATTTCAATGACTCAACCTATGTTTCCGGAATGAGGGAGTCCTTTTTCCTTAGTCAGTGTTGTATTGTAAAAACATTTTTTAAAGCATTTCATCATAATATGCTGTAACTATGGATCAACGCTTCAGGAAACATGTGCCATATGATATTACGTATAAAATTTTAATGTATAAAGGTGAAGTAAAAAAAAATCTAATCATGTCAAATATTACTAAAAAGTCAGACCCTCTTTGTCTTATATATTTTGAAGTACTTCTTAATCTTTTTGTTTGGACTGAAAGTATTATATTCCGCTTTTAATCTGGTACATTACCTTGTCAAATTTTGCTTTTGGTTTCTGTCAGCATAACAGTTATCTTATTATGAAAGATAACCATTCTGAATTAAATTGTGTAATTAATAAGTAATAAATTAGTAACATTGTTTTTCTTTAATTTCAGGTAAGAAATACCAGATTCTAAGTAGAATTTTAGAAACGTGTGGTAAGTAATTTCACAAACGTGAATTGTTATTCTTAAAAGTAATTATATAAACTCATAATACAATTTTAACCACAGTGATTATGATACATAGATATTAACGGTTAAGGCCACACGATATTTTTGGATGTAGCCACCGTAATGTAACGATTTTCATTCGGAAAACAACTAATGTTTCTCCAGTAAAAGGAAAGTATCATCCAAAACTTTAAAATGTTTCTACATCGTCTAGGACCTAATGAAAGGATTGCTTTTTCCGCTTTTGATTGTAGTAGCCCTGTTTCATTCTAAACATGAACTACTTCTTTAATTATGTTGTATGGGGTATCAATAATTTCGATACTGACAAATTCATCTTCTAAAAGTGTATTACTTTCTTTTAATATTTGCCGAGCTTATAAAAGAATGAAAACGATATAAGTTATTTTCTTTTCGTTACAGACATTACGTTTTAATTGCTAATCAAGTGTAAATCAGCAAATTTTCTGAAGCGAAATGAAATATCACATTTAAGTGATCCATTATTCGTATAAAAATAAAAGATTATGTTGATTTACCAAAGTATTTTAAAACCATTAATGAAACCAATGGTAACCTATTAACTGAGAACATTATTTCCTGTCTTAAATAGATGATTGGGCGGTTTCAATTTCGACTTCATCACCCTTGTTGAAAGCGCAACGTTTCAGGTACTTTGTGATTTACATAAATTTGCCATCTCGAATCAAGAAGTTTGAACAATTACTATTGCCAATCAATCAAAATGTAGAGCAACACAATTCAGCATTGACACGCACATGCCAAATACCAACTCTAAAATCATTATTTTCATACTCTCACTTATGGAATTCAGTTTCCCAGATTCGCACAGTTGTTCATTTTATCGGCTATTATATTTGTCTCATGAATTATCTCTGATATTATGAACTTCTCCTTTATTATTGGTAACAAGAACAGATATTCAATTAAGAAAATACAATGATTTTGGTCAGAATTACTCTGGCGCACTAAGGTGCAGTACCTAGATATTTTATTAAATTGGAATTACTAAAAATGGTTTTTCACAAAAATTTAGAAAGTACTATGCTGGTACTTAAAAGATATTTTTAAAAACAATATTCTCAATATTCTGATTCACGAAATTTAGTGCCGAATTAAATATTTTATTTTTGTACCAAATTATCAATTAAGGTATCATGTAACCTAAGATTACTCATTTAATTTATACACGAAAAGGACTAACTCCAGAAAAGATCGGAACAAATATTTTTGTAATGATTAGAAGACTACATGTCATTCTTAAATTATGAATGAATTTTGGGATCTGTATTTTCAGAAGTAAAAGAGTAATTATATTTTTAAGGATTTTACCAAATGCTTCTACAATTCATGGAATTAAAAAATAAAATCTAATCATTTTTACAGTCGGTAGTTTACCATCTTTCATCCAATGTCTCTGAAATTTACCTTAAAACATATCATTCCATCATTCCACCCCAATTTAAACTGGGGTGTATGATTATGTTCGATGTATTAAATTCAAAAAACAGTTCTCGAATAAAGAAAATTAAGTTAAATGTATCAGAAGTTATATGACTGTTTTAAACTGACAGACGTATAAGCAGACTGACAAATAAATCATTCCACAGGGTTTTCGTCTTCCATTCTTAACCTATATATATATATGTTATCATAACATAATTAGATCAAGCCACTGTGTTGGGTCAGAGTACAATGTTTCTAATCGCTATCCTCAACGGGTATCAGAGTATCCTCAAAATAACTTGATAAGAGCAGTCAAAAATCAATTTTTATCTATAAAGTGCTTTGCCATGCGCAGCTGATAAAAGCGGCGGGATCCTGCCTGATAATGGCTTCTCATTATCAAATTTGTGATCTGTCAGTAAATCAAAGCGAATGCCGCCGAGATTGGCCGGAGCTAGCCGAAGAGAGTCGAGCTGCCCTGTAAGCACGCGTGCCGCGCGCGGACCATGTGTATGTATGGGGGCGACGGGGTCGGCCGAATGCATTATACATGGGCGGGCGGACTGCCGCACTAGTAGCGCGGGCCGAGGAGCCGATACAAACGGAAAGACCAACAGGCGGGTAGATTGTGCACCGGACTATGCGGTGTCATCAAGACCAGAATACAATCCTACAGTAGGCCGTGTGTCTGTATATTATTGTAATTTTTATACGCGTAGTCACCTCCAAAATCACCTAAGACAAAGCTGACTACGAAACTGATTATGAAAATAAATATAGTAATCCAATACTGAAGATCTTACAGTAAATCTGATTAGGTATTCCAAGCGTGGGCAGTTACCATACACAACGTTACCTCTCCATTGCATCTCCGAGAGGAAATGTGAGTTTAACTATAGATCGCGATACCGCTAAAAGCATGTACATTCTTTCCAACTACACCCATGTCGGTGCAGGGATTATATGAACATAGCAATTTTTCTTCCTAAGGGTTGTGGTTGGGATCAAATGTGGCCTGGACACACGGATAATATTTCTTTAACGCCATGGAAATTCTGTATTTGAGTACAGCGAAAACACTCGATTCCCAGTTGAAAATACTGTATTTTGTAATCGTAAAAATCTTGTGACTTCTTGTAAATGGGGAGAAGCTGAAATATCAAGAACACATCACAAGAAAGGAATTAAGGAATATTTCTAGAGAAATTTCTGAAGTTCTTTGCGCTGGTGGAATGGTGGTATTGCCATTTAAAATTAAACCGAATTTTACTGATGTATATTTCAGTTGATTTCCCGAGTATTATTAGGCTGGTGAAATGTTGTTGCCTGTGCCGGTAACTGTGGTGGGTGTCTATTAATAACAGTTTGTTTTTCGTTTTGAACCTAACATATGTACCAGATATAAAACAAAGTGCCTCAGTTTTCAGGCCAACTTTTCCTGATACTAAGTTCGACGTCCTGATTGGATGGATGGATCTAGATAAATAGTGTCTTATGCCCTGACTCCTTATGCAATCAAGAGACACGTTAGGGTTTTAGTATATGTGTGGTAAACAATTTAATGATTAAGAATTTTATATCACTTCCCTCACACCTTACCGATCAATTGTCGACCATGGAACAAAGAAACTTGTCTAACCGCTGCAGGACGGCGTTACAATGTCTCGATGTTTTCCGTCTCGTGGACGATAAAATTACGTCGCAGGGAACTGAATAATTGTGCTGAATTTATTAAAAATAGCCTGAGTGGAATTTTATTATTTCCATTAATGTTTAACCGCAGGTAGCAGCGAGTCGTTTTGAATACGATGACTTACTGAATATTGATCTGTTGTTATGGAAGTTCGTAATTGTTGCCGTATATCCCTGTTTTGCAGATGAGTTGCTTCTTCGGTTCAAGAATCTTTTGAAAGCCGTGTAATATATTTACTTTTTACAAAATTACTGCTCATGGGATTAAAGGAGAAGGATGCACTTTACTAAACTTCATGAGAAAAAAATACACATTTGTAGTATCTGTAATAAATTACATATTGTCAGAATTTGTTACCTAGGCTGAATGAGACTAAGTTCTTCCTTCATTCCGCACACATAAACTCTTACCGATGTGGGTAGATGTTTTAGATATTATCATTTAGAAAACGTCAGTGTTTATATTATCTTTGACAGTTAATTTGCTGAGTTATTCGGCTAACTATACAATTTCATCTGCTGGGATTGAAAGTAATGTGATCAGGAAGGGTTAAAATTCACCAAAATGCCTTAAGACGGATAGTCACAAACAGTTACGTCACCGCTGAGTTTACAAGATATCTTTCTCATTAATGTTTCTCATTAGATTTTTAAGAAGAATCATATAGCAGTAACAACAATGGTTACATCCATTAAAAATTAATATTATTCACATCCAATTATTATTATTATTATTACTCCGCGATTCACTAAAAGTGTGTGGCGGAGGGTGCATTGCACCTATCGAAAGGGGCTATGGTTTGGAAGGGTTATAAGGGATATGGCAGGAGGCGCCCATGGGCTATTGTGTATGAATTCTGTCAATTTTCGTGCTAATAATTTTAGAAAAACATTTATCAAAATACTAATATCAAGCGTCTTTAATCATTATAATCGAAGGCAATTCCAATCCCTGATCATCGAAGTGTTGAGTTTAATCTAAAATGGCAATTATAATTTGAAATATAACATTAGTAAAAAGATATAAGCTACATCATCTCACCGAAAACCGTCGAACATCATTCAGGGGGCCTACGAAGGCAATTATCTACTAAAATAAAAATGTTGATCTGCAAGTAAACTTTCGCTAAATCCGAAACAGTTAAACTAAGAGAAATTTCAACTCAATGTTTAGAGCATATTCTTTACATCAAGGCATTGAATACCTTGAGACAATGTTTTCCGTGATGGTCAACTAAAGTAATTAAATTTAATTGCGATTGAGCACACGATCCGTTGGCAATTTCTCTACACACCCAATTTTCCATTTCTTGTACACGCCAACTTTTGTCCTCAACGAATATTAATTTTAAATTCTATTATTCATCATTTCACATGATAATTTATTTCAATCCTTGACCCCCTCACAAACGAAAGAAACTTTTCCCACACCCTTAGGCTAGAAATCGAGTGGCAGCTTGTAGACATGGTCCTCTCCGTGTATCTCACCTAATTTTTCTATCAGTATCTTCTCACGCCTCATCACAAATAAATGCCTTGTACACTGCCACCTGTCCTGACCGTCAACCTGTTTGCAAATGAATCCCAACCCAACTCTTTTGTAATACCAGTTTACTGATTGTATTCAGTGGCAATTTTCAGATAAATTTTTAGCAGCCCTTTTTTGCACCCCCACTAATTTAAATATTTGATACCAAAAATGTGGGTCTCATACTACACCACAATATTCAAGCAATAGTTTGGCCAAAGTTTAGTAATCCAGTTCCCTTACTGTTGTGGCACTTCCCCTAATCACTTTCTCCAACAAGTGAAGGATTTTTTAAAACTTTTCATACCACCTGTCCAAATTGACCTGCCCATTTAAGTTTATTAACAAATGTTATGTCAAGGTATTTACAGTATACATCTTCACAAATTAATACCTTCCCCACTATACCATTACAATAATCGTCAGTTTCTTAGCTGTGAACTAAGGAAATTCGTATTTAAATCATAAACAAACCTTTAAACAATCGAAGAATTTTAAATAACAAAGGAACCAATCCAAACGATCGATATACACACAATCTCGCAAAATGATTAATAATATTTCTACTTTATTTATGTAAAATATTAAAATGTTTGCGGGAAGAGTCTCTATCCAATTCGAACTAATCCATCAGGAGACGATCACTCCTATCAGTTTGCTGGATGACCATTGAGGAGTTTACTGACTCAGCCTACTGCAGCCGCTGTCCAGCCCGCCTCCTCTCCTCGGCAGGGCTCGCTCCGGCGGTCTTATTGACCCATCTCGCAGTACAGCGGACACTGCCAGTAAAAACACGGCCCTCTCCCACACTCAAGGGGATGTATCGCGACGGAAGGCACGTGGTCCGGCCGCCGCTACAAGACTTCCCACTCACCGCCGAGCCGCGATCACCACCACCGGACACCCAGCAAGTGGCCAACAGCTCAACAACCGATCAGTCGTGTAAATGTTTCACCTGACAGATGAACAATCTATAGGTGCCTCCCAAAATACGGAGATGTAGTCGAGCTTCGATACCAGTACTACTGGCTATCGTAAAAGCTAATAGTTCCCACTTTTTATTCGGAATGTTCGGATTTCTAGGCTATTCTGAACCGATCAACATTGAACCTTTTCCTGGTTTATCGGAATGATAGGCCCACTCAGTCAAATGTTAAATCATTGGGGATTCTTACTTTATGCATATATAATCTGTTATAAATCTAAAATTTACTTTTCATCTTCAGCTGATTCATTTTAGTGTAATCTTGTAAAACCACAACCAGGAATCAGTTTTTATAGGAGTATAATCCAATGGGACACAAATTCTCGATTCCCGGAAAAAATCAATATTTTACTCCTTTGATCACCGAACTGTGTGCATGTCTAACTTTGAACTATTTGGGGTACGTGAAACGAGTAGAAAAAGATACAGGGAGAGAGAAAGGATCGAGAAGAGTTATCTTACATTATGCGTTTACCTGTTTTCCGCTCTGAATATTGCTTCCTCCACTGATTACTGTGTCTGTTAGATGAACGAATAACTCTTCGGTCTGAGATTTTGAAGAACGGAAATTCAAATCCTTTTTTTGAAAATCCAGACGGTTACCCAAAATCTTTCTAGCCAAATGCTGGGATCGTTCTTTCGAAAAGATATGGTCGAATCCCTTTTCTTTCCACGATCTCGATCATCTCCTGACTGTAATGACCGCGTCGTAGACAGGCAGTTAAGCCATAACATAGAAAAATAAACAGACAAACATTTCTCAATTTAATAGAAAACAATAGAGTCGACACAATATTTCATCACAGTCATGATCTCAATCTACCACATCATTCACTGAATATCTGGATGTACATCTCACACAAATAAATTGCTTATATTTTTATTCCACAAATAATTCAGACTCCGCTAAAGAGAGTATAGGAGAGACTGAATATTAATAAATGTTTCTTTAGGAACACAAGAGTTCAGTAACAAAAAATGAAGACGATTGTATTATGAACGTGATAATGAATGAAATGAAGATAAAAGCCAAGAAATCAACTTATCAAGTACAGATAGAAAAATAAAGGTTGTTTATAATTACATGATAGAGAAAGAATTGTTTGTTCAAGGCCTGAAATATAAATATTTTGGCATACCATTTAATAGTAAACTGGGCAGGACATCTGGCAGGTGATAGGAAGGGATTTTAAAATATGGTATAGCATTGAGGGAAGTGGGTTACAAAAGTTTGGTCATATCATTGCACGAACGTGGTGAGGGAGTAAGGAGCACACATATTGGGTTTCAAATACAGGAATTTTTAGGGGTACAAAGGAGGATAGCTAGAGTTGTTTGTGGAAATGGCAGTAGAAGAAAATCAGTTATTCATTTGCTAGAGGAACTGGATTCACTGGAAGACTGGAGGAGGGTTAAGAATAATGCTTGAAGTGTATAAGGAGTATATTAGTCTTAAAACTTGGAAAAAATATTGGTAGAAGGGTTAAGAGAAGTGAGTAGCAGGGAAAAATCGACAAACCCACTCGATTTTAGACATATTCTTTTGTATGCGGGGGAGTCAGAATTTGAAATAATAGGAAGGAAGTACTGGAAATTTTTCCATATATACTGAAAGACATTAAAATGAAAATTCGTAAACAGTAAAAGTTGGTGGATTGGGAAATTAGACTCGTAGAACTATTATAAAAATTAATAAGAAAAGGAGATTCGAAGTGTAATAAAATTGTCACCAGAGAATTCACGCTGTTGCAATTACATTAATTAAAAATTAAAGGTTTCCTTTTTTAGTAGCGAAATACTAATGTAGGAATTTTCTGAATAACTAAAATTTGTCGTTCTTTGTGTTGAGATATCTAAACGAAATGATAGAGGAAATGGGTCTTACAAAATTGTGGAATATCTTTGTTCCGAAGACGCGAGGAGAGTTCACCTGGCAACTGGCAGTCGCGCTAGGGTCCTCCACCGTGACACTCCACCGAATTTACATCCGCTAATTGGCGAGTCAGCCGCAGCTTCAACAGCCACTCCAGCCTCACTCCTCACACCACAACTACTGTGTCCTCGCATCTGCTCTCCTGCCGGGTCGCAGTCACTACTTCAACATGCCATTGGGAGTTACAAGATTTTATTGAGGCACTGAAATTCCAAAAGTAAATAACACTTAAAGAGGTGGAAGTTGAATAATTTTGCCAGGGTACAACTTTTCGTTAAACTAGTTACACGCTTTTTTATATTTTTGATAATAATTTTGTTTACTTCATCAGAAATTTAATAAAAATGGCATAGACGAGAACAGAGCTAAAATATAAACAGAAAACTGAACGACGTGTTAAACCTTCTAACATAATTTTAATAATCGAATGTTTGTGTAAAATTTTACGTGCTTTATGTATTCACAAAAATGGGAAGTGTACAAACAATTACCATAAACTTTTTGGCTAACGTTGCGCCCGTCACGATTGAGTTACACCATGAATCGAACAGTGAAAGTTACAGCGCGTCTTTCAAACTTGGTAATACAAGTCGTTAATCATCGAAAAATTTTAATTAAAGAAATATATTAAAATTTTGTTATTAACCTTGGTGGTTGTACCACAGGTGTAAAAATACACTTCATAATGTTATGATTTTCATGATGAAGTATTCACTTATGAGGATGTAAAATTTAATTGGAATATTTCGTATTAACTCTAGAGATTTTAATGAATGTTACCACAAAAAAGTATGATAGAACATATAATTACACTGAAATATTAAGGAATGATATTGAATCCTAGTACTGTGTTTATAAAGCCTCAGAAACTGACGACACAGTTCTTAATTGGGGAAAAACGACTCCAGGACACTTCAAGTCATAGAAAAAAAATCAAATCACATTTAATTCAGAATTCGTTACACAATTTTAGCTCATCAATTTTAAGACTTTAAATAAGCATACATTGAAAATTATGTCCTTTTGAAATATGGAAGAATTGCTCTAATATCATTGATCTGTACTGTCATCGAAAAGATGAATATGTTTCATTGCTATCGAAAGTCAAATCGAAGTGTTTAGGGAATACATCCACATGTAAACAAAGATATCAGTGAGAAATTCACTTACCATTAACATTGCCACATCGGCGTGTTGTTAGGGCGCTAATAACCACTATATCGTCATAACCTAAAGTCCTATTAACGACATCAACTTTTCAATAGAGCATAACGTAAATCAATTTTATCACTTCTTTAAAAGTAAAAAATAAAATAAAACGTGTGTGTGGCATTGTTGGCCGGGAGGATTGTTTGGCCGCCGGCGATTTGAAGCTCATTCCGCCTGTGTCGTGGTTGGAACTACAGTTTAAAGTGGAATCCGAACCACAGAACGTTCTGGAGAGGCGTATATGATCAAATAAAGCTCTCAAAAACTCCTGGCGCCACCGAGATTTGAACCACGGAATACACCACGAACTTTTGAAACCAACTTTCACCACTAAAACGCAAGACCACACGAACAGTTAAATTATTAAGTCAGAAAAAAGTTAAAGCAGAGGAGAATCTGTTAATTCGCACTGAATTGTATTCATACACTACTACGTAACACAAAAGTGATAAGTATTTTTGGATAACCTACACACAACTTTTCGAAAATTATAGCTTTAATTTATTGGCAGCTAACTCTTTGTTTCAATAAAGTTGAAAAAATTTCCAAAATGTACAGAAAGCATTACTAGTTTCAAGACAGTGGTAGGCAATTCGGAAAATATTTTTCTGTCCATTTCTCAGCTCAAGGATTTTTAGAAACCGGAAGACTAGTACAATTATACAATAAAAAGATCATCATAATCGTACGCTATAGCCTTTAAGTCCCTTTAAAACATCTCTGAAATCTCTGATTAGTGATTTCCTCGAAATGTAAGCCCAATGTTTAACGGGAGATTCTGAATACCGGGTGCATTTGGACTTCAAATTGTCACACATTTATATGAACGTTCATTATACACATGTGCTAATTTTCAGTGAAGCATCACCTAATGGCGCATGCAGCTCTTCCCAGGGGAGCCGTTGCGTAAAAAATGTATGATTCTCGTTGGAGAAACATCGTTAAAGCATTAAAGTCCTCTTTGGGAACTCCTATTGACACTTCGGAGCGAAGTAGCCCTCTTCAAGTCCCTAAGTGGATCATTCAGTGATAAAGTTGTGTGGTTATATAGATCCCACATATGAGTGGAGAATATTATCTGAAGACTTCAGGCATAAAAAGTTAACTACGTTACAGCTGTAAACACGCCAGCATATTCAAGGTAGCAGTATGCTACTCGGATGGTGATATAAACTCAGACTTTCGTTATTGCCCTAGGAACCACAAAATATAAAATTTCTTTTTAGGTGATATCGCAGGACCTAGTACCATGAATTTACGAAGACTGGAAACCAAACGTAGAGAAATAAATTCGAAAATATATCTGCATGAATAGGTTCGGAAATAAGTCTCAAGTTACAGTTCATTGAAATATTACATCTGGTGGTTACGTTTGTATGAAAACAATGATACAATAGCTGCAATACACGTCATCATAATGTAGATATACTAGAAAATAATAAAATTCCCATGAACAGCAAAAGCTAGGACGATCTGAGATAACATTAAGAGAATTACTGAACAAGAGGAAAAGAAAAATGGTTTCATACTTTGTACATATCATAACGAACACAAAATAGCAATTATTGAAGTCTGTTATTCAAGTTTAGGTAGTTAGTAAAGACGACACAAATTATATCATGTCATATTTAGGAATATAAGATACGAAAATAACTTATCACTGCAACAGAATGATAAACAGTGAAAATGTTGTCATAAGCATCGATTTGGCATCAGGATCCTTTGAAACCAATGTTACTCATAGTGAAACTGTCCTCCACTGTTTAAGAACGATTTTTTTTTTTTGGGTGAGACATAAGTATATTTGAAATATCACATAGATATACTTAGATTTCTCTCTGTTAAACAGTAATATATGTAATTTTAAAGATCATTAATTAATTTTCCGTACAGCTGATTATTTCTGTGGGGGAGGTTTTTTTTTATGTACGAAAACCTGAGAATGGATTTTTCATTCAAATAATCATACTGTCATTGTGTTACCGTCACTCATCAATTTTTTCGTTCGAAAAAAAAGTGATATTACAGAATAAAACACCACATGTAAGCATAACAAATGTCAGTCAAACTACAGTGAAACCACTTTTTTCTGGTTCCAACATATTCTGTCTTCTATGAACAAACCTTCTAGTACAGCAGGAGGTACAAATATCTTTTAAAGATTGAAGAATATCTTTTTTTCTTTTTAACTGTCATCAAAACAGGAGGATGATCTCAATTCAATCGTATTTTTAACCGACTTAAAAAGAGGAGGATATTTTCAATTTGATGGTATTTTCCTTTTTGTTTGTTTTTTCAGCTATATCTTCGCCAATCGTGAACCAATTTTTACATGAATTTTTTTAGTGAATCGGGTATTCTTTTAAAATGGTCTCATATATATTTAACTGAGATCCTACTATTCTTTTAGGCCAGTAAATTCCGAATGTTTGTATATCTCTTTGATATTGTCTGACGGAGTTTTTTCACAGTCGAAATGAATACCACGATAAGTGCTACATATGCAATGAAGTTCAACTTTGCTATTTTTTAGGGAGTTATATATATAAAAGTAAAGTAATCCATTGAGAGCCTACAATTATTTTTTTGGAGACTACTAACTTCCGGAATTGAATTATCCGAAAAATCATTCCTCGATTCCAGGATTGCAAATTTCCGTAATTCCAGCATCCTTGTTTTAGCGGTTTCATAAGAATATTTAGCCGACTTGGATTAGGCCTCAATTTGACCTGTTTTTGATTTCTATCAGATCAAACTATCCCTTCACGCCTCGCGGCGCATCTTCGCCATCATCACCTCCATGTGATCCGCCCGTCTATCATTTTCGGTCAGTTGCGGATGTAAAATCATGAATAAGAAAACTATTGTCGTGGTTAAATTGCAACCTCGTGTTTCTGTGAGAACTTTCTCTTCCTGTTGACTATTTAATAATTTATCACTTAACAAACCAAGATTTTTTCATGACATTTCATTACGTCGGATAAAATTTTTGAAAGATCTATGAGAACCCTCTTCTCAAACGATCGTCCCTTTCATCACAAGTTTCACCTAAACGGAGCTGTAACATTCAAACAGGCGTGTTTAGAAGACCTATCCGTATTTAAAATATAAAACAAACTATAATACCACAAAAAATTATAATATATTTTTATTTTTACAAAAATAAAAACAACCTTCAAGGAAACAAACTAAAAATATTAAAATTAGTTTATTCCTTGCTTAGAAGAAAATAAATCAAAATGAAAAATATTTTACAATACTACTATTGTAATTTTAACATTAATCAGTTATTTTTGGAGTTGGTGCCAGCAAAGACAAGAAAAATAAAATGACAGTAATAAGCGGTGACGATAATTCATGAGATTAACTTGAAGCTTTTACCGTATGATGCAGTCTGCCATCCGATACTGTAGCGTCAGAGAAATGCCTCGACGACCAATGAGGCCTATACCATCTAATTTGTTTCCCGTAAAAATAATTTCCGCATCACTATACTTCTATACTCTGAAAAATTCGGAATATTTGTTCGTACTCTCCGTGTCGCTTCTAAAAGCAAATAAAGTGCAGCGATTCGTTCCTCGCGATGAAAGATTATCCGATGAGTGACAGCTCACAGCAACTGAAAGATTAATTGATTAATATTCAATTTTAATATTTATTTTCTTCTAGATGAGGTATAAACTTATTTTAAAAATTTGTTTTTGTTTTTTGAATGTTGTTTTTATTTATGTTAATAACGTATAAATGTATTAAACCGTTACTTTTGGGGTGACAGTGCAGCCAGTAGACAACGTTTATTATCTCACTAAGATTACTCCTAAATATTATACGCTTTGGTACAATTCCTCAGGATTTAGCAGAACAAGACTATGATCCAGGTACACAATGTTTATTAGACAACCCTGTATTTTTAAATATTCTTAACTTAGTCGATTTCGGGGAAACAGAAGGTTAATAGATCAATAAAATATCTGTTCATAATAGATAAAGGAAAACATGCAAGTATTTCTAAGGAGCAATCCAAGACAGGTTCACATGATGTACTGAATGTGCGCCGGCCTTAAAAGGAAAATATACTACACATCCTCGCCCTCATTTTTCAAACAAATATTAAAGCATAATTTATTTATACATATTGAAGATAAATTAGTTTTTCCATTTTAAAGCAATATGCAATAATGAATGCAGATTACCGCCGTGAACAGAAAAAAATATTATTCCTTATAAGAAGTTGTATAGCAATATCCATTGTAGAGAATTGAATTAATGCTTTTGAGTATATCTTTTTCCAGTTTAATCTAGAGAAGGGATACCTATGTTTTTCTGCGGTGAGCCACCAACCGGTCAGTTGCATTAAACTGTCTAAGCTGTGTCTCAGTCTCAACTGCGGAGAGGCTTAAGGGATTAAGGTTAATTACGGTTTACACCGCAGCAGCAGGTGTTGGGTAAATCCCAGCAGAATATACCATGAATGAGATACTGAGAGAGGCTCTTCGTTGTGAAACTGCATTTTACGGTGAGGGATAGCTATTGGACGAAAAACACTGCCACTATGTTTTTTTAACTTGATGTGTACCAGGCTGGCGTAGGCCCTACTGTGAAATGAAATACAAGATGAATGGAAGAAGAGTGTCTTGATTCCAAAAGCATGCACCAGCGGAATTCGCAATGTTTTTGAAAAAGGAAAGTCTGCATCAAATTGAATAATATTAGTATTATTACATTATCATAAAGCACCAATTTATTTACATAACAAAACATGGAACAAATTGTATTTCGTGGCAATGGTGACGTTTTTTCTAACAGAAAACCCTATTGTATGATAAGTTAGAAAAGCTAGGGCTGGTATTCAATCTAATGGTTAGATGAACCTTCCAGAAAGAGTTATACTTAGCCTATTGTCGGAGGTAGGGTGACCAGTTCCTTTCCTCCTTACCCGGTAATCCCACCGGTTAAAGAAGACCTACAGCTTAACCTGGGGTCCGAACAACGGAAGAGTTCCGTAGTTTTTCACATACACAATGCAAGCTTAGTCAAAGGAGAAATCAGACAAGCTTCAAACCAGGTGCCATTCGATTTTTCATTCAAATTCCTTAACCATCGAGCTACCATACCAATCCATTTCATATGATGGATCGTCACTTTTATAAATATTTTTAAGTTTTGCTCCTTTTGGATGAGACAAATTCTGATATTTTTCAACTTTGTCCGACGCTTGAAAACAAGAATTAATCTGTTTGATTATCGCAGAAGGCAAAAGGTATTTTTGTTTTCCTGGAACGACTGAAATAGGGGAAGAAGGCCCATCAAATATTTGCACAATGCGTTATTATTATTATTTTTTGCAGAACAAAATATGAATCTCTTATAAGTTTGTGAAACATTTGAAAATGTTTGAGGTGAGTATATGTTTACACATCGGTAAATGAGTTAATGATTCCAAAAATCGCCGAGAAGAAACATCAATGTAAATTTAAGAAAATATTGTACACACAAAGAATGTTTTAAAGCAAGTATCACTTTTTTTGTCTTTTCACTGGTTTATGCAATCCTCCATCCCTTATTATCTTCTGCTAACCTCTTCATCTCTACATATCCTTTGCAACCCACGTCCTCAATTATCTGCTTCATATATTCTAATCTCTGTCTTCCTCTACAGTTCTCACCTTTGACTGTTCCCTCCACCAGCAAATTAACCAGTACAGCATGTCATAAAATATGACCTACCAGCCTGTATCTTCTTTTGTGAGTTTGTTCCACAAACTTCTTTCCTCACCCATCATTTCCAAAACTCATTCATTTCGTTCTTTGTCAGTCAACTTAATTTTCAGCATTCTTCTGTAGCACCACATTTCAAATGCTTCAAGTTTCTTTCTATCTGGTATTTCTAAACTCCATGTTTCGCACCATAAAGTGCTGTGCTCTACACATAGGGGTTTAAAAAGTTCTTTGTAAAGCCTAGATCAATGTTTGAAACTAAAATATTTCTGTTTTTCATGAAGGCTCTTTCTGCTAGTGCTTTTCTTCTTTTAACATCATTCTTGCTTCGGCCATCGGTTGTAATTTTGCTTCCCAAGAAGCAGAATTCACATACTTCGCCTATTCCATCAGATCCTATTTTTATGTTTAATCTACTGTGATTGGTACCATTTCTGCAACATTTCATTACTTTAGTCTTGCTTTGATTTTTATTCAGTCCAAAATCTTGTATAGTTTAAGTATTCTTCTGTCTTGGTATTTTAGACCTGGTTTCTTTAAAATTTTGAACATCTTGTCCAACCTAACATTATCAAAAGCTTTTTCTAAATCAACAAAAGCCATAAAAGTATTTTATGTTAAAGCTAGAATTGCTTCCCTTGTACCGCGATTTTTCCTAAATCCAAAATGATCTTCTCCAACTATGTCTTCCACTAAGCTTTCCATTCTTCTGTATATTATTCAGGTCAGTAAATTTGAGGCATGTGCGGTTAGACTAACGGTGTGATAATTCTCACATTTGTCGGCTTATGCTATCTTTGGAAGTGAAGATGATATTTTTATTAAAATCAGTTGGAATTTTTCCTGTTTCATAAATTTTTGATATCATCTTGATTTTAAGAAGTTCTGCAGAGATCTCGGAAATTCCAACTGCCTTATTTGCTTTTCAAGTCATTCAGAGTTCAAATAAATTCTGTCCTCAAAACAGGATCTCCTAAGTCATCAATGTCAACATCGCCTTCCTTTTCCATTACACTATTGTTAGTGCAACTACCTCGGTGCTGTGTCGTCGCAGTGGTAATTTCGATATGACATCTCATCGGATGAAGGCAGTGGATGTTGCTGCCGAAACGTTGTGGGAAGAAGAAATTATTAGGCAGAAGACCCGAGAAGAATTATTGTCAGCCATACGCTGAGAAAAATTAATTCTCACATCTGAGTGTTTGCTTGTATATATGCACCAGTAGATTACTTTAACGATAAATGTTATGATGTATGTTCTCCTAGGACATATCAGGATAGAAATACGAATATCTTCATTGTCACCTAAACCAAGATATTTATTAAAGTGTTTGATTGTTGTGCTCAACGTAGTTTGTGGAGTGAATTTAGTAATTAAATAGTGAGGTAACTTTAGATGAAAATGTCAAAAAAGTGCAATTCTTTTCTTCTTACAGTTTTGAACTCTTAGTTCCTGCATACCATATGCAACATGCAACTTAAATTATTTTTTATGCTTTTATCCTCGTTTTTTTCGTGCAGATCTCCCCTCTATCAACAAATTAAGCAAATGGCTATATCTGAAAAATTTAGTATTGTTCATCATTCCCTGCTTCGCACTCCTGTGTTTTAAGTATTCCGTATTATTCCTCTATAAATTTTCCAAAATCTATAAATAGAATCATAAATACAATAATTATAATTTTTATTACAAATATTTTTCACTGCAGGCAAATGATTTGAATTATAATTCTTTGTTCAACACCTAATGTCTTATAAAGTTCGACGATCCAGAAACAAATCTTTGTAAATCAAAGTTTTTGTATTTTGAACAAGGTTATTTTATTTCGGATTAGTATACTTCCGATACCTTCCTTGCTTAAGTGGGCCTTTTGATTTTGATTCATTACTGAAATATTTTTTTCTTTTGATTGTCTTAACTCCATTTTTTAATGTCTTTCACTAATTCCTGTCTATCTGCACTAATGGAAGTAAGAATCAATATTGCCATCAAATAATTAGGGATGTTTTTATTGTGGAGTTGCTATTTTCTCTCTTTTTTCCCCTTTGATGATTGATTCTGCCATCAAAATGAACATCAGAACAGACAGACTACTATAGCGTTATCAGCGTTATCTCACTTTCTTCTAATAGAATTTTAGTGATATCTTGAATCTAGTCACAAAATTTAAGTTTTCAAATAACAAGTGGCAAGTATGGTATGGATAAGATATATTCCAGTAGTTTAACAACTAAAATTTTTTGATTTTATATTAAAATCGTTCCAGAATGTTTGTTCTAAACACTGATCCGCGGACATTCTTTAAGACTTACTCACAATTTTAAATCATAGTAGTAGACTGATAGATACGTAGAACTGTTCTTATGATAGATAAGCAGTAAGCTGAACACCTTTAAAATTACGTTACTTCACAATTCTAATGTTGGTGGCACCACACACAGCAGGTGTAGCACAGACATAGCCAGTTTCACAGATTTAATGTTAAGGTTGAGGACCTATAGCTAGTTCAGTTAACATAGGCGGCTCTAAGTCAGTCTGCTCTATCCCTGACTCTGCTGTTATTGCCCCTGAATGCGAAGGGGAAATTCACCACAAGCCTACATGGAGACAGCGTTCAGCTCAGAGAGGTAGGAAGGTAGCCGCTGGAGAGGTGTCGAGCGATGATAGGGAAACATGGTCTTGAGCTACCAGTCCAGAGTGAACGAAGTATATAAATGTTATCGTGATTAGAAGCGAGTATCTCTAAGATTTGATAAGGTCTCCCAAACAACGGAAGGTGCGGTTGTATCAGGTGGTGGCTGTTGCCGTCCCGCGGTGTTACGGGTGAGCTGTCGTGCTCCCTGCGTGGGAGCCTCGGCGTTATGGATGAGCGGCTCGTGTCGGCGCGCATTACTGCCCAATCGGTCAGTGGGCCCCGTGTGCCCGGGGTCTCTGTGCTGCGGGCATCCATCACTCGCAGGGGCCGCCTCGACTCGCTCTGCTTCGCTTCGTCGCTCTGCTACGGTCTGTAGGGGCGACCCCGCAGGAGCAGCATTCATAGATGCCAGAAACTAAGTACTAGCTGCTACATCAATAAATAACCTTAAAATTTTACAATGGTACTCGAAGTATCTATCACATTTAGCCAATATTCTCTATATTAAATCTTGAGAACAATGGTGGATCCGTCTAGGGCAGTGATTCCCAATTAGTTGTACGTATACCCCCAATGATACGTAAGCTTGTTTCAAGAGATATGTTCGGTATTTAAAAAAATAATTAAAAAATACGAAATATATTGGTGATTAGAATTGGCTGGATATTATTAGATTAATTAAAAGAGAGGACGTTAAAAATAAAGTAGATTTTTTTTCAGAATTTAAAGAGATGTATCGTTATGTTTTTAAGTAAAAAAGTCACATACTGGAAACTTCTATTGAAGTTTTGAACAGCATTTTACGAACAGTAACAGAATTTAAATTTAAAAAAGTGCCAAGAACTTAGCTAGAAATATTGGGAAAATGCCGTCAGAACATTATTCCATTAGCCATAGATCTGCTTAAGGCACAGGTGCAGCTTTGATATTCTAACTTGTGTCTCATTAATGGCCAGTCGTTGGTTACTGAGTATTCTATACCTTATTACTTAGTACTTATGTTGCTCAGGTAAAGCATTCAATGATAACTACATTGGTGACCCGAGGAAATTACCCTTAATTAACGCGTTTTGTATAAGATTGTAAGCGGTAATGAACCTGTCTCTTCAGCCGCAATGCGCCGTGTTCTTGGTAAAGATAACAGACTAAATAGAAGAATGGGACCTACATGCTGCGCAGGGCACTGCTTGCCATTCCCACGTGACCACCACGGACCGGCCTATTACATTTGGGTCGAGCCCATACGGCTTCGCCGTTACGTCCTTATTTCTCAGGCCCTGCGGGAGCACCGGAAGTGTGGAGAACACGGCAAAGATTCGAGTCGAGCCGAGCCGGCGCTCAAATATTTAGGGAGCGCGGGCGCCGGCGGGCCCAGCCATCAGGCCGAGATTGCACTGCGCCTCCGAGCGCGGCAATCCCGCGCAACAGCAAAGATCCCGCATCCCAAACATTCACACCGCTGCGCCGCGCGTGACTAACACATTACGTTCACAATCTACAGATGTGAGTCCCCCGGATTACATCTATTCCTGCAATCGTAGGAATAGTCAACATAATACTTTGAAGGAGTGAAGTTTAAGACTGAAAGTATAAAGTTTTTTCAGATTTATAAATTGATTCTTAAAAGTCGGGGGAAACATAACATATGTGGAAAAAAGTGTTTGGTTAAACTGGATGTGGCTAAATAACTGTAAACCATAAATTTGTTCAACAGTAAACTACTTTGTTTCCAGTTTAATAGCGTAGCACTATGGAACAAAGAACGTCGCTTTGCTCTCTTATTTGATCATGTGTTATGAAAACGCGTTTCATTTTTGGTACTTCAGTTCGGGTGGAGCAAATACGGCAACAAATATAAACATCAACAGACGTAGGGGCGTACATGGGGAAAGTAGTATGGTGTTAAATTCTTCTCACGAAACCGACATGGGTACTTTTATGGTCTAAATGTAAAAGTAATTTAGATTTGATTAGACAGCGACACTTAAAGAAACTATATTCTCAGGACTAAATAAAACTTTTGATATATCAGTATTAATGAATTAATGATAAATCATGTTTTATATTCTATTGTTCTACGTTTTTCTTCCATCTAACATCGAATTTATTGAATACAAAATGAAATTGTTTTATTGATTCGCCTTTATTATTAGGCGAGCGCCTATGAGTTTGTGCTATTTTAGTACTGGAGATCGATATTTTCATTTTTATGTTCTTTCTTCCATTTATTCATTGTTTTAAATTGCATTGCTATTATTTTCTCAAATCAAATAACCACTTACACTACAAATAATTTCTAAAAACTAACTAAATAAGAATCATCGATTTTCTAAACTCAAGAAAATTTCTTTTACGTACACGCATTACTATTAAATGGAAATCTTGAGTATTTTTGTACCGGCAAAATACTTAGTGTCTGATGAAGAAACAAAAAATTGGTCTGTTTCGAATATTTTCACCCTTAGTTTTTTATGACATTTCAAATAGTACAGACGTCTCAGTTAACAAGGCTATTTAGATCTGCCAATTGTTTTCATGAGAAACAAAGGAAACCATTCAGACCTGTGATTAAGGATTGAAGTAAATTTCCAGTAACGTTGTGCCACATATAGATTCCATTTCTAACAAATTCGGATGCACTTTGTTTTCTTATGTAGCTATACAAAAGTGTTTCTAGTTCAAATTGATAACATTGATTTTACATAACTAATTTTACTGCGTAAACTATTTTTTAAACTTTATGTAAACTATATAGAATTTGAAAATACATGTTTTCTATGATAAAGTGAAGCTGATACAAAATTAGTTACAGCCATAAACATGGAATTTGGATGTTGGGAAATAATTATTTCAAAAAAATAATCATTGAAAAGTTCTGTGTGTTTATGAAGTATTTGTACGAAATGTAGTCATGGGCACTGATCATTTTGTATGTATGAAAAAAAAACATGTGTGGATAGGGATTGCGTGGGAGGAGATAAGACTAGACGGAGCCCACAATATTTTCTATGACATAAAATGATACACTGCAACAAAAGAAATTCTGAAATGGGAATTATTCTTTACCTAGATTTTTTTGCTTATGGCTCTACGCCTCGTTGATGTCGAGGTCATTAGAGGCTGGAAAGGACTGGGAACAAGGAACGCGAAGGAATTCGGACATGGCCTTTTTGAAGGAAGCATCCCGGCATTCGTCAGGAGTCATCTGGGGAAACCGTGGAAAACCCAATGCCCGTACGGGGATTCAAACCCGAATGCGAAACAAGAACTTTACCGCTTACCCACCACACTCGCTATTTATATTTAAAGATATAATTAAATCTCGTAAAATAATATTTATAAAAGAAATTGAAAAAATTATTCATTTGCCACTTCTTGTCATTCCTTACGGATAAAATAGGGTTCCGAATGGATAAAAACGGAGAATATGAAATTTATTCTTAATTTGGACATATATGAACCATTTCGTCATTGTTATCGTCCAAACCAGCACTACTCTCATCTCCTGCCTGCATGTGATCGGACCTTGACGAGATTCTGAGTGTAGACTATATCCAATTCTAGACATCTAACAGTTACGCACTCAAAAATTGTAAAAAGTTAGAATACAGTAAGTAACTTCCGGATAATTGTTTTAAGTACTCTGAAAGCTATTGAAAGGAGGTACAAGCTGGCATTTAAAGAATTAATGAAACACGAGTTAAAATCAGATGTTTAAGCAGTCTCTCACTTACGTCACTGGTCCTACCTCCCCCTAATCGTTTTTAATCAGTTATTCCTAAAACTAATGTCGACAACCCCATATTCCAGAGAAAACACATTCATGGCATCATAATGACCAACATTTATAATCTAATCTAAAACTTTTAGTGTCGAATGTAGACTTCGCAGCATAACAAACGTTCTTGAAACGTGTGGTATGACTTTCCTCCGTAATTTTGGTGCTAATAAAGGTAATATTCTGTCTCTGCTTTTATTTGAAAGTATATGGGACAGATATCTGTCACCTAAAATTTGAGGTTCTAACATTATATCATTACTTCTAGCTGTTAAGAGAGTCAAGTTTTTAACACCCACGTGAAGCTTGTGGACACACAGTCTTTAATGCATACACAAAACACGTTCTTACTTCACTTAAGGACATAGTTATAATATTGTTTTGATTACGTCATAAAAACTTCATTTTCGTACGGTAAAGTAAGATCGGAAATAGGATGTTTTGTCTTTAAAATTTTAATTATATTTCAAACTAAACTACCTTGATTATTATTATTTAAGAAATTCTGTTAACCCAGTCCGCATATCAATTTAAATATTTCTAGGAAAATAATTACTTTTCTTTTAGACGTATCCTTATATAACTCAGATTTGATCTTACCGTCGTATTGTGCTGCAGGCCTATATGCATAAAATTGTTCTTCACAAGACTTACTTTCAAATGTTCAAAATATTATCAAAGAAACGCTGTTTTGTTATTACACATCTACCATTTATTAGAAGTTTGTTGTTCAACAATACTAGAATGTTGAGTTAACCAGATCGCTACTAATAATGTGCTGGTAATACTTAACATCAGCACGTACGTCATCATTAAGTAAATGTTATCTGGAACACAAATTTCATAGGCGACGTTTTATCTGAAATATAATCACAAACCATTAGATCTTGGAATCATCTATTCAACAGCTATCTACTTTGTTGAGGGAATGTAATCTTTAGTTTGTAACATGTACTCGTGTTGTGGAATAATTCTGAAATAATTTATTTTTAAATTTTTTTTCTCTCTCCCCCGAATCAATGAAAGTCAAATTTAATGTCGCAGAAAAGGATGCGTAAAGTGAAGCTCCTAACAAGAAATTCAGTGAAATCATACTTTACTGAAACCTTCACTATAATCGCTAATCCCTGATTACCAAATTTTAAAATAAATGTTTTTGTTTATTTTGACCTCAAACTTGAAAGCGATATTTACTAATCCCTAAAACTATTTGTATATGTGGATTCTTGGCTGTCCGGATAGCGCCGCGTCATGTTCATTGTAGCCGACGTTTCGACCCTCATTCTGGGGTCTTCTTCCAGGCAGAATTATATTTGTATATGTGATTTCCGAATATTTAGTAGGGCTTCATTCGTTTGTTGTTACACACAAATGTTTCTCTTCGCAACACACAATTACTAGCAACTGGCCTAAGTGGCGGTTGTATGTCAGAATTGAAATAAGTTTTTTTTTTGTCCAACATGAACAGGATCAATTTGTTTAAATATTATAATCACGAAACCGAGAGAATGAGTAATAAATTCTGATGGAGTAATTAAATATTACGAAAAAGATCGTATCAAGCTAAAACTATTAGGTATTATATTTTTAGGTATTACATTACAGCAAGATACATAAATCGCAACTAAGAACAAAGTAAATTTTGAATCGAATAAAAGACTCTACTGTGCTTGAGAGGTTTTAAAATTTTTATACATTCTATCTTGTTAGGTATATTTATAAAATGTATAAATTAAATGCATGAGCATAAAACAATGGGATGAATAAACGAATCAATCTCTCTCCAAGTAGCTGTAAGATACAAAACACTGGGATTTTTGCCCACTGATGTTTAAGTATCCATTTTTCTATTCCGTAAAGTATATTTAGTATTCAGCAACATTAATAGATAACAAATAAGCTTGGCAGTGTATAATGTTTCAGCCAATTAGTCGCAAATCACGCATTAGACTTTAGTACCCGAACGATACGAAAAGTTTGTTGAACTTTCAGACAGATTACTTTATATTTAATATTAATTACCAAGTGAAAATATGTCACATCTCGTTAAATGACACTTCTTTGCTGCATCCCGCCCACTCAACGTTTCTAATTAAATATCAGCTCAAGAAACAAGCTCGTTACAAAATATACGGAAGTACTTGACACCATTTCGCCTTTTTTATTTAGTTATTTCTGGAGAGGTGAGTGAACTAAAAAAAAAAATTCTCCACGAGACGGCCAGGACGTACGAAAACATAAGCGCGCGTCTGCGCATACATATTACATCATTAAAAGTTACTTCCATGAAATGCCTCATTAAATTTAGTGCCTGTGATAACGTATTTTGAGCGCTGTTGGGCCAGGAATTCTAATTAACGTCGCTATTTTTGACACCGTGAGCGACGCCAGTAATGTAATATTCACCGCGCTGGTTTATCTCTGTCACACTTTTCTCGCCACTCGGTCTGGTGATTCTATGGGAAAATATTTAATTGGTTTGAAAAGAAGCGAATCAAGTATAAATGGACGTTCCATGCTTCGTCGTATCTGATTTGCTTAGAGGAAGATGCTTGTTATTGTTCTTGGGCTAGAACCAGGCAGTATTTGCAGATTACGTTTCACATAATAACTAATATTCCTTGCAACTGTACAGGAATCCTACGTCAGAACAAGGAAGATTCGACAATTAACGGATCGTATAAATTTCTGATAAAATCAAACTGATATAAATATTCTAATTTAGAAGTATTCTAAACAACTGTTTTAAAACCATCTGATGTTTAATTCCCCATATTTGTCTACATTAGGAAACATAGGTTTAAAGATCATTGTAAGTTCCTATATACAATTCCTGCTCTTGTTTTTATTGTTGTTACTAACCTTGCTTCCGTCGTTCACAAGTTTTATATTTGGCCTAGCAATTTTCAAACCATTGGTTGGTGATTGGGGACCGATAGATAAGATAATATCATGCCCCATGACGGTTTAGAATGGCTGCCCGCAATACTGGATTAGGACCATGCCATTTTTACGAACTGTTTGATAGATTATGTGGAATTTATGTATGCTCCTCAATGGAACAATAGTTTAAATTTTTAATACATTAACCCTTCGACTGTAAGTAATACAGTTACTATCAAGGATGGAATCTATATTTGAGTATTTTCATGTTGAATAAACAAAATTAATTTGAAATATTTACCAATTTAGATGGTCTAGTATTCAAACAAAAAACCAACAGTTTCGAAGGCGTTTAACTCATATTTTATCTCGATATCATCCAGCAAATTATTTAACACAAAATGATTATTTAGCTTAGATTTTCTTTTGGCGAAGTTACTATTATAAAAAAGCTTTCTCTCCTAACGACCCAATTGGATTCTATAATAGATTTTCGTTTCGATGACAGCCAACATTTGACTTGTTCTTTTTTTATTTTATCTATTCGCTATTACAAATAATTACTATCGATTTCGGAAAAATAAGAATATTAAATTAAATTGATTAATATTCACAGTACATTTTCTTTAGGCGTGCATTTAAATGAAACTTCCAATTGAAAAAGGGGCCACTGCAAAATGATAATAATTACAAACCACCCTTCAAGAAATTTCTATCATAATTTTACTCACGTCAATAATTTCGGGATTAAATAATTATTCACTGAATAATACAAACCACTATTTCCACTTTAACCAATCGTAGACCACTGCAGTGTAAAACAAAAAATAATCTTTTACATGATTACATTCTCACAATCCAGGAAATTTAAATTTACATTAAACATCAAGAAAATGAAAAATTACAAGATTACTGTAGATTTTTGCTTGATGTGCTTTATGAAAATCATATATTTCGTATTTTAATTCAAAGCATATGATATTATCAAATGTAATAAAAATATTTGAAAAGGGAGCAATTTAAACGTCTGACAAAAAAAAAAACATAGTTTAATTGCCAATGACTAAGAAAAGGATAGAATTTCTGGATTTGTATTGTGGAAAGCACTACTACAAAATAATATGGATATTAAAGTTCGGACAACACTTGTTTTTAACTCAAAGTATTCTATAACTCAAGAGAAACCGCTTTAGAATTAATACCTGGAAGCATATGTTTGAAAAGCAATAAAAGTTTTATGTAAGGAAAAGATTGTAAAGTTTACTTAGTTTTGACAACTAATGTATTATTAGATGTTTGAAAGTTATTTAAATAGCATAACCTTTGTCAGTATTATTAGGCAAGTAGCTTTTAAATGTAAAAACAGTCAGTTTTACACAAAAAAATTGAGGTTAGGGGTGACAGGGATTGGAACAAATTACAAGAAGAAGAAATGAATAATTTACAAAAACGCTAATTGAATTTTAAATTTAAATTCGTAAATTGCAAAAGTAGATGGGGGAAGAAACTAACACTCTAATTATTTAAGTGAATTAAAAAATAAATTAAAAACGTATTTAGATGATTAACCGAATTGACATCGGATCCTATGATCCATCACAGTTAAATTAATAATAATAAAAATTAATAATAACTTTTACTTTCACTGTTATACAGTAAAAAGTAACATCGCGGACTATCGCGTATGCGCTGGCATTTTGTGGTCATATCAAGACATAGAAAACGTAAGTGCTAAAATCAAGTAATCATGTGATAAAACATATTAATAATAATGCCACATGAATTTCAATTTAACAACTGTTGTGAACAATAACTCAGGGTAAATTTGTGCTAGCTTACCGCGAATATTATTTATTGTTGCCGAAGTTAACGTGACGAAACCGCGACCTGTAACGCGCAGTAACTGTGCTTGGCACTCAAATCGAGGTTACAATGGTAATTTTTTTTTATCAATAAGCACTTTGCCGGCCAACTGGGTGTGGCTGGGTGATACAGCTGAATTACTAATTTCTGTAACAAAGGCGCAAAACCTGCCCGCATTACATTTGAACTCGGGGACAGGGACCCAAGACGAAACAACCGATTTGGTGTATCTTGCGTGTGAGGTGACTTTAAGTGTTGCCATTGGTGCCATTTTTCATCTTCAATTAGACCATACTCAAGAAATTATACTTACTATCATATACACATATATACCAGCAAGAGATATACTGTGAAAGTGTCATGCATGTTCATTAACCGTTTCTGCCACCTTGATTTCGGCTTTCCCTGGTTTCTAAAATTACTCCAGGTTAATAGTGGGATGGTCCCTCCAAAGGCCATGGCTAAATTGTTTTTTGTTTCATGTTTACAATAATCTCCTGGATCTAATGACCTCTGCGTTAATGAACCGTAAAGTCATATGAACAAAGAACTAAGGAAAGTTGTGAGCTAACGATGATTATCTACGTATTCCGCTTAATTTTTTTTTCTGTGTATTGATCTGGCTTGAAACTGTCTTAGAAGCAAGGAAAAAAAGAGGTTATTATGCTGCTTATTATGATGACAAACGTTGCGAGTGATAGGTATAAAGGAAATTCATGTCTGAATTTTATTAGAGCATAAAAAAAAAATTTAAGAGAGACTGTAACCAATAGAAAAGTCTTGTTGAAATTTTGGGGAGTTGTAAAATAAGTTTAGTGAAATCAAACAATATTGAATCCAGATAATTTTCATAACTTGTTGGCTATAAGTCTGTAAAACAAATAAGGGTAAGCTAATACCACTAAACACTTAAAAAAGTGCTGGAAACATCCCCTACGTCAATCCCATTTTTTAGTGGATTGCCTTAAAAGAAACCTTTCATATTAAATTTTGTTTTCGTCTTCTATGACATTGTGCAGACTGGTCGAAATTAAATGTGCGCAATCTTATTGTATTGTATCTCTTAGTTACAGAAATTTCTCTTTTCATTACTCCTGAGAATTACGAAGTATAGTAGTCCTGTTAATTACACATTACTAAGAATGGCGCGAAGACGCCAAAGGATGACTCAGATTGGGATAGTACTCTGTATATATCTTAGACTACAAAAAGATACAAACACCTCAATTTAATATGTAATTTAAATGGATAATGAAGGAAAAGTTATAACCAAATACGTAATTTTGAGAAAGATTATACCCGATTAATCTGTTCCATCAGAATCGATATAATACCTCGCCATCTTAAGCCTACTGCCACTGACTGGCGGCCGTTCCGTTTTAATCCGTCGGTGGCATTTTGCAGCTTAGATCAAATTTCTGCTCCAACGCAATAACCCGAGGCGAGGTCTGTCCACTCCAGGCCTCACCCTCAGGGATCAAAGGTCTGACGAAAACGGAAACGCCGGCCACCGCGAAACTGCCGACGCAAATTCGCAGAACACAAAATTACATTCGCGACAGGCAGCAGCTGCGAAGGCATCAAAGGCTTTAAGCGGACCACCGGGAACTAATATCAGTGGCACTTGATTGAAATTTACGCTATTTGTCGGGAGGTACCCGGCGAACAATTTGCTCTGCTGAATTTATAACGTGGGCCCCGCCACGTTGGGACGCCGCGTCCAGCGCTGCTATTGACTCGGCCTATTTGTTTTGCAAACTCTTTGCTAGTTACTTTGTAAATATTGCCGAACGCCACGCAGAGCCCGCATGGCCTGGGTCGCTCTGCAATTATTAGCACTGCTTATACCGGTGGTTGGACCGCGGCTACGGTGCCCTCTGCTGGCATCTCCGTCAGCTGGTAGAGCATCACGGTTAGCTCGAATTCACGAACTCGCCACCGAGCATGTGGTGTAACGGATAGCGTTCTGGCCTCGCATTCGGGAGGACGGCGGTTCGAATCCACGTCCGGGCATCCAGATTTGGGTTTTCCATGGTTTCCCAAATCACTCCAGGCAAATGCCGGGATACTTCTTTCAAAAGGCCATGGCCGAATTTCTTCCCATTCCTAGCCCCCATCCTTTCCCGTCTTTGAAGACCTCGCTGTTAGAGAGACGTTAAGCAATCCATTCTTTTTCCATCAAATACTGTTTACTTAAGCCTCACGAGTAATATAATCACTGCGGGCTTGACATGCAACCAAGAGGTATTGCTGTAGGGAAGCAAGCGTTTAAAAGGAGGAGGTGATTATTAAATGTAAAAATATATAAAGTAGTGAAGAAAATATTTATTAATGTTTCGTACGGAGTGTGGGACATCATGGGGCAGACACATTGACTCTTGAGACAAAATTATGAAAAAAGGATAGAAGCATTTGAATTGTGGAGTATAATAGAGAGGATAAGCTGGATGGAAAAAGTGAGTGTTGTTGAAGATCTGGAAATGGATGGTGAAAGGAGAAACTACTGAACGTCATAAGAGAATGGAAATAGAACTGGATAGGACACTCACTGACAGGGAGTGTTCGTTTACAGACACCTTGGAAGGATAGTATGTGGGAGGATACTAAGAGTAAGAAGGAGATACAAGATCATAAATTACATAGAAAAAGAGTAGAAGACAGATTAGAGAGCTAACAAGTGGAAACCTGCTTTAGGACAGAATTCTAATTATGATAATGATGACGAACACTCACGTAGTTCTAATTCGCTTTTCATTCATAGTCTACCTCAAGAGTACTCAACCAGATAACACCTCACTGTCTTTACGAAGTGAAGTAGTTGATCGGAAGTGAGTTCTACAGTATGCCTTGGAACTTACTGTGATTTTTTCCCGACAAATCACATCTGTATTTGTACAAAATTATACGACCGAGACTATGTAGCAGCAGCACGACGGGAAAGATTTGATTCTTACGCAGTAGCTTCATTTTTTGCTACAAACATAAACATAAGACTTTCAGTTTCATCGTTTCAATAGTGATCAGAATAAAAATTGTAAGTACATTCAATTATTTAAACAATTCAATTATAAAAACGTATTTGAAGATACAAAATTTATAAACATTCAATATTAGAAATGCAAGGGGGTCTACGGCAAAAACTTAATTCGCCAAGTGATCTAAGAGTTAAAAACTTTTGAGAACCCGTGTGCGACCACTTTCATCACATGACTGGCTTACTAATATAGGTTTTAAAGAAAAGTATCCCGCTGTTATTAATCTATGTCTGATAATTTCAATATAAAAGTTTTTGTCTATCTGACTGCGAATACAAAACTATCCGTCTAAATTTCGGTACGAATTTTCAAATGAATTTAACTCGTTATTCCAACGTGGCAATGTCTGCTTTGCGTCTATTAAATACGTAAAATGGCTCCTTCTCTTTATAGAAGTGAACTGAATGGCAGCATAAAAAACGATGAATGTTCTTCTGCGTCTCCCTAAAAATAGGAAAACCATGACAAAAAATTTCTATGAAGACTATTGTCAAATTTAGTGAGACAATATGGTAACAAGTGTATTGGTATCAAATACAGGAGTTGATTTGGGTTGGGAAGGTTGGAGGGAATATGTGCCAGTAGATTTTTGGAAAGGAGGCGAGTGAAAAGTGTGTTGGATCTTTATAGAACCACGTCAATTAGACCCAGATAGATATTGGTAGAACAATTAGTGATAGTACGTCTGCTTAAACCAATTTTTTTCTATAAGTCTTGATCAACTGAAATCTACTTCCTTGACAGGCTTCGATTGTAATTGCAACTAAAAAGTGGTTTCCTTTGAATTTACAAATGGTGCTACATTAATACCATTAAATCAGGGCTTGGCAAGAGTTTGAGTCCCACACAGAAACTCATTATTTTGCGACCATTCACAGGACTCAAGCAAGATGATTCCCAAATTAAATCTCATCAGATTAAATATATTTTTTTTGCTGAGAATTTAACTCAGTTCCCTCTTCAAACAACAATATTACATAATGATCACTCAAATCTTAGACTTTTTGAAAGGTCAAATTAATATCTGTTTCCATAAAGTTTACTCTCCAGCTGAGAAAATATCGTGATGATGAAAGTGAAGCAATTCTCATGGTACTATACGTTTATTTATGAAATTACTTTAAACGTTTTACACAAAGTTGGTGGAAGAAGCAGTAACAATTTCATTTTCAAAACCGATTAAAAGACGGAGGAGAAACTACTGAAAGAAGATGATTAAAATATGTTCCAATCTGCTATTGTCTGGCGTAAACTCAACCATAATGATAAAAATATACTTTCCAATGTAGCCAAATGTAATAAAGCGCTGCCATAGTACCTTAGTGGTCATAGAAGAAACAACGGCCTCTGATACAAACGTCGCTTTTGGCTTATTGGGCGTACTGATTATATCTTCTAGGGAATATTCCATAAAAATAATGTGACAATGCTCAATTTTTGCTTCGATGGCTTTGCAGTTTACAAACAAAGAATGTAAGTAAAAATGTTAACAGACAGATGTCGATACATGTACACCCACAACCCTTTCTTGCGGCCATTGTGAGACTCTTACTACAATCAGAGTAGTATTTCTCGCAACTGTATAGTGGAAGCAGAAGCTGTGGAAGAATGGGAAGATGATGGAAAGAAGTGTTGAAGATGTGAAAAAATTAACAGCCTGCAGTGTTATCACGTAACTCATTTCACAGATAACTGTGATACTCATTCTAGCTATGAGGTAGTACCTTTGAACTCTGTGGGATTTGAAATTTTGTTTTATGGGTTAGTGGCACTCATTTTGTTCGGTGAGATGCATGTTCTCCAAAGTAATAAGTGTTTCTGTGGTTATAAAAAATGATTATAACACCTTTATTTCTTGCTCTGATATATCTACGACTTTTTTACCTCGGAGTCACGAAGCTCATTTATTTTCGACAACGGGTAACTTCTAAATAAATGAATCAGAGAAAATTGGAGCTAAGGAAAAACATGCGTTTATAATTGCTAACGAGTATGAATTGGTTAAAAATATCATGAATAACAGTACAAAAAACTATAAGAAATGAAATCAGAAGAGTCCAGGAATTTTGATAACTTGCAACCAAGGAACCGAATTTTTAGAAAGTACCAACAATTAAAGATATTTAAAATGCTAAAATGGAATTCATTTTTACAGCTATTCCGTGTAATCTTTGTTCTGTATTTAGTTTCAATAAAAATAATATTATCTATGCCACATTTATCCTAAATTCTTGCGTTACATCTTAAATAGAAGATATCAGTTCAACTGTTGCTGTAATGATATTTATGATCCACTAGTTGTGTTGTTCGAAAGTCAGACAATGGAGATATAATTATCATATTAATAGAAAGGTAGAAAATATTTTTTGGTTTATGGAATGGATTTTTTTAACAAATACTAATCATTACGGTAATGTGACACTATACAAATAAATGTTTTTAATAGGCCTTTCTGAACACTGGAATAACAATGAATTTATGTTATTCTTATTTCGTGATATCAGTTGAAGTATAATTCGGATAATACCTTACTTTAGTACAGGAAATGAAGGATAAATATCTCGAAAAATTAAAAAAAAGATTTCATCAGTATCTTTTTAAAAAAAATTCTGGAATATAAGACGAAATAAATTAATTAGATCCTTAGTGTGGATAATGGAACCATTCCAACATTTTTCGTATCTTAGTTTAGATGAAATAGCAAGATTTGTTTTCCCACACTGTAAGATCTTGTTTCAGGTTGCACCTAACGCTACTTTATTTGCAGAACATTCCGGCGAGTATTTTTTCCATAAAGCTTCTCTTCCGACGCCACAGTGACAGACCTAACAGCCAAATGGAAATATGGCAAAGTAAACAAATATCGCCAACGCGGCCGGGCAGCTGATCCTGGAGGGAGGCTCTGAGCACATTTTCTGATCTCCTAGTGCAAATAAACCTCCTTCCCTCTCTATCTCTCGCTCTCTTTTATGGGGAGCCTCAGCGAGCAAAATGCCGGCTCCATCACGAATTCCTGTTCTCTCCCTCCGCCCTCTCGAACTGTCTGAGTGCCTTTCGATAAAGTCCCTTCCGGCAGCCAGGACGGGAAGCGTCCTTCCAGGCCTCCTCTTCGTCTCCTCGTTCTCTCTGAAAACTCTATGACATTTCATAAACGCGGCGTTTAATAAACACACAGACGGCGCTGCAGAGGAGAGCCGAAGAATTATAAGCTTGGAGAGGGCTCAGGCTGCGATCGGTATTGAGTACTTCGAGTGACTTCGGGAACCCTTGACGCGACGCCGGGCCAGAGATATGCTAATAAGTTTGTCGGAGGGAGGGAAGGGCAAAGGAGCTCGACTTGGCTGCGAGAAGGAGGCGGGCACCGCGGGCGGGTCGCCTCGTTAGGGGCCGCTTGTCATTCAACGTCTTAATCGCACGCTGGTGTACAAACACCGCAGCGACACGTCATTTGAATGTACAACACCGCTTGATACACATGCAAATTCACTGCAAAGGAGGAGGGGTTGGTGCACCTTGGCTGCTTGTCTGCAGCTAACTCGGCGACACACAATCTAGTTAGGATACTGTGACGAAGTCTCGGGCCACCTCCAACAACTTGGTCTGGAACAAGGAAGCGCCATCACAGAACAGCTGAGTCCGTGAATCTGGCGTCAAGAGAAGCAGCCAACTTTACTAATGTCAGCCAAGTATTTGAACACTGATTTGATAGTTTATAGTTACCATTAGCTATCTGAAACTTCTCGTTAACCTGGACCATCTATGAAACTTTCTCTAACACTCGCACGAAATATGCGGCACGAATTTTAAATTAAAACTACATTTATGAGTTCCTTAAGTAAGTGGACAAACTCTCCCTTGCAGTCTAAAACACAAGAAGTGAAAGAATGTTGCAATGAATAAAACATCTGGTTCCCCTAAGACAATCGCAACAAATTGACTTCTGGATTACGTGCAGTCACGTTTGATGCCCGGAATAAATACAACAGACATTCGTGCCGATATATAAGCGTTTTAAATAGTTATATCCAATTATAATATAATTTAAATGTGGGATTACATTCTCAGATATATACTGCTGACCAATAGAATCCCTTCCCTACATGAAATAAGAAACCGCTTCACTCGTTCAAACGTATACCGTGCATAGTGATTAACGTGCAACAGCAGGAAAACCAAATGAACAACTATTAATTTTGCTGTAGATAGCACTAAAAATGGGGGAAAATAAAATTAAGCGTATTGTAATCATGGTTCGTTAGGACCTTTAGTAAGTAAAAAAGAACAGTGTATGTAATGTATGTGGGATGTGCAAGAGCGTTGAACTGTTAGATGCTGAAGTTTGGGAGAGTATAAGGGACGCTGCCTCATTACGGAATCAGATCAAAACATCGAAGAAAACGTGATTCACACGCAGCACGAGTCGAACATCGTGCCTTGTAGAAGCCGGACGATTGTTCGTACAGCCACGCTCTGGTCAGTCTAGCGTGACGACATACAGTCGGCTTGGGCTTCGACTTCTAATCTCGCATCTTCCGCAAAAATAATATTCCGTCGCCATAGCAGAGTGGCCTGCAGAAATGGAGAACCGAATGAAATATTTTTGATTCTCCAACAAGTCAGAATTGTACCTAGAGACAGAGACACCAACGTTTCGGCAAATTACAGACAGAAAAAACATTCTTAGTAAACATGTATTCAATGTGTGTAATGATTGCAACCCACATATGCATATAACATAGGATCTTGTCAAGGAGTCCTATCATGTAAAGTTACGAGTCTTCAAAGACCAGAAAAATACGAGAAACCAAACCGTGGTTGTCAATTCATCCAGTCGTTTATCCACTACTATAGAGTATTAAAGGCGGTAGTTAAGTAAATGTAACAGTTACATTCAATATTTGTACAGGTACAAATTCATATGTGGAAAAATGTGAAATAAAAACTGTTTCATTTTTAACAAGTTACTTTAATGTATGCTAGACACAATATATAGTGCCTGGTTCCAATAACAGAGAGTATTACAGTTCCTAGATTTTCCAGTCTAATCTCGCAAACCTGATTTCTGATTAACTCACACAAGAGGCTTTCTCCCTGTTTGGCAGCGTGCAAGTATCATTACATGTCTCCCTCCACCACGCAACCAGTTTGTAGGCATTTTTCCACCGGAATTGATTCCGATTTCCAGGCAACATTCCTCCAATGTCTGAATGAATGTGCAGGTTATCGGCCGATGATCACGCACAAAAAGCCCTAGAAATCCTCTTCTCTGGGAAGCCTCCGGCTACATGCCACCATGTGTCGATCACTTGCCAACAGAGTAAGTAGCTTCGTTCCTCACATAGCATTCAAAGCTACTGCCTACGAAGAGAATTCCCTTCTGCTGCGCGGTCACGGTACAGTGATCTGACTTAGGTATATTGAAACAGCCCTGCAATATTAATTTCAGAATAACATCGTCTCTCGGCATACTCAAACTTTTGGTACAACCTTCCTTCGTACGGGCAGGTGTTGTATTTCTATCGTTCGTCATATTTCAATCCAATAAATAAAATGTGTGATATAATTGGACAACATCTTCAATCATATCGCGGCGCACTTGCCGCAAAAAAAAAAAAAAATAGTGTACATATGACTGTGTATACGTTAGTATCCTCGGAAAAGTATGTTTCACCGTGTGTATGAAATCTGTAAACAAATCTGTAAACAAATCTGCAGCATTAGTGTATTGCGGAATTGGAAGAATTTTAACTTAAACACCTTGTGTCGCTTGTAATGATACCGTTTCTGATATTAACTGAATAGTCGTGACGAATTAACATATGCTGTAATTGTTCTGAAGCTGACAGGCATAATTAATGATTTTTGGAAAACTTCCAGTCAGTTGCATTGCCACAGTTGTGAACAAAATAGTTTTAAACGTTGTTTTATTTTTCAGAATTGTTTAATATATTATTAGATTTTAGCTATTTTTTTGAGGAAAATAAATTTTTAATTAAAAAGTATTTGAAATATTTTATGAGAGATTTTGTACATATTTTTTTCATTTTCCCTTAAATATTTCAAGCCGGGGTCTTTTGTCTCTGATACTCTTGTTGTAAGTGCGTGGTTCCTGTTGCAGCCAATTTCATCCCCAAAGATAAAATATTTCAAGAGAACCGCGCAGGAGCGGTGTCTCGCCTCTGTTGCCCCGAAATTTTTTTATGCGAAATTAATTAAGCCTCGGTTTGTATCTGCAGGCAGGCCGCACGCCCAAAACAATAGGTTAGAGCGAGCCGAGCCAGGTGCCTGAATGCGAAGCGGGCACAATCTGCGCTCGCAGCTATTCATTCGTCAGCCAGCCACCTACAACCCCGCTCCCCCAGAGACCCTACATTTTAATTACGGCGCGTCTTAAAAGCCAATAAAGTCCCCGGGCTTCTTGCCGTGAGTGGGCCCCGTGCAACCCCTTCCTGGTAAGGGAGCGTCTTCGACCACAATTACCACCTGTGATTCGAGAATTGCCGCGCAGACTGATCACTCTCGTTCTTTCACAGATATGAAACTACGTCTAAAGACGTAACATCAGTGCCGGAAAGTGTTTGAATTAGGTGTGTTTGTGATGGTTAATATAACGAGTTCTGAAATTAATACAAACATATAGTGAACTTCTGTAAAGCTCCAGTAAAGCGAAGCAGGTATCCATTTAAGGTGTAAGTGCAATATAGTCTTCACGGATTTTCAGCCGGATTGTGTCGTAAAAAACGAATATTGACAACATTTTCTGTTGTCTTGATCAAGCATCTTGCTTTCGAGAATTGAGAACTCTTCTTTTGTAATTTCTCGAAATGCTTTACTTGAGAAATTCCTTTAGAAGAGTCTTCGATTCTAGAAAGCAAGATACATTATGAAAACAACAGAAAACCTTTCCGAAACGTATCGTTACGACACAATTCAGCCATAAACTTGTGAAGACTATGTGGCATTAATTTAAGTTGTAATTTACTAATAATAAGACGGCAATAAAAGTGATAAAAGTGGAATGGTGGTGCACAGAAAATATCTGCTTAATGAAGCAATACCTTAGCGGTTTTAACTGATGTTACAATGGTTATCAAAGAATAGTAATTTATAGGTATGTATACATGTATCATTATTATTATTATTATTATTATTATTACTCCGCGATTCACTAAAAGTGTGTGGCGGAGGGTGCATTGCACCTATCGAAAAGGGTTATGGTTTGGAAGGGTTATAAGGGATATGGCAGGAGGCGCCCATGGGCTATTGTGAGGAACCATCCCCGCATTCGCGTGGAGTGATCTGGGAAAACCATGGAAAACCCAGATCAGGATGGCTGGAGTGCTTTATCGAAAGCTACTCCTGTCGGATTTTAAGTTTACTCGCCCGGTAAATCCTTTCTATTCCATTCCCTAATCGCTCGTGGGAAAAATGAGTACAGAAATGAATCGGTTCTGGCCCTGATTTCTCTTATCTTGTTTTCATGGTCATTTCGAGATATGAATGTTGCTGGTAGCAATATTTGCTGACTGTCATTCCGAAATACATCTGTCTTGAATTTTTCAATTAGCTTCCGTCGAGAGCAACGCCTTCGGTGTTCCAGGTCTTCCCAACCTAACTCATTCAACATCGCACTTACGCTTTCCCTCCAACTATATATACCTGTCACGAATCGGGCGGCTCTTCTTTGGACCTTCTCTAAAGGCCTCCATTAACCCCTTTTGATGGGGACCCCATACAGAACAACAATACTCTAAGTGAGGACGTACTAGTGACTTGTATACAATCGATTTAACTTCCTGAGTGCATTGATTTAAATTACGACCTAGAAATCGGAGCATACGATTTGCTTTTCCCATTACATTCTCGATATGCTCATTCTACGACAAATTATTACGAATTGTTACCCTAGGTATTTAGCGGAATTTACCGTTCTAAGGACAGTGCCATTAATCGTATATTCATAGTTAAATGGTGTCACCTTTTTACTTACACGCATGACTTGGCACTTTTTAGCGTTTAACTCCTAACTGCCAATCGTTACACCACGCAATTATTTTCATAATATCGTCTTCTAACAAAGCGCAGTCGTCCTGGGTTTTGATTTCGCGATAAATTATAGCATCATCGGCAAATAATCTTCTCATCCCCCCTATTATGTCGCATAGATCATTGATGTATATGAGAAACAACAGTGGCCCTAACACGCTTCCCTGGGGAACTCCAGACCCCACTTCAGTAAGTGATGAACGCTCACCGTCGAGAACTACACACTGTGTTCTGCCCTTCATGGAAGTCTGCAACCCAGTCGCATATTTGTCTAGATATGCCGTAACCGCGAAAGTTTCATAAGTAACCTAGTGTGAGGCACAGTATCGAAAGCTTTTTTAAAGTCTAATAGAACCAAATCAACCTGGGAATTGCTCATCTATAATTCGGCACAAGTCGTGAATTAGAAGTGCAAGTTGTGTTTCGCAGCATCGGCCTTTTCTGAATCCATGTTGATTTGGATTTAAAAGCTCACCTTCATCCAAGAACCGCATGACATTTGAATAGATGATATGTTCTAAAATCCTGCAAAATATTGAAGTTAACGAGATCGGCCTATAATTCTGAGGATCATTAACATTCCAATTTTTAAACACTGGAGTTACGATAGCGGTCTTCCATTCGGCTGGTATTTTTCCTTGATCCAGAGAGACGGTATACAATTTCATCAAATACGGTGCAATTTCCTTTGCGTATCTTGAGTAGAATCTTGTAGGAATACCGTCTGGTCCGGGAGCCTTATTGGTTTTTACATTCATAAGCAGTTTAGTTATTCCCTCAACATCAAGAGCGAGATCGTTCATAATTTTGTCGGTACGATTGTTAAATATCGGTATCTCCTCTGAGTTTTCTATCGTAAAAGCCTTTTTAAATATATCATTCAAAATTTCTGCTTTCTCTACGCTTGTTTCTGATAATTCACCATTTTCTTTAATCAGCGACGGCATAACCTTACGAGAGCCTCTTATTACTTTGATATACGACCAGAACTTTTTTGGATTAGTAATCAGATCTTCGGATAAATTCCTGGCTTGGAATTCTTTAAACGCATCGCGCATTGCCTTACGCACTTCCGCACGCAACTGGACTAATTTAGCACGATTAGATGAGTCCCCCGATTTTTTCACCGTGGCATGTAAACGCCTTTGCCTCCTGAGCAAACGTTTCACTTCCCTATTCAACCAAGGGAAGTTATTACTGACCTTAATACACTTCTTAGGAACAAACTGGTTTAAACCGGTCCATATTAGTTCTTTTAAATTAAACCAAAGTTCCTCAACATTTGTATTTAGCATGTACGTTTCAAAATTCTTCGCAAAGTGATCAACCATACCCGCATCGTTTGCCTTATCGAAGCAAAACACGAGTTTCTCTTTGTCATGCTTCAGACTCAGACTACAGTTTAACGTTACCACAACCGCCTTGTGATCACTTATACCGTCTTCTATACAAACTTTATCTACAATATCAGGATTGCTAATTAGAAAAAGATCCAGAATGGACGAGGAATCTTTGTCGCACCGCGTTGGCTCTTCGACCATCTGTTCAAGAGATCTTTCTGCAAATGATTCTAGGAACGTTTCGGTTATTAACCTATCTCTTCCACCCAACCTGAACGTGTATGTGTCCCACCTAACCGACGGTAGGTTAAAGTCACCACCCACGATCAATGTATGTCCTTGAAATTTTTTGTAAATGTTATTAAGTGACTCTCTGAAGTATTCCGCGTTAGCCAGATCAGAATCCGGACGGTCGATAAAATGACCCGAGTATGAACTTTAAATTTTTGCCAATTTTTACCTTGACCCATATTAACTCGCAAAAATTTTCCGTTTCAGTTACGACAGAGCAATTAACGGTTTTACTTACGGCCACGAATACACCCCCACCCATTGAGACAGTTCTGTCCTTCCGAAAAACATTGAAATGAGGGCCAAATACTTCGCTAGATTCAACTTCGGGCGTCAACCAGCTCTCGGTTCCTAGTATTATATCGACATCATTAGTCGCAACTGAGGCGTGAAAATCCGCTACTTTCCCTCTAATACTCCGACAATTTAGTACCATTATCCTTAGCTGCTTCGTATTGTTATTTGTGTCTGAAATAGCATTTTTCATACTCGCACTCTGACGGTAAACGGGTGAAGTAATTGGAGCTGTAATATTAAAATTATTCGCGCCATCACTACCGGGACCAGCTTCTAAGTTATCAGCACATCCTCTTCGGTGAAATGAAGGATCCTCGGGCCTCACACTGTTCCTAAAAAATAATTCATATCAAGGCGGTTCCAAATTTTAGCAGCCACCTTGGACGCCATTCTAGGTGTGTAGTGGACGCCCGACCTGTCAAATGCGTCCCAGCTGGCAGCTATCATCGGACGAAGGTCGACGAAGCCCCAGTTGTTTTTGCGACACAGCTCCTGCAAATTATTATTTAAATTAAAGATCTTCCACCACACAGCCTCCCCACAATCGACACGCGGCACCACACTGCAAATTGAGAACTGTAATGAAACTGAATTTTCCCGGGCGGATTCATACGCCTTTCGGCCCATCTTGTCCATGGATTTAACTATATCTGGAACAGAAACACGACACGAGTCATTAGTGCCGACGTGCGCAGCTACTCTTAACTGACGGCAGTTCGATTCCCTAATCGCTCTTGGAATGGCCTCCATGACACGTGGTACGGTTGCTCCTGAAAGAGAAACGGAATGAACGTTAGTATGAGGATCTGCACCGTTCTTCGTGGCTAATTCGCGTAGCGGTTTCTCCAGCCGTCGCACGTTGGAGCTGCCAATCACCAGTAAACCTTTTCCGTGGCAAGGCTCGGGGTCTGCGGGTAAATCTTCCCTGCTGCTCTTCTGGGCCATTCGCGTTTGAATCTACAACTTCCTGCAACACAGAAAACGCGTTACTTAGGGGCAAGGTATCATTTTCCCTTCGGCTAATTGGGAATTTCGGACGCCTTTCTCCGAACCACACGATGCCAGATGTTTTCTGCAACTGGAACCTCAAAATCAAAACTTGCCGGTTCCACTGCAGTTGGCTGCGGAATTTCTTCGACGCACTGCCGCTCCTCGTCTAGGATGCTCCATACCTGCGCTTGAAGAGACGCCATAGTATTAAGAATCTCCTCGAGAACCAGACGCCTACCAGAACACTTTGCACAAGTCATGACACCTGAAACAGACAAAAACCGAACTACAAATAAATACACAAAAATCGGCGACCGGTACTAACGGCTGCTAAGGCTCGTGGCTACTGCTGCTACGGCTGCGGAGGCTCAACTGACTGGAACACTACCTAAACAGGAAATATTCAGAGATAACGACAAAAACTAGCACAATTTAAATCACACACAAAAGTTGGCTACTGATGCACTGCTGGCTCACTGCCTACACAGGAAATTCAAAGATAAAAACAAAGTCTATCTACCACACTTTAGATTAAACACACAAGAAAGTCGATGACTGCTGCTCACGGCGGCGGTTGTTCGACTGCTGACTCACTGCCTACACAGAAAATTCAAAGATAAAAACAAAGTCTAGCTAACACACTTTAGATTAAACACACAAGAAAGTCGATGACTGCTGCTGACGGCGGCGGTTGCTCGATCTTCAGATCTACTCGCTAGGGCGTACATATATCATTCTCAGATCTACTTGGTTGATCAGAAGCGGAAAGTACGCCTGTCTTTTTGTTGTACATTTCGTCTTTTTTACTTTCCCTGTTTATTGCTTCTATCCCAGAGCAGGTATAACCATATCAGGGAATTTTTATTTTACATTTTTTTATGTATATTCTATCCTGATACATTTTTTTAGTTAATTTATACTTCATTTTCAGGATTCGAGGATGTCGCCGTAGTTTCATTACTTGCGGATCTCCCACTGTCTCACTATATTTCGAATTGTTAAATTTGTTTCTGACATATCTCAACTAAGTAAAATAACTCTGATCCAGACTTGCAATAAATGTTCAAATTTTCAAAAAATAAATTTTTGAAGAAGGATATCTATCACTGCGGAATTTTAATACTTTTTCACACCCTTATAGCATTTTCGCATTGCAGGATCTACATACAGTATAAATTTTTGAGTCATTTGGTAGTAAATACGTTTAAAAATGAGTCAAAATAAATCTGTGTTGTGTATCCAATAATGGTATGTATAAAATTTTTAAGGTGCTCGATGTTTTGAGAAAGGCTTTCATATATTCCTTCGTGATGATAAATTTTTCTTTATTTGAGGATATTAGAGAAGCAGCACAGGATTTTATTGCTTGGTATTGGAATGATACCAAAATCTGATACGGAGAATCGCAATGCTATTCCTATCCTGGTAATATGTATCGTATGAGGGTATTCAATAATTTATTTCAGCGTCTATCTTATGTAATGTAAGAAGAAATTTTTGTAATAAATAAAGATTTGTAAAATACCATTTACACGCTTTTACTTCCGAAGGCTGCAAATTTGGTGGTGATAAAAAATTAATAACTACCTAAGTGAAAATAACAGTTCTAATAAGTGATATTTTGTCCATTTAATAAAACAGAGATCCCTAACTACTGTAAGAAATGCCTGTTTACCATAGAAAATTCCATATATTTGCAAGGATTCGAATAAATCAGGAAAGCCCTTCAAGTTGGTTTTGTTCTGTCATAAAGAAACCAGTTGTTACAAGTATTCTCCGGCCAAATATTCAGGTACGTGTGTGTGTGGTTATATTTATAATTTTCCTTGAGTCGTGTTTGGAGGTGCTAAAGTTTTAAAACAGTTGTTTGAAATGAATATATGGTAAAGAAACAAGCTTCTTGTACATTAATGCATGCAGCTTCAGAAGTTTTTCTTCAGTTTGCTATAATACTTCTCAGTCTTCTGTCGATACAATTTGCATTTTTTTTTTTTGCAGTGATTACAAATAGAGCTGACAGAAACGAAATTAGTGAAGTGTATTTCTGTTAAATTGTTGTTTAGTCTGTTTTCACACGATTGTTCACTGGAGCAGGTTTTGGATATTGCTATGTATTTGTAACGCTACTTTACGCTGATGCTATTCCACCTAATCAGCGGCAACGCTGCGTTAAGTGCGTTATTTGCAGCTCTGTTAACTCCTCAAAGGTATTCATGTTCTTCGTTACTCAATTGACACAAAGTTAGGCAATAAACCAACCATACCTCTGGGACAAATTCCAGCTTCGTATTACGTCCTTACAGCAAATTACTCAGGAATTATGCAAATAACTTGAGCGAAGACATTTGCATGGCACAGGGACTATATTATTAGTTCGGGTCAGGTCGACAGGTTTAACATAATGGCCGTTAATGCGCATGCGTCACGGGTTGCATCGTCCCTCGGGACAGAGCCTGTCCTAATGGCTGGGGAGGCACGACTGCCAACCTAATGCTCCCTAGAATACGGCGCCACTCAGTACTGCCAAACTAATGAAGATGTAATTCCTCGAAGGCGTCTTGAGTTTGGACACACTTTCACCTATTAAAATAACTGTGTTAGAACAGGTAGTGTCCATTGATTATGGCCGAAAATCAGACTTGACTTCTTAAGGGAAATAACAAAAGGTTTTCTTCATATCTGAGTACTTAGAACATTTTGTCTCGCTGTTTATACAAAAAAGCATCCAATAGTTGATGTAATGTCCAAATTCTTCATCTTTTGGTTCATAGCAACTATCTACATATTTAACCAACATTTATAGAAGTATCTTCTTGTTAAGATGCAAGTGCCAAATTATGCTGAAGAATCATGTGACTCAAGAACATTCCAACTAAACGTTTGGGATTTTAAGAAAAATCATGAAGTGGAACTGTAGGTGACAATAATGCAACCGTTTTCACTTTTTAATTTATTTCCATCCTTTCATTATATATCAATTTTATTCTTATAAATGAAATCTTAATTTATTATTCCTAATATATGATAATGTGAGCGTATATTATTATCAATCTCTTGCATAATTTTTTTGTTTCTTGTTTTTATTTTGTTGTTGCTGGGTTTTTTCTTAAATCTTCCATGAAACGTGATATTCGATTACTCCTGAATAAGAAATTAATTTGTGAATTTTTGCTGAAGTTCATACTTCATTTCCGTTGCTTCCGAAACTGAATTTCAGAAGGGGAAAGCCGTGTGAAAATTCGGAGTTTTTAGCGTAGTCTGAAAGAGACACTGCTCTGAAGAGCATTTACCCGTCATGGAATTAACTGTCGCCAGGAGTGACGCATTTGTGTCGACGGCAACCCTTCCCGTTCTTTAATCCATAATTCATCTGATCCAGCTCCCCTTTTCTTCTAGAGGGAGGAAAAATTTCCTACCATTCTGAATGTGATTAACAATGGCGTTAATCAAGCACGCCGTTGCATCTCATTAATTTACATTTATCCATCAAAGGGTGAAGAAGAATGGCTATGAAATTTGCCAGTTTTTTCTTTCTTTTTTCCTCCCCTTCGAAGGACTCCTCCTCCTTATTTCTTTCTTTTGATAGAACACTACAGCAAGAGAGATACTTACAAGATAAAATTGAATTTTCGTTTAGAAAATATTTTGAAGTTTTCAAAAAATATACGCTTTGATCATCAGAGCTTTCAGAATATTTTCTGTATCTACCAAAAACGGTACATATCAACACAAAATTTGTCCACATATTGGGATAATAATCACTCCAAATGAAATAAATATTAATATAATTTTCCACAATTCACTAAAAATTGTAATTCAGAACTTTTTAACTGTGTTTCTTCTTGAATCTAAACATTTAAGTTAAGTTTTGTTTTTGTTTCCAGTTTGGTTTTTTGTTCATTTAATGGGACTCCGTGATATGGAAATTATAATTAAATGTTGAAATTAATATCATTTAACCCAACGTGGTGGGTGAGCAGTCATGTTCCGGAATCGCAATCGGCAGGGAGTGGGTCCGAATCCCCACCCAGTTTTGGATTTTTCATGATTTCCCCAAAAATCACTCCACGCTAATGCCGGGATGGTTCCTTCGTAATACCATGGCCGAATTCCTTCTCGTTGCTGGTCTACTGGCATTTCCACCTCTGATGACCTCTAGACGTCGACGAGGCATAAAACCATAAGGAAAAAATGATTAAATCGTTGATAAAAAAATATTTTGTAAATACTATTATGAACTGGTAATAACAATAAAACCGTAATTAATTCTATGTATTTATATTCACAATTTCAAAATTAAATTAGAGTAAACCTGCGTCATGAATTATAGTTATATTTTACTTTCCACTCAGTCTCAGATAATACAAGGAACTCAGAGGCAGGTAGTATAAGTGAAATTCTTATTTTATACATGTTAAGAAGTACAGTGATTACATAAAATGTGGTGAAATGTATAACAATAACGAAAAATACATCTTAATAATCAATTTCTTCAGTATACACACTATAGGTCTAGTAACGAACTTTGGGTGAAGTTCTGTAGAACTTTGAATCTCCAATTTTTTCCTTTTATTCTTCTGATTATTCTGATGTATTTACGTTTGGTTTTTGTCTCTATATTGCTATTTTTTCAGGTAAGAAGCATAAATATTAATTATAGCATGTAAAGAATACGTTTTACGTAGTTTTATATAATAGAATAAAATATTTATATGCTCATACCATAGTCAAAGAGGAACTAAATTAATAATTTTATTTACACTTGTTTCAGACCAGTTTTTTATAGTTACTTGTTATAATTAGAGATTATTATTTAATTAAGCACTAATACAATTAGTGATGTGTATAAACTGCACTGAAATATTGGATCTAAATATTCATATGTGAAGTGTCGACAGTGTGAAGAAATTAGTTAAGTATGAAAGGTGGTAAAAAAGAATAAATATAGACACTGTAACTTTGTAGGAAGTGAATTTCGATCAGTGAATGTTCCAATACCAACAATGACTTGCTGACTGTATTGTGTATTTATTGGAAACAAGGAATTATGATTTATTCACGTTTCTTTAAAGATGGTCACACATTCCTAACAGAAATGAGCTACATTAAACTCAATTACTTGCTCCAACAGACATCCACCCGACAGAACAATCTCCTCTTACAATTTAGAACCATTTCACGTTACGTTTTCAACGGCAAAGGAAAGTAGTGCTCTGTGTTATTTAACCGGCGCGGCTAACAACCTACAGGCGAGATTACTGTCTTTGATATCGCTTTAATGTCAAAAACTCCTGCGTGCCCCCACCCCTCTCCTTTCAGCTCCACAGCAGCCTCGCCAGGCCGCGCACCATTCGTCTCCATTATCACGCTTTATTTTTGCTTATGCGCCCCGTTCAGGCTGGGGTATTGATAACGGGAGCGGCGCTCCATCCAGCAATAAAACCCACTCGGCAGCGGCCATTCTTCCCGTAATAGATGCGTTCAGAACGGAGCACACCCTTCCCGAAAAAAAAAAGGGAACGCCTGGTACTTAGGCAACCTGGTAGTACCCCAGCGGAGAAAGTTGCCTCTAAAAAACCAGTCGCTGGCTGGCTAACGCTCATTCCCAGAAAAGAACCAACTTAATGCTAAAAAACCTATTACTTTATGATGGTTTCAGAGAACAGTTAGTCGAAGTACCAGTTTTTAGCTGTGGTTGAAAAAGATAGGCGGGTAATAAAAGTAGGACTGAAAGGGTGTACAAGAAATACGTTAGCAATAAGCCAATGGTATATATAGTGAAAAAATTCGATATAATATGTGGAACGGACGAGATGAATATTAGAATAAAATTAGAGTAAACGGTAAACGTTGCCGACAAAATAACTGGAAAATTACCACAGACTCTTATAAAGATTAATTATGCTCATAGCTTACGCATCGTTGGCTTATAGGCCACTGAAGCCTGCAGATGGTTAGGGAGAAGGAAAGGGAATAAATTTTACCATATTTTGAAGTAACCATCGTCATTATCAAAAATTGTGGTCAATCGAAATCAGGATCACCAGACCAGGGATTTAACGTCCGTTCTTCACAAATGCCAGTCACGTAGGTTAAGCTCATCCATCAGATTTGGTGATCTGATGTCAAATTTCTCATGGTGAGAAATGTAGGTTCGTAGGATAATTTTCGATTAGGCATAAATATGATAAGTAGGCTTTTAAAAAAAATCAGCTTGGCATCTCGGGTTTACTCCTAATGGCATCTTGGTAGTTGGATTCAGGCCAAAAAATATGGATGGATTGCACACTTCCGAATTTCTGATAAGAATATCTATCACTAACAAAATCATTTATCCAGATGATGAAGTCGGGTCTTCTGAATAATTAATATAATCACTTATCAATTAATGTCGATACTGTCATAACGTCTCCCCCAGTTGTTAGATGTTTTCAGCATGATATTCAGCTGATCCTTCTCAGTCATTTAAGTAGTCGGCGCTTCCACGTATTCAGATGGTTTATTTTAGATCAAACGCGATCTCACCCTTTGGGGTTATATGCTTGTATAAATCGGTGTTTGTATGTCAAAGCAGCAGCGTTTTCACACCTACATGCTGCACGGTCTAAATGTTTGAGACTATGGTACCAATAAGCCAGAATAAATCGTTACAGGCGATACTACCTCCGAAGGTGTGTTTTTTTTATTCGTTTGTTCATTAGCGCATTTGTCCATATTTAGGACTAAAAAAGTTTGCTCTTTAATGGGGTATTATGTTCATTAGAAGGAAAATAAATCCTACACACCTTTAAAAAATTTACTTTGTGAACTCAGTTCCAATTGGGAAGCAGGGGTTACATTTGTAGAATATATATATATCCTCATAGAGAGTGGTTGCGCGCGTTCAGGCACCCCCGCACTGGATTGGGCGGGTCCAACGGAGCCGGGTTCGAGCCTTGGACACCGCGTACCGGCCATCCTGATTGAGATTTTTAGGTGGTTTCCCGCAATCACCTGGATAAATGCTGCGACGGTCCCAAATATCCGCCTCATTATGCACTCGTACACATTTCAAAAACAAAAATACGCACATCATGGAAAAATGTTAACACACTTAAGCTCCCCTCATTGTTCCAGGAACTGACAATCCCTGGTTCCAACTACCCAGTGGAAACATTTGACAAATTATTAATTACAAGACATGCGTGAACCTGCAGGCCCATTCGCAATTAATAACAATATAACTTCAAATTGGAGATCAGTGTGTAAATTATGCAGCTATTCAATGATTAGCATTGCGGAAAGCGTTGCTGATGTCACTGGTAGGTGCGGTTAGCTCAATTCGTTACAATCTGCTGAACAATTGGATTTAAAGCTTCGGAGTCACACTTCCTGATATACTGCTTAACTGATTCCATTTCTATACAGAATTGGCAGGCTTTAAGGCTGATTTGAACTAGATAATCAATCTTAAACTGGAGAGGGAATTAAATTAGTAAAATAATGTGTAACCACTGACAATGAGGTTTTTAGAAGGAAAATCAGTGCAATAAACACTGGGAATAATTTGTTCATTCATTACTGATAGATTGTAATTGATCGTGTTATTTTTGGTAGCTGTGTGGTGATCACAGTCGTACAATTAGGCAGGTCATTGATAACTGACTGACAAACAATTGAACGCCTGTTCCCTCGCTGGGTGAACATGTAGTATTCGACCCATCTTCGCCTCAGTCACGCTCGCCACCCCTGCAGATTGTATTATCTCCGTCAGCTTTGATTTACGAAGGTCTGAGCGAGCCCGCCATCCAGTTCTTCTGAGCCACCACCTCCCCTGTCGGAGAATCTGCAGGGAACGTAAATCTCCGCGGATCTGCCGGCACCAGTTTACAGCCATGCGAGCCATCCGACGTGTGCGCGTTAGAGCACATACTATTCGACGACCAGCGATTTCTCGCAGTGTAAATCAGAAGTTAGCACAGTGTACAGAAATCATAGATATAACACAAATGTCTCAACAAGCCAGCATTTCGTTAGCACCTGATGTTACAACAACTTTGATTTCCGAGCAGAATCGTGGGGAAGAATGTTTTTCATGGGATACGTAATGACACGTACATTAGTTTCAGACATCCAATTTCATCTATGAATCTTCTTCAATATTTCCATGTTTACTATATTTTTGTCTCACTTCATTTGGACAACAGGAAGAAATTTTCATTTCCACTAAAACATTAAATGAATTGATTTCCATCTGGCAGCAGCCTGCTAAAAGTTTACTGGACATTAAATTAATTAAAAACCGTTAATTAATTTTTACCTTCCAGCCAAATTACCAGCTTCTTCCATCTCTATACTAGTTCTCTACAGATCATATTTACTACTGAAAGTGTAGTAAATTTAACCTCCAGGCGGGGTTTCTTATCGGCTGCGCAATCCACCTCTATCGTAGGCACTTTGACCTGACCCGGTAATCTCACCGGGTATAGGGAACCTGGAGCGTAACGTGGATTGCGAAACTCGGAAACGTTCTGGCGTACTTCACATTACGCAGCAAGCTGTGCTAGAGGTGAAGGACGTGTTAAAGGCCTATGAAAATTCCCACCGAGGCAGGGATTCGAACAGGGAACATATCAGTCTCTACTTAGATATCTTAACCAATCAGCTACCAAACCGCTATTCCAGTTTACCGCAAATGACTCAATACGGTACGTATTCGTTTTCTGTAGTTCGTTTTTGCGTGTTTACTCGTCCGTCGTTGCAATCACTATATGTGATCCAATCGTGAGTTCTATAAATGTGTGGTTTGCCATGTTCTAGCGTGAAACACAAATTACACCTAATCAATGTTAGGACATTGCTGAGGTTGTTAAAGTTTCCATCTTATAGAGACTCTGATTTCTAACTGATGTTTTCCTCAAACAGTGTAACCATAGTTGAAGCGATTACACACATATAATTGAATCTTTTGAATGATTCTTAGTGTTCAGGCGCATGCTTATCTCCCTCATGATCTTTTTGAGAAGGTGTTTAGTACCGATTCAAAGGTGCTCCGAAAATTATTTTTCACCTTGATGAGCATGCTTGGTAACGCTCAGCCTCGGCATTTTGGAAGATGTGGGTTCAAATCCATTTCGATTTTGGTTTTCCATGGTTTCATGAAATCATTTCAGGTGAATGGCGGGATAGTTCCTGCAAAAGGGCATAACCAAATTTCTTCCCATTCCTCGTCCTATATCCTGACGCACCTCTAGTAACTTCAACGTCAAGCCACAGCAAAAATAAATTTCGCCAAACAAAATCTACTGAGTATTTTACGATCCCTCCTTTGTTGAGCATTGAGTCTTTCCTGGCGTACAGCTGATAAAAATTCTTCTCGGGTGTTCGGCCGGATAATATCTGTCATACACGACGTTTCGAGTGCTACCTCCTCTGTCATCGTCAAGTGAACTGTAGGTCGTAGTTGATACTATACGTAACCGACTGTATCAACCTCGACCTAAATTTCACCTGATGAAGTCCGCGGAAGTAGCAGTCGAAACATCGCGTATGGCAGAACTTATCCGGCAGAACACCCGAAAAGATTGTTTATCACTCATTTGTTGAAAATGGGTATACAGATTACTAAAAGAATCTATGGAATTGTAAGGGCTGATTTGTAAAATCAATTAATTTCCAAATTTAGATTGGAGACAGGTAAATTCAGTTACACGAGTTGCTGGATCTTGGCGGAGTTGCCCGAGCCGTCTGTCTTGCACCCCGAGGCGGGTGTTCTGGCAGTCTATAATTGGGCGAGGTGCGGTAATTGGAGTGGTAATTGTTTTCCGGCAATGTTTGTCTTGGTCGACGGCAGACGGGAACCTCCTCGTATCTTGATCCAAATTAATTCAGTCTGGATCGGTTCGCTCACACGGCATGCAGACACTTTCCCCCTCGGCTGGCTGGCAGCTGAGGTGGCCAAGCGAAACCCCTGGTATGGCCCTTCACATTCTCTTGAATATATCAGCTTACTTGTACAAAAGAACAAAAAAAGAGCACAGCCAACCGTAAGTTGGTGGTACCTAATGTTTATGCGTTTATCTCATTGCGATCTGAAGCTATACAGAATTGTGCAATCTACGCAGAAAGTCACAGAAATTTTACTTTTCTTCAGTCATTTAACTAGTCATTTTTCATATTGCAATGCCCGTTCCCCCCAAAAAACAAATATATTGTAAAATTTTCAGCGACTAATCATATTAAACAGGTGAAATGAAACCGGTATATATAAAATTTTACAAAATAAGACACTTAACCTTGTTTGTCTTAAGCAGCTACAATTAATAAAACGACTATTGATCCAATTATTACGAAACACTAGTGTTATTCATTAAAAAATCTGCGCAAAGTTTCATGTAAGCATTCCAGTTAGGGTTATTACAAAAATGTCTAAAACAAATAGTCTAAATTAAATAACTTAATGCTCAAACAAAAGCACTAGTAAATAACCATTCAATGTACACATGGAATATATACACTTTTCTGTAATTCCATTCGATTTACTTAACTTCCACGTCAAAGATATTGAGGAAACACAAAAGTGAGGTCTGACAGAAGTGCTGGAAATTCCAACAATTACTATGAAACTCTTCACACTGTTGTAATAGGTAAATGTGAAATACTTTTTTAAAACTGGTCACTGTTAAATTCAGTATTTTTACCTTGTGCTGATAAAAAATGAAAGTATCGTATACGTTTTACCGTCAGACAGAAGCCTGCGTATGATTCAATCTTCCGCAATGAATCAGCGACAGCTCCTCTAAATTTAATCCATCATTCACCCGTATGGTTAGCGATCTCCGTTAGTGTGCTCTAGAAATTTGATGCTGCTATCTTCAGCACAACTACGTGGAAAACTCCAGGTGAAACAAATTTTGTCGGTGGTCATATTTTTCCTAAAATAAAACTACGCAGATGAAAAGTTGCCACTTCCTGGGACATTAAATAATATTGCAATATTGACTACGCAATGCTAACCGCTCTTCGCCACTGCATTGATAATTAATTTTGAGTGTTTTTGTAGAAATTTATTATAACAGTTGCGTGCTGAAATCTTAAATCCTTCTCTAAGCTTATAATTATCAGATCAGCTAACATTTTATTCTTATATCTCATCCTCATGTGGCATAGAACTATAACATCTCTTTGACTAAGAGGATTAAATAATTCAATTGTTCACAGGCAATGAGTATTCACCAATATTATGTTTACGATATAAACCCCAAAATCTTTTAAAATTAATAACACTAAATGGCAGTTAGAAATAGCTATGGTGCAATAACTTCTATGCCGAGTATAGTCACAGTGCGACTGAAAATTCCTTAATTTGTGCCACACTCAACGCAATGGAGTGATTTTATTCTCTTGTAACTTCGAACTGCTGAATTAAAAAAACAGTGCACAACTTAACGTAATTAACAGTTAAATATCATTAACATAATTAATTATTTATGTGCAATGTATACCCAGATACGTTTTCTATACATACAGTATATGGTAATGATTATCACTGCCCCTCATAACTTACTAAATAATGACAGATAAACTTCCCTCCGACCATTGTTCGAGCTGGACTAGAGAGCAAAGTTGTTGTGCTATATTTCCCATTACTAGAACAGCGAGTCGCCAGTGGTAGTTCCGGCAATTGGTTCTCCGGGACGATAAAGCGGTTGCCGCCAGGCATGAAAATTTGCATTCCACCTCGCCACTCCGCAGTCTCAGCTATACAATCCCGCGTAGGATGTCGTAAACAATCGTGACTGTATGTGTGGTTTACTAACTCAAAATTGAAATTGAAATGAAAGACGGTCTTTAGTAATGAACTGTACCTTTATCTGAATAAAAAATACTTCCAAGACCATAGGAAGATGGATTTACGATGGCTTTTCAGAATCTGGATCCACTATCTCAAAACATACCTGTCCTTAATAGTTCATATATCACGTATAAGACAATGGAGAATTACCGTTTATATAAAACAAGATGCCTAAATGTGACACAGTTACTATAAACCAGGTTTGTCCCATTGAATATGTACTACAAGAAAAATCCAGATAACAAAACCAACACCTGTATAAATGTTTCAGAGCCCTCGTGAAAGATTTTGATTCTGTTATTCAAGAAGCTCTCTACAGTATCTTAGCCTTAGTTTAGGGCCATGCCAAATTTACCCGAATAATTCGGCTACTACACGCCAGCAGGAATTCCATTGTTCTTACCAAGAATGGCCAAGGAAAGTTTTTCAAGATAACTGCAAGCTTTAAACAGAGATGTGTTGTGGCTTCTACTCTGTTCGAAATGTTTGTGAGAACTCTGCCTTATCTTATTAATGAAAAATTATAATCGTGTGTTGATGTCAGGCACAGAACTGGTGGAAAGCTTAAAAGTCTACGAATACGAGTACTAAACTAACCTAGACTTCAGTGGTTGTAGATCAATACGTACTGTCGTCATGACTACCTCTGAGGAGGAATTACACATTATTTTCAATGCATTTACACAAGGATGCAATAGAGCCTAACACTACCAAGACGCAGATTCTTCACCTACTTCCACCAAACCCTAACATAGTAATTCCATCTATTACAGTCAAGGGGAAAACTTTACAGGAAGTGCGAAGATGCGAATACCACAAGCAAAATCACCAACTTCGCTAAGTTGGTCATGTCATCCGGATGCCGAAGACTCACGTCCCTAGACAAATAATGCATTCACAATTAAAGAATGGTCAATGATACAGGGGAGGACAAATGAAAGGATAAACCGAAAGACATATTCATACGGTCAAACGAGTGAACGCCTTGCATGAAACTACTGATGGATTATATTTTGATTTTACGGGTTTAATCAGAATTACAAGGCCTACAATCCGAAGAGACTCCATAATACTGTCAGTAATAAGCGTTTACTGTTGTTTTCTGTTAATCTGACGATGGTGAATACAAGCGGTCCGATCCAAAGGTTTACTATTCAACAGTGCTGTACCATCAACAAATATCAATAACGAAATACTCAAAAACTGCAAAACTTAGTCATTAAATTAATTTCATACAACAATATTTTATATATATTCATTGATCCGGAAGCAAGGAGCATTCCGTGGTAGTTTCTTTAGTCTCTATTTTCAACCATCAGCCGTATGTCGAATGACGCATGCAGGGATTGTTTAAATAGCAATCACACACCTTGGTAGACGCTGTATTTCTCGCACAGTACTCATGTTTGTCTGTTCACCGCCATGCACTCAAACATATTGATTAACATTACTAAAATGCCTTTCAGTCTTTTTTTTTTTTTTTTTTTGGAAGAGTTAATATAAATAATTGTTATAAATCAACAGCGATGTATGATACAGATCGTGCAACTAATATATTTTCTTAGAAACGTTGACGTCGATCAAATTTTTAAAATAGTATATGTTAAGATAAAACAATAGGTTTACGTAATATTCAGGAGTGGCAGAATCAATTTTTGGTGCAAACGTTATTTATACACTGAAGATCCAAAGAAACTGGTACACCTGCCTAATATCGTGTAGGGCTCCCACGAGCACGACGTTACATGGACTCGACTAATGTCTGAAGTAGCGCTGGAGGGAATTGACACCATGTATCCTGCAGGGCTGTCCATAAACCCGTAAGAGTACGAGGGGGAGGGGAGATCTCTTCTAAACGGTACGTTGCAAGGCATTCCACATATGTTCAATAATGTTGATATATGGCGAGTTTCGTGGCCAGAGGAGGTGTTTAAACTCAGGAGAGTGTTCCTGGAGCCACTCTGTTGCAATTCTGGACGTGTGGTGTGTCGCATTGTCCTGCTGGAATTGCCCAAGTCCGTCGGAATCCACAATGGACATGAATGGTGCAGGTGATCAGCCAGGATGCGTACGTACGTGTCACCTATCAGAGTCATATCTATACATGTCAGGGGTCCCATGTAACTGCACACGCCCCACACCATTACACATCCTACACCAGCTTCAACAGTCATCTGCTGATATGCTGGGTCCATGAATTAATGAGGATGTCTCCATACCTGTACTTGTCCATCCGATCGACACATTCGGAAACGAGACTCGTTCAACCAGGCATCATGTATCCAATCATTAACAGTCCAATGTCGGTGTTGACGGGCCTAGGCGAGGCGTAAAGGTTTGTGTTGTGCACTCAGCAAGGGCACACGAATGAGCCTTCGGCTCTGAAGGCCCATATCGATGATGTTTCGTTGAATGGTTCGCACGCTGACGTTGATGGCCCAGCATTAAATCCGCATCAGTTTGCGGAAGGGTTGCATTTATGTCACGTTGAACGATTCTCTTCAGTCATTGTTGGTCCCGTTCTTGCAGAATCTTTTTCCGGCCGCAGCGATGTAGGAGATTTGATATTTTACCGAATTCCCGATATTCACGGTGCATTCGTGAAATGGGTCGTACTGGAAAATCTCCACCTCATCGTTACCTCGGAGATGCTGTTTCTCATCTCTCGTGCGATGACTGTAACACCACGTTAAAACTCACTTAAATCGTTATAACCTGCCATTTTAGCAGCCGTAAACGATCCTACACCTGCGTCAGACACTTGTTGTCTTATATAGGCGTTGCCGACCGCAGCTCCATACTCTCAGTGTTTACATATCACTTTGTTTGCATACGTATGCCTATACCTGTTTTTTTTTTTTTTTTTTTTTTTTTTTTTTTTTTTGGGGGATCTTCAGTGTATTTGAAAACGTTAATATGATGGAGCTGTTGAAATGATGTTCTATTCTTGAAGAGAATTCTTAGGCGGAAGAAACCAGCAACGAAGATGGATACTGAAAAATTTAGTATGACCACCTACATAATTGATTTTCATACTTGTTCTATGCGGACGGAAGGGGGGGGGAGAAGGGGAACAACCGGTTTCATTAATTCAAGATAGAGGTTGTTGAAAACACAGCTGTAGCATTAATTGTTGAGGAATCGGTAAGTTTATTTGAGTTACAGTGTTAACCACAAGATTATATGTTCTGCGAATAAGAAAAGTGCGAGATTAATTTACTTAAATACAGAAATACGGAATTCCTCAGCGCAAATTTTGCAAAATCCAATGTAGAGTATTGTAATAATGTGTCGATTTCATATTACCTAGAAAATAATTACAAAAGAGATCGGATTTTGCAGTTAGAATAAAAAAAGGTTATATTCTTGAATGGGATATTCGAGCATGTTGTTTCCCTACAAGCTTACTGAATAGTTGGAACGTTCTGCAACTTACTGCTGCAATAATATATCGTATACAGTAACACATTATGAAGGCAAGAAGAGAGATTAGGATTAGAAGGGTGTTAGTTATTTAATTTTTGAATATAATTTATATTGTTTTAGGTGAAATTTTAATTTTATTTGGAACTGTAGGGTTTTCTCATACATAAAATTGCGTTGCAATTGCAAACTCTGACTTAAGAATTGGATTACCAAGATGATTGAAAAACTAAAACTTTCGTATGTAAATTTATTAATCTTACAACACAGAGTTATAGCAGCTACAGAATAGTTTATGGTAGAGATCGGAAACTCTCCCTGTTAACCCTGTAATTAGTATGTTACTGATATTCCAACACCAATAATGCCGAGGGAAAAAGTCTGAATGCTTCGTGCAAGCGACAAAAGGATGCAAATAATGACATTCGTGTAAGGTGAAGGACATTTTATACAGGAAGAAATTACTTTCATAGCTGTCCCAAAATTTCAAACGGTGGCTGCTACAAATCGAAAATCTTTAAAGCAATCGATTCACATAGCGCATACTACTCAATTACATTTTTCCTCCGCGTGTTGTGAGGCATACCTGCGGTCGGTCAGGTGTCCTTCAACCCCCACCCTTTCCACCCCTGCGGGCCGGTGTTTTCTCCGACAACAGCGACGGCGCTCGCAGAGAGCTGAACACAAACACCAGAGCGTTCACACGAGCCGCTATGCCAACACAACCTTTATAAGCGGCCAGAACCCCTTTAACAACTTTCGGTCAATAGCGTGCACAGCAACCGTAGCCAGCCTCTCACCCGTTTGCCACAGCTCACAGTCTCCATCTACCTGAAATACACAAGCAATACGACGTGGGAAAAGCAGGTGCGTACAAGGCGTATATTGGCGATGAGGCGTCGAAGATATTGGTGGTAGAATTAATAGTAGTGCATGGAAGGGAAACCTGGCTTTCATTTCAGGCGTAAGGATGTGGGAAAGTTTTATTCCGTAGGTAAGAGAGACAAAGATTGGAATAAATTACCAAGGGAAGAGATGATTAATTTACCAAAAAAGCTGAAAGAACCTAAAATTCGTAGAGAGCAAAAGTAGGGAAAAATGGATGAGTAGAAAAATTAAATTAAACTATGATTTGTGGAAAACGCCTATATGATAAGAAATTCAAAAAGTCACTATTCAGACTTTGGTTTCGAGAGAAATCTCATGTTGCTTAAGTCAGTTAATTATCCCCAGCCATTGATGGCTCATCTTTTTTAGCCTACTTGATTTCAGAATCTTTCAGAGATATAAGTTCTTGAACATCTGGTTACAATAACAAGACGGTGTCCACTTGTTGGGCTGTAGTCTGCTCTTATATACCGAGTATCAAGAAAAAGGCCAATAAATGATTATGAGTGTTACGTCTTTCGAAAGTCCGAAGATTCAAATTGTCGTTCCACAATTTTTTTTCTTTTACATGTTGGTCCCCCGTTAAATTATTTACATCCATAAAATTGTTTTGATACTCAACACAACAATTCTTCTTAGTGTTTCAAGACCGAGCGTGGCGGTGTAACGGACAGCGTTCTCGCCTCGCATTCGGGAGGACGGCGGTTCGATCCCCGTCCGGGCATCCAGATTTGGGTTTTCCATGGTTTCCCAAATCACTCCAGGCAAATGCCGGGATGCTTCCTTCAAAAGGCCATGGCCGAATTCCTTCCCATTCGTTGCCCCCATCCTTGCCCCACATCCTTTCCCGTCTCTAAAGACCTCGCTGTTGAGAGACGTAAATACAATAAAAAAATAAAAAAAGTGTTTCAAGGTCACTACTTATTTGAGTACGTAAGATGTAAATGTTGTTCTAAATATACAGACTGTGTATGTTGCAGTTGGAGATATAATATATTGTTACTCGACGAAAAACCAAATAAGAAATATATAAATAAACAAACTAACAAGCAAGTTTAATAATCGCACAATGTGTTACTGATCAATTAAATTACCAAGGAAATTATATCAGATAAATTCAATCCTATTATTTTAATGTGCATTCCATGTTCCAACAAAATGTTTATTATCCTTGTATTTTCTTCCTCATATTGCAAATATGATTGTCTCTAGCAGATGGATATGTTATAACATCGCTGGTTAAAGATACAAACAACTGTCGCCTTAAGCCCAATAACGAACTTCCGGCAAACCAGAGAGGTAGTTGGTGCATTATTCCTCTGCTCAACTGTAAACAGTAGGTCTTTATGAACTACGGATAACATTTGATTTATCAAATATATGATTATTTAAAAATAGCAGTGTGGTCTCTCCTAACTTCTTCCATATGTAAGGCGTGCTATGAAATACATTATTTCAATTGGTTTCTTCCTTGGGCATTAACGTTTGATCAGTATTCCCAAATTTTCTTTCGGCATTCTTACTTCTCTGTTTCAGTACACGCCAGTTCTTAGATTCGATCTGTGTTTGAAGTTTCATCATAAAACAACCAGACTCCTTGATATTTGCAGTTGAGATCATAACTTCTAATAAATCTCTCTCTTTATCTTTTTCTTTCTTTCTGGAGAGTAGCGAAAGTTTTGATTACTTAATTTTTGTTTTATTTTTACCAGCATTGTATTTTTTTTGCTTTATACTAGGATGTAGGTTTCGGTAATTAGAATTTCATTTTGCCTGTAATACATCACCGTAATGCGAGACTCCTTAAGCACATTGGCCGCGATTTTAGATCCTTGCGTGCAATAGTGATTATGGTTTCTAGGTAATTATGTAATGGAATGTAGGAATGCACAATTTCCGCCTCGTAAATGCATCTTTCATTAAACAGAAGAAACTTTAGCATAAAATACACTTAGTTCTCGGCCAAACAAAGGTACTAAAGATGTTGAATTCAATGTTCCTAACTACTTTAAGATATCGACTTCAAATACAACCAAAAATGAAAATATCTTTATGTACCTGACCTAACCGGAAAAAACAGCTTTGTTATGTCTATAATTGTAGGACACCTAAATTATGATACTATGATACACTGTTTTAAGACCAAACCATTATTTAATCTGTTGCTGAACCTCATCACGTAAAATATACTAGAATTTGTCTTCGGTACATAAAGTTATTAGTTACAATGAATTTGAGTTGCGAACGGAACACATTGCAAAGTGAAACTTTTGTACTGTATGGTCACAAAAGGTCATATTTCTCTCCAGTTTAAAAGTTGAAGAAAGGGAACATTGTTTACGAAATCTATTGAAAATATATTTTACCATTAGTTATTTAGTTAATCTGAAAATTGACGATTGCAGAAACCGGTGGGAAGTATTTAAGTTAAGATTTTAGTAACCAATCAAATTTGTATTTCCTCCTATCAAATCAGAGAAACTTTACTAAAATATTCACACTTATCAATGTTTACTTCTCAGTTAATTTTTTAGTATCTTAATAATTACTTCTTCTTTAACGTCATTTCATTCGTGTGAGCATAGTACTATGCCTTCATCCGCAGTAATTTTCTTCCATATCTGTATGAGAAGTCCATGTTTAGCGTCTTCCAGCGTTCATGGAATCTGGCCAGGTGATTGTAAATTTGCGGTGAAACATGTACTCTGCTTTTCTTTAGCGGTGTTGTATTCCAAGTATGGATGATTTATACTGGAGCATCTGCAACAATAAAATTTCTATAATGATGCATACTTCACTAAAAACTAGAAAAGAAAATGATAGAGAAAAAGTACAAAAAAAGCTCTGTTCTAATGTCTGAAGATGATATCACATCCCGTTCGATATGTAATATTATCATCCCTGAATATGAAGTACAACTCACCAAACCATCAATTAAATTTTAAAAATGACAACTATGTACCACAGTAAACATTATAAACGATTTTATATACAAATAGAATAATGTGTAAAGTTGTTTACAACCATGACTATGATTCATTGTTACCATATCACAGCAACTACAAGAAAATTTGATTTAAAATAGTTCTTCTCAGTATTTCAAGAAGATTATATTCCATCTCTTTTTTCGGTCACATATGAAATGTTAATTTAAAAAATGTGAAAGAGAATGATGTACTGATAGTAGGTATGAACTCAGATGAACACTGAATATTATTATAAATATGATTTTCATCTATTGAGATATGGTTTCGGCATTATTTTTAAAAAATAAAACCCTCTTTATTTTTTTAATATCAAGATCAGTATCATTGTAGGGGAACCGTTAGATTATGATATACAGGCTGAGCAGCGTCACCAGCTTAATATTATGAACTGATACATTTTAAATGAACAGTAAGTTAATCGTTTTCCCACATTGTGTACCATAAAAGTGAGTTTCGGCGAATTTCCAAGGTGTGATGAGGCACATTCTCCTTACAGTCAAGGAACTTCAAACCCTTTATTGCAGCAGGGTAGGAGTGCACTAAGGTATTCCTGAGAACAGACATCATTAATGGCTAATCTTGGAAATTACGACTTCCGATATAATCTATAAGGCGCTTAGGATGTAGTTGCTAAGAGATAATGAGCTGTTTACATGTTAACGATTATGGCACTGTCTAATCTCTACTGGCTCTTCAGACAGCTATTCCAGTGGATTTATTCATACGGCAGCTCCGTTAAGTAAAGCGTAATTAAAGTGGGAGCTCCAAGATCGTAACAGCACAGTTCATGGAAAAATCCATTACGGCAGTCAGTTGGTAGTAAGACTCAAAATCGTTGAAGCTAGAAAGCGTAAGAAGCTTAATTCTTGTTTAAAATCATTATTAGCAGAGTTCATTCTCATATAGTTGCACCACTCATGGGACTTGTTGATAAATTTACCGAGCATAGCTTCAATAATCTCTATAAAATTGAAGAATTTATTTGCGGTAAAGGTAACAGAGATATTACATTACAAACGTTTATGCTATGCTGCTACAACAAGCAGCAAATGTATTACTATTCACACCAAGGGCGTGTGGGCGTTCCGGTGAAGCAGTCGAAAAGTGCTTGTATTTTGTACACAAACTGGAACAAAACTTTGGTTAATCATTTCGAATAATTTATTTTGCTGACCAATCTTCTCCTGGTGGTTTATTTGAATATTTCTGTTAGTTGAGCATTGTTATATTATAAATGACTTTTGAAGCGATTTTTAGTGAACCTTTCAGAATTATGGTGGTTCGATGAAAGGTAAAAAACCTGATACTGGACACAGGATGTTCAACTTGTCTACCTGTCTTCATACCATTAGCATTTGTTTTCACATATGCTGACGGTAGATTTAATGGGGCATACTTTCTCACAATAATAAAACTGAGATTGGCGTTCGAGACGAAAAAAATGATGTGCTTCCCTTTGGACACAGGAGAGTACGCGTAGATGGGTTGTTATTTTGTTCTGTCACAGGAAATCTTCAGAGCTCCTTAATGGTTGTGATGTAATTTCACGTTAACGACAATGAACCATTAAAAGTAAATTAAACTGGGAAATATATATATCCTCATTTCATTTTGCAATTTCATTCCTCCCAGCTGAAGGCTGGGAGGCGGGCTGCTAGAGAGTCACGGAGACTCTTTTCAGCCTACTAGTCTACGGGGAGGGTAGGGGGATGGAAGGTCGGCCATGGGAACCAACCCAGCATTCACTGAGGAAAACCACAGTCAGTAGGGATGGGCAAAATATATCGATGTATCGATATATTGATATTTTTTGTAAATATAATCGATATTTATTGCCGATATTTTTATTTTCGATATATCGATATTATTTTTGGTGTATCGATTTTAAGCACCAATTCGTTATTTTTTCTACGAACGCAATTCAGTATCCAATTTAATCGTTACATTTATATAGGAAAAATATACATACATATCCAATCTTCTGAAAGTGTCTTAAAAAGTGAATTCGTTGAAATATAACAGCTTCATCAGCGGTGCAGAGGTTAAAAAAAGCTGTTAAATTTTAACAACTTCGACACAAGCTGTTAGCACCAGATGGAACTCCTGCTTGAATATGTTAGAACGATTTGTCAGACTCTCTGCAATTGTAGCTAAAATCTTAGCTACAAAAAGTCAGTCAAATATAAACACACCTGATATGGTTGCAACTTCACAGCTTAATGTAATACATGTCCTTATTGGTCCTTTCAAAGAAGCCACTGAAGAGGTTAGTGGTACAAATTATGTGACTACTAGCTTAGCCATTCCTGTTAGAAATCTGATTCGACAACTTTAAGATTCACGGTAAAAGAGACTTTACTCCAAAGAATTCAAGAGAAATTAAGTCCTTTAGAAAGAAATAGCTTCTTTACAGCAGCTACCATTTTGGACCCTCGTTTCAAACGTATACACTTTACTTCTCTAATCTGTGTGTCAAATGCGATTTCTACAATAAGTATTGATATTCACTTGGAACTTAGACGATGAGGACAACGTTCTCCAGAAGTAAGGTCTACAGCAGCAACACAAAATATCGCAAATAAAACATCAATTTGATCCACACATGAAAAGCTATTATCCCTTAGCACTACTGTTATGCAAGACGTTCCACGCTCTGGCTCAGTTCCTAATGAGCTTTAGCAATATCTGGACCAACCATTAATAGACAGAAAATCAGACCCAGTAAAGTTTTGGGTGAAATGCCAGCGCTCCAAGTCAGTGCTTTCGGAAATCGCGCTGAAATACGTTATATGTCAAGCTTCTTCTCAGTGGCGTAGCTAGGTCAACAAGGGCCCCGGTGCAAAAAATTTATTTTGGGTCCTCAGGCCAGATGGGCGACCTTTTTTTTTTTTTGCTTTATGTGCTGGTAGGGGCCCCCTGAACTGAGGATGGGGGACCTTGAATTGTTCTTTTGGGGCCCCGCGAGCAGTGGTTGGGGCCCCCCCTGAGCAGCGAGGGCCCTAAGTGAGGCCTAGCCCCATAGTAGCTACGCCCCTGCTTCTTCTGTGTCATCCGAAAGAGTGGCTTCTGCAGTCAACATAGCTGTACCGAAAAACAGGAGTAGATTGACGGGGGAACACATAAAATAGAAAGTCCTTTTGATATCCATATCAGACGAATACTGGTTTGATTGATAGAAAAAAAATAATAAACAAAAGTTTGTATATTCTACCAGAGTCTTTAATTTTCAGAATTTTCTTAGATATGTTGATGTATTTTATGATTTTTTTTTAAGATAATTACTCCCTTTAGCGAAAAATATCGATATTTTTTCCACGATATATATCGATAGTATTATCGTTTCGATATATTTTTTAAAAAGCCCATCCCGAACAGTCAGGATGGCCGAACCAGGTTTGACCCCGGTCTTCCCGAATGGCAAGTAGCAGTGTGAAATTGCACTGCTCAAGGCTTAGTATATATCCTTTTTTTTTTTTTTTAATGATTTTATTCCTCCCAGTTGAAGGCTGGGAGGCGAGCTGCTGGAGAGTCGCGAAGACTCTTTTCAGCCAATCTACTCTACGGGGAGGGAAGGGGGATGGAAGGTCGGCCGTGGCCTTCTAGGGTACCATCCCGGCATTCGCCTAGAGTGGCTGAGAAAAACCACGGTGAACCTCAGCCAAGATGGCCGAACGAGGTTTGACGCTGGTCCTCCCGAATGACAGGTAGGAGACCGAAATTGGCCTCCTCCCATCTTAGTGTATATATCCTATTTTTATTTTTTTACATTTCATTCCTCCCAGCAGAAGGCTGGGAGGCGGGCTGCTGGAGAGTCATAGGGGACTCTTTTCAGCCAATCTACTACTACGGGGAGGGAAAGGGGATGGAAGGTCGGCCGTGGCCTTGCAGGGAACCATCCCAGCATTCGGCTAAGTGTCTGAGGGAAACCACGGAAAACCTCAGACAGGATGGCCGAACCGAGTTTAACCCCGGTCCTCCCGAATGATAGGTAGGAGGCCAATATTGGCCTCCTCCCCTCTCGGTCATATATCCTATTACATCTGTTTTGTTATAAACAGGATTTGTTATAGATCGGCTGCGAGAATATTACCGAAGACTAAACGCACAGGACCAGTAGGAATACACATTTATTGTAAAACCAATTTCCAATGAATTTAATGACTGCTATAATTAGTAAGATGCTTTCTGATTCACTGAGTTGTGATATATGACTCAGCGAACTTATATTTGGTGGTACTGGACAATAAACTATTAGATATGTTTTATAAATAATTTCTTATCACTTCCTATCTTGAAACGGTACTAATTACCATACAACGGTTTTGAGTTAAACATAATTAATCTTCACCCTAAATAATAATGTCTTTGCATTTTGCCACTGATTTTCACTACTTTCACAAACAATCATTTATTTAAATTCAAACCATAAATGTTTAAAACATACAAAATTATAAGAGACTATTTTCATTTATTGAAGATTTTATAGGCTTAAAGGTAAAAATTAGTAGCAGAAATAAATGGTAATGTCTTTCTGCTGGAACATGTAATATAGCAACTGTGCGTGATGCTTCTACTGTATTTATTTTGTACGAGCTGTTAGCTGCAACTTCGTACGCGTAGACTTAGAATGTTATTTCTAGAATAGGATATACAAAGCTGTAAGTTACATAAAAGGTGTCCCTGACTGCGAGAGAAACAAAGCCTGAGCTACCGAGTGATAAATACGCTGTCCGTCTGTATGTCACCGTTCGTTTTTTTTTTCTCTCAAAATTTCGTGACAAAACATGTTATTTATCCCAGGAAAAGTATCCTATGTCCTTTCGTAGTATTCCTGTGTCAAATTTCATCAAGATTGGTTTAGCCGTTTATTCGTGAAATTGCAACAAACAAAAGAAAGACACAGTTAGTATTGTAATTATAATATTAGTGTGGATACATTCTGTAAGAGATTGTGCGTATTTCCAATGGGCATAGAAAGAAAACAAGCAATATTATTTCTCAAACGTAATTTACAATGATTTAAACTTTAAGAAGCGTTGGATGGGCATTCTTTCACGACTATCGATAAAAGCAAAAGTTTCCCTCTGCCTAAACTGTTCGGGTGTGTTAGCGTAGTGTTCCGGCAAGGCTGTAAGGAAGTACTGTGAATGGTAGAAGCAAAGAGAGCTGTTTGGCCAGTGTGGCAGAGATTTATTACCGCCAGAGGGAGAGTCCATGGCGCTCCTTGGGGACAGCCTGCGCTGGATCAATCTTGGAAAAGAGTGGACGAGTACATTAGCAGCGGCTGTACGTGACAGGCCTTAAAACTTATTACGAAATGTTTTAGTCAGGTGGAAAAAACGAAACTCACCATGCTGGTACTGAGTTTAATTAACACTGGTCTGAAGGTGAAAGTTGTATAAAAGAAGTTGGTATGCCGTAATGGCTTTCTCAGGTCATTACATCATCAGTATTTGCATTACAACCGGTTTGCAAGTACGCAGATTCGTGTTATATCGGTTGAGAGTTTGTAGCTACAACTCTCTGTGAGACTGCTTGTAAAATATCTCAATAGGTAGCTCACTGTTGGATTACTGTCGTAAGTAAGAACAGATTTATCACGTTCGTCACATTAGGCCCAGGGCACAAAAAGAATCTAACATGTCGGGTATGACATTATATCTAGAGTATCTTTCAACGCAGTACTCAACTAGTTTATTAATACTATCCGTAAAGCGACATTGGTCATCAACAAAATGAAAGGCTATAAAATTACATACATCTATCGGAAAATAGAAGAGTCAGTCTTACAGTAAAAAGATCACACGTATCTTTCACAGACAATGTGCACACTAGATTAAGTCACAAACATAAAAATAAAGATAATGAAACAATCTTCTTTCGTGATTTTAAATACAAATAGTGCTTCATGGATAAGTTGATGGGTATAATATTACTTCATGGATACATGGGAAACGATTAATTGAAAAACTTTGCCGCGAAAAAAGTGTCTAGTGCAGCTTGGAATATCATGTCTGTCCCAGACTAATTCTCTGCTTTGCCAACGTGAGCGAGCCAGTAGCTTAACATCTGATATTGAAGGATGATAGCACATAACCGCCGTAAAAAGTTTGAAAGCAAGTACGCAAAAGCGACAATCTGATCTTAAGTGACTATGAATAAATGATTGAATTTAATTTTTTTTGTCGCTGTCCAAAATAGTTTGGTATTGCTGGCATAGCTATAGAAAATTTATCATACTTTAACTTTGGTGGAGGAACGGATTTGAATGTTCGTCGTGTAGCATCCCAACCACGCTTCTAACATTTAGCTCTCTTCTGTTTCGAGAGTTACAGCAGGTTATTATCTTCACTTTACAAACCAAACTTTTATTTACTTTATTTAACGCTTTTCGATTCAGTACTTTTACTCAGAATTCTATTTTTTTTTTACTTCAAACTTTAATGAAGGGTATTATTATTCTAGTAAATAATAATACAATATGCACTCTGTTCAATTTTATTATAAACTTTTTGCCGAACAAATAAAAACAACACAAATATCTTCAGAAAGTTCATTACTATTAAAGTCATATATTCTTATAAACAAAACTCTCACATCTCCTTATTCATACATGCCGAGGCTGCTGCGTCCGCATCCTATGCCATGTCTGTACTGTTCGGTGGCCTGGCGTGGACTGCACTGAACGTAATACAGTTACGTGACAAGTGTATTTTATTGCGCGGCAACTAGCTAGCTGGCGAGCCTTTCTTGTGCCGCGACAACAATGAAATTCTCTAACTCCAGAAACAATGCTTCAGTATTACTATTTGAATTTTTAATGTGAGAAACATAAAATTTATAATTATCTGTGCAGTAAACAACTGTAATTAGAAATATTATGGAGCTTTGGGCTGGTTACATGTGACATACAGTATATGTCAATCGGATTGGGTTAGCCACTGAATAATTTGCACTCTAATCTCTACGACGACGTGCTGATAATCGGTCAAAACCAAATGATAAAAAATATTGATAACAGCTAAATTCTCCTTAGTGACTATTTATACTGTATTGTACATGGAATCAATGGAAAAAAGAGGAATACACATGAAATAAATTTTCTAGATATTGTAACTTAAATATTTAAAGAAAAAGACGTAATAGGTTTTTTTTGCGACTAATATTTCATTCTTTCTAAATGAGTTGTCACTAAAATCCTTTTCTTTGAGATCCTGATTTCGATATCAGTCGTATCCCATTTACCTCTGAAGAATTAATTTCGTATAACAGATTCAAAACTAGAGGCAAGAAGTCTCACATTAAGTAGTTATCCGAGTAAGACTCAAATAGATGAGCATTGGTCACAGATACTCTGTCATGATCCAGTGTAGTGCAAACCACAACAACAGTTTGTTCAACAGCGGAAAAACATTGTTCGATGACGAACATTCATGTAAATTTAGTATGCAAAATTAAAAGTTTTTGATACAATTTTTAACATACTAGGTTTTAATATAGGATACCCTTATTTGTCACTAAATTTAATCCAATTTTTTTTTGTAAATATGAAAATAAACCAAACACTAGTTATATTAATGGGTAAATTTTTATTGATACGCCCACAAAACATTGCGATTATTCTCCACAGATCACCCCATGTATTCTTGCGCTTCGATTGATAACCCTCAGTCAATTTCAGGATTGCTCAGCGAAGCGAATATAACGTGGCTAGAGGCTAAGTCGCGTATTTGTGAACTTTGACAACCATGTGACGCAAAACTACAGACTGTAAATCCTATTTGCGTTCAAACCGAGGAGAATTTCCATTGTCACATAAGACAATGGGTAGTAGGACCATATTAGTCGCATTTCTGCTTCCAATGACGTTTTTTTGTGCTTCTGTTTAGTGTAAAATCGCTGCAGCAAATCTAGGTGGCATAACCACTGTAATAGAAGATTTGGTTCCTTCAGAACAGCATGTAAAAATACTGAACACTGTCAATCGATTGAAATTATCAGAGGCAGAACGAAATCTTGATTGTGAAGCGGCAAGTCGTCAAGGCTCTCATTGTTTATTGGCCTAGACACAGTTTGATATATATATTCCTGTCTGCACTAACCTAACCAGGTAACCCAATCGGATGTAGGAGGCCTATAATTTAACATGGAATCTGAACAACGAAACAGTTCTGACGTGCAGGAACCTGTGCCTGAGGTGAAGGTTGGATTAAGAGCCTTTGAAAATCTCATCCGAGATCGGGATTCGACTATCGATCGCATCAGACGCCTTAACCACTGAATCACAATACCGTTCGTGTTGAAGATAGCTACTCATTTTCCTCATCAACGGTCATTGCTATGATGCTTTCTGTTAAGCAACAGAGCTCATAATCAACATTTCAATCTTGTATCCTGCATCCTACTACGTTAATTCACTCAGTTTACTGCTTTTGAAGATATCCTACTGTCACGTACAGATGGGACGTGTAGCTTGTGCTTCGTTGGGTGGGATGAAAGGGTGAAAACTTCCTAATTCCTTTTTTTATCACGAAATAAAACCCTATTCTGATTATTTATTTTGTAATTGTACTGGCGTACAGACTGAAACTCATTTACCTATAATATTAATACAGGAAATCTCAAAAAGAAATAAAAGCAAAGCCTCACCTTATAATTGCCAAATTTGCAAATAAACAACAAAATCAAAGCACTAGTAAATAAACAAATGATTACAACATCATTAAATTATGATTTGGACAACAGACATCACATTTGGCTAAAATGGAAAATTCCCTTCAATACAATCGAGAATCAGTCTCAAGGTAGTCAAATACAATGCTAACATGAACTACATTAGATTGCAAGTTGGCGGGCGCCAGAAAAATTCGAAATTACCCACCAATAGAGGTGATTTAAGCTCGGTAATACTGTTTTTCCTGCCGGAATACGATTAAAGTTATCTCGTGGCTTTAAAAGTCACTAGTTCATTAACTGTCGCAGGCGAGAACTATCAGTCACTGAGAGTTTCCTTTCAAGGGTCATTACAGTGCTGTACTAAATGACTGTAGGTAGGCATGTGCTGTAGTGTTCGTTTCGTTATTACCGCTATGGCGAGAGGTGTACCTCGACGGCGAAAACGTTACAGCATTTTAGCTACAACGGTGAAGTGCATAATGTACTTCAGGTAATATACAGACTGACTGCAAAGAGACCTCACTGCTGGTCCAGTGTGCAGTACGTTTTCTTGAGCCCTTGGTGTATAATGCCAAGTCAGAACACCCTCCACCCATGAGGAACCTAGAGTGGTGGTGTAACGGTTAGCGTTCTGGCCTCGCATTCGGGAGGACGGCAATTCGAATCCCCGTCCGGGTATCCAGGTTTGGGTTTTCCATGGTTTCCCAAATCACTCCAGGCAAATGCCGGGATGCTTCCTTCAAAAAGGCCATGGCCGAATTCCTTCCCATTCCTTGCCCCCACCCTTTCCCGTCTCTAAATACCTCACTGTTAAGAGACATAAAGCAGTTAAAAAAAAAACCTCTGAGGAAGTAGTCTTCGCGCAACCTTCCAGCAACCGTCGCTCCGCGTCGTTCGTGGTAGCCACACCTCTTCCCCGGGCACGTTCCCAACATGCGGCGAAATTCACTAAAATTAGAAAAGCGCGGAGGTTTATCCGCTGTTGATTGGCCTAGATCCCACCTACTCCAGCTTAAACGATTGGCCAAATTAACTCCGGCAGACGCGCTCGAGCTCGGACCGAGTCGGCAAATTCTGCAACATTCGTCCTTCACCAGGGCCTGTTTCATTTAGGACAGTGACAGTCCGTTCACACGGGACGGGAGAGTTTCCCCAAAGTGGATGGTCTTTCGCCTGAGTTAAGACGTTAGGTTCCACACAAGGGGAAAGCTTTTGCCTGTCGCAGACGCGGGTGTCGGCCGTCAGCTCGGTGCCTATACAGCATCCGCCTTGGATCACCGCTGGGAACCACCGAAATCACCGACTTCACTGCAGTTATTATTAATAACAATGTGCGGGATGTCCCATTTTCGTCATTCCGTTACAAACTAAATGTGAAATATTTCAGGCTGAGATATCGGTAAGCATTGTCCTGTTCTTGTTCACTGCTTCCAATTCAAATTGCAATGTGACTATTGTCTGTGATTGTATGTATAGAATTGTTGCTCAGAAAATTCTTGTAGAAATTTTTCTTTGTTGAAATGTCATCTCCTCTGATTTGACTGGAATTTAATCAATGATTTGGCATTTAATTAGAAGAATTTGTTTATTGTACTCCTAAGTTTAATATTTATCCCCATGCACATAGCCAACTGATTTGATGATGCTGAAATATTTTAAAGTAAAAACTTTGCATCTGAAACTAATTGTTTGAGCACATGATCATCGTAGGAGTGTTCACTGGATGTATTTTGACGGGAAAACAGATATATTCCATTCAAAGTATTGTGCACTTTTTTCCCCGTCGATTGAAGTCATGACGATTGTAGCCGTCATGGTCGTGCTTTCATCAATCGGGAAAAGTATACAAACTCCAGAAAAATTTTCCGTTGTTCCTAACCTTTCAAGATCAATTAGTGATATTTTTATGTATTGGGGAACATATGGCCTCCATAAAAAGCCCCAACCCTTCCCAAATCCCAAAAGATTCCCTGTTTAACGTTTACCGCTCTTGGCGTGGACCTATCCTAGAGAAGAAAAAATTACTTGGCTAACTTTTATTCTTGAGGACAACAGGAGAAACGATCTCTTCTCAAACTTAGATGCCCGATATTGTCCGTTATCTTCAAACCTTTTGAATAAGCAGCCCAGAGCATGGTGAGGGCTCACAAACCCGGTGTGAGATGGTTCTGTGTTTCTCGCTCCGTCCAATAGAAGCGACCGTCTGCGTGTCGGGGCAGCCGTTCGTTTCCGGCGCCACCCGGGACGCTAATCCGTCGTAATTGGGCCACTCGAGACGCTACCATTAGTGTAGGGCGCTCGGCACCAATCTAACCCAATAACACATTAATGGCGTTAGTACGTCTCTCCGGCACTACCGTGCAGTCGTTACGTGTGCCATCTCACACCTGTACGAGGATCTAGTCAGGTTATCCACGGCAACGTGGCCAACAAATAGATCCCAAAGGAACACAATACTAGGTTGCCTGTAACTTATGTGTAGGTAACGACGATTTATATCAATGAACTGTTACCCATACGTCTAAATTGACAGGACTAGGAGTGGTGTAACAAGCCAGCTAAGCTAATGAGGTCGATTCTTTTTGTACGGGCTTTAGGGAATGAATATTTAGATAGTGACATAGTATTTTCAATTGATGGATCTCAGCAGCAAGACACTCAGAAGTACCTTGACACTGGAAACTATATTCATCATTACCTGGTCACCCTGAAACTTTCTTGTTTGGAAAGAAATACTTTTTAAAGAATTATAGATCAAATATTAATTCAGGTACTAAAAAACAAAAATTGTTTTGCAATGTGAAATTAGACATTAAATTTACTGTGTTAGCTCGAGAGAAGAATGTACTTTCTCCGTGAGTGGCCAGTGTTATTACATCAGTGGGTAAGTCAGTTGAATCAAGAGACATACATCTTAGATGTTGTAAGCTATGGGTAATATATATATACAATTATGATTTTTATTTCTTTAAATGTTAATAGAAAGGAAAAAGAAGATTACTCGGTTATTTATTCTGAATGTTACGAGAAAATGTTGTAAAAGATGAATAGTAAATATTTACGGCAAGTGAAAGAACCTCTGTGTGTAATGGTCTTTGTTTTAAAGCATAGAGTAAAAATAGGACTTCTAACGAGAGAGGACGGATATTGTAAAAACAATTGTTAATTTTTGATTTAGCAAGATTTTTACTCGATGTTTGAACTCCAAGTGCTAGAAGTTTAAGAAACAAACATTATTGACTATAAGAAACCAACGATTAGGTCGTGTGTGGAAAAGATAATGTTATTTGTTTACCTATTAAAAATTGTGTTGTTTCGTTTGTCATTAAAATGTTATAGAAGACATTACTAACAAAGTTCAATAAATTGAGTAAGAAAAATTTAAGTTTCCTTTTATTGAGCGTAAAGAAGCTGATCTGGCGTATTTATTAAATTGTAAATATAATAGCTTATGAAATAGGAGACTACGAATACAACAGTGAAGATTCCTGTTTGCTTAATGGGGAATAAATCAGGTAAGGTACTGCAATACAGGAAAATGTACATTCGGTTGCAATGGGTTCAGTTATTTTTTTCTATTTCTTTTTGCCCTGAATATGTCTTCGACACTGGATGGCATGAAAGCTGTGCAGTTTCAATCGCCCAGAACTCAAAGAGCACGGAACAGAGAAGAACGGGGTAAACTTATCTGAAAGTAATGTGTAATAAATAACACGTGGTTCTCCACGTGGCAATACTTACGTTCTCACATTACAATTAAATGGTTGTTTGCAGTTTTCTCCAAATGTTGTTGTCGTAAATTTACTTTCGAATTTTATATCTTTATACGAAACCTACTAATAATTGACGAGATGGTTAATTGAAAGCTTAAAACACCATTAATACGCATAATTTATGACGTAAATAATCAATCAGATTATTTCCACTAGTGTTTAGATTACCTGTTTGTAGCGCAGAATGTTAAAATGCACGTTTTTCGTGAATAAAATGCTTGTTCGTCCCTAAATAGAAACGATATTTGAGATAAAGTGAAGAGATGGATGATAAGAGTAGTCACAGCTGCTGCCTATGCTGCAGACCGCATGCAGTAGCCTCAACAAGCTGTGTCGCTTCCGCGGCCGTCCAGCGCGCTGTATCATTCAATCATTGCTCTAACGAGCAATTAGCTTCACGTTGCCAAGGCATTAATAATTGCCGCCCACCCGATCCCAGGTTGGAGGTCGGCCGCAGCTGTCAGCAGCTGACGCGATCGTGCGCGGTTTGGAATCTCTCCACTAGGATCCGCACTTCAATTTCATTAAAATTACCGGATGTTATATGTTTTAAAATAATTTATGACTTTGACGTGAATACTATTTTATATGGCAAAATCTGAAAATAGAATTTAACGATATCGAAATTTAAATCACTGTTGTTTCCACATTTATAACAGTTGAAGTCAAGATATGCACGCATTCTATGGAGTAGGAAGAAAAAACACTGCCAATATTATCCTCGTTTTTTAAATACGATTTTAGACCACTGAACCGATTTAATACCGCGGTAAAGGCAATTTATGTTGTGTTGTGATAAACCATTTGTTATTTGGGAACATAATACAAAATTTCACGAATGTTTGCCACTATATAATCTATGGCCGAATGTATCAGCAAATTACGGAGTTTTAATTAAAACTTTGAAATGTTGCGTGATATCGTCACAGCGTAGAAGAGATGTCACGTAAATTAGCATACATGGATGAAGTGCACCAAGCAAGTTTAAATCGATGCCACATTCTAGGGCTCCAATCAAAAATTCAGGAAGGATGAACGGGAACCAATTCGCTGTTAATCGATAACTTTGAAAGAATGGGATATAATAAAAATTGAATAGTTGAACTGTTTCAGTGGACATGTCATTTTAATTCTGATGCTGAACTTGTTAGCGAATCCATCAGAAAACTGACGAATTTTAGACAAAAATATGAACTAATACGTTATATGGTAACAGCTTAAAAGAGATGTCAGATAAGTTGGCATAGATGAATGAAGTTTACCAAAACATGTCAAAAAGATTCCACATTTTGGGGCCTCAATTACAAATTCAAGAAGCTTGAAAACGGAACCAATTCACTATAATTAATACCATTGAAATCCTGGGATAAAAAAAAATCTCAGGCGTTGTACGTGGGTTGTATTGTTTGGTGATCACGGCATTTTACTTATGATGCTGAGCTTGTTACATTAATTGCATGCTGTATTCAGAAAGTAGCTGCGTCTGGAGGAAGCCCTGTTAGGCGCTAGCTGTAACAGACCCAAGGTCATGCTCTCGCGTGCCTAGAGCCCAGCTCAATACGTCACTGCATAGGCTCCATACGTTATCAGTGTTTCAACTGAAAGCAAGTGCTAATAATCTACGTATACACTGTCCCTAAATAGGAATTCATATCACAAGTGTCTATCAGCTCCCAAAGCAAGTTTCCTGCGGCTCTCTTCGACGAACGCTTGAGAATGCTTCCTTTACTCCACTCAGTTCCTTCTGGTCATTGGCTCGGCCATAAGAAAAATACGCAAACAACAAAATCATTTACACTACAGCCCTGCGATAAGTTAAACTCCTTTTCCAACCGCTGTCTCCACTGTAGATTGCCACGAACTGGCGCTCCCACTAAGGTACGTTATCGCAAATCGTTTTTGAGGATTATTCACTTAAACTTGAGGCTCACCTGTGGCTGCATTTCGATTATTTTGCCATTGAAACCAAAGTTAGTTTTACGCAGCAACTTACATTAAGCCACGGGCGTCTTCACTTTCGGGACCTGGCTGTGGTAACACTACAATACACAGTCAATTCCGGCACGGCTTCATATCTTAAAGTCAATATAGCACATTGAAACACTAATAAGTCAATGAGTATACATCTATATTTTAACGTGGGTGGAATTATTCACGATAGCAAACCTTAATATAATAACAAATGACCTTCCCCACTTTATCAGTCATTCGTAATGTCGTTTGATACAAACTCCTTTCTAAAAAACTACGAAGTCGAAATAGACGAGAGCAATATTCAAACATGAGAGAAACATATCAGATAACCGAAGATTGCACTGAAAACAAAAAATTATATTTTGTACTACTTGATAGAGCAAACATTATTATAGTATCTGCATCACATATTCACGATATATCTCAGCATAAAGCTCAATACATAATTTAATCACTAAATGACTCCTTCTATTGCCCCATTATGATGAAACACCTGTGTAACGCAAATTCATACTTATTACTATCAAAAGTAACTGTTTTTTCCCCTTTTGAGTAGAATTGATAGAGAGAACAAAGAAAACAATACGTAGTAACATGTACTGTACATTCTCATTGTACACCAATATATATCATTCCTAATATATTACTATTATGGTATGGCATTGGAAAATATAGTAATTTCGTTAAATTAGCGTCTCCAAACCATACGTTTCCTACGTAAAAATTGCAAAAATAAACGATTAGGATCAAACGTTGTATTGGTCGCATAGAATGAGAAATACAGTAAAAATATCACTGTTGCTAAAAAAATACTTTTTTTCTCTATGTTCAGGTAATTGGAGTCGGGAGAGGATGTGGGTAAGGAATGGGAAGAAATTCGGTAGTGGTTTTTGAAGGAACCACATCGGAATTCGCCTGGTAATTTCGTAAAACCATGTAGGAACCTCGACGATAGATGAAACTTGTCCCTAAATAAACAGGATCCTAAAACAGTTACATTGGCATATTTACTAAATAATATCCATTATTTTAACAGGCAACTGCAGTGGAAATGAGCTACAATAATCACTTATTTTGTATATGTTACTGGCGACGCGGTGTAAGCGATTGGGCTTGCAGAGATATGTAACATTGGCGTATCGTAAATTCCGTTCTGTATCAGTTACTTGGGTTTGTTTTTCCCAATGTATGGGAACCCACTCCATGACGCTGCTTTATTAGAGAAGCTCATTCATTTCCTGAAAGAGGAACTTCCCCATCGCCAGGCTTCATGGTGGCAGTAAAAATGATTGTCTTAATGAAGCCGGTAGGGCAGGAGAACTGCAAGAATCAAGTGCAGCCCTTCTTTCTCTTTATAAGGCGGACGGAGTCTGCTCTGAATACAAATACAGGCTGCTCAATAAGTCGGTGGCAAGTAGATTGCCGTTCCGCCGCGGCTGGCGATTTATCCGGGCTGCCAGACTTCGGAGCCCGGCTGTTTTACAAATCACGCAGATTACCCCAGCCGGCCCCGCCCGGGACCTGATTAGAACCCAGCTCTGCATTGCGCGCGCTCTGAATAAAGGGTATCCACCTCGACTGCTCTGTCTCGAACGAAGAAGACAAGATGGTGTGTTAGTGTCCATTTTGAACCACTCTGACTTTATTATTCTGTCTCACAAGCGTATTGAGACACAGGTGTTGCCCAATGTATATACACAACTTGTGACTACATAGATATAACACCATGAAACAATGTGTTAAAATGGTCCTTGCACAGAAATCATTATTATGCCACCATACAAGCCTTAGATTAAAATTCTACCGCTGAAGCAGTATTAGGGAATTTATGTAATAGTATAGAAGAATCCTACAGGAGTATTTGTATTGTTTATAGAGTACCACAAACAGTATGCAAATGTATTACAATCGTATAATGTAATAATGCTGTCATCTACAAGGCTGCGCTACTATCACATTCCAAAATTACATATTTTTTGTTTTGTTTCTTTTTGTTTTTTGAGCAAAGTGTTTAATAATGATGACATCAACAAGATTAAAGGCTTTTTTTTTCAACGCAACCTTTAAAATTAAGGTATTATCGCCTCCATACCTAATAATTGCCTATTACCTTTCACTCGCACAGCGTACTTTTTTTTACGTATATTTATATGACTTTTTCGAAGTGTGTAATTCCTTCGATATTTTTTTGTGATGTTTTCTACAACATATACAATAGTTTACAATTTTATGCTGTGTTGTTATCTTTAGGTGCTTGATGATGTATACAGATGATTTTTTGAAATTTTTATTATTTAACTTAATAGTTTTTGCTCGTTGTCTCCTAAGAAATATTTCGCTTCATTATTCAGACACATATCCCATCCTTGTTTCTTTTCAAATGCTCTTCACTGTCTGTGATGAATTTGTTTTCTTATTCTCCTTTATTTCAAAGATTAGGGCCTAATGTCTATTCCGTCTTCACTTCACTCTTTGATACCATGTTTTCCTAGTTCTACCATCACTCCTGCGTCCCTGGTTTGTTCTGAATTGTCAGAAATGAATTTATTTTCTCATCCATTCCTTCAACAATGAATCTATGTATTCCTTAACCTTTCATTTACATTGTATAACAGTCACGCATTTTTTATTCAGTAAAACTTTTTACGTTCTTAAGAAATCTCATTTTTGCAATCTAAATTTTACCGTTAATTGTTCTAATGTAATTACTACACTACCAAAACGGTTTCCTTTAAAACTGATTTTAATTTAGGGAATGAAAAAAAATAATCACGCAGCCAGATGTGCGAAATTGTAGGCTATGGATCAGATTTTGTGACACAATTGTCATGGCTGAGTGAGCAGGTGCATTGTCACAGAAAAGGAACCACGGGAGGTCTCATCACGATTATTCATTCACAAGGTCATGCTACGTCGGTATTGAGAACTCGTCATGTTTTTAAAGTCCTCTGCAATTACTCCAAAGTTTACACGCTCGACATCGTTGATTTTCTGACTTTGGACTTCTTCACTTGTGGTCAAGATCCTTCCTGGTTGAGGATAAACTTGAATTTACTTACGCCCAGTTTAGAGTCTGCTAGACGTTGAGTACGACCAAGAGCCTCACGTCAGTAAACTGGCTTCAAAAGTCAAACTGTTCCCGCGAACGTTTTCCTCAGCTTCGTGACATACTTCACGTTTCATCATTGATACCGTTAATTGCATACTAAAAAATCGCTGGAAACACAGAACATATTCCCACAGAGCAAAAAACATTGAAACTAAAATAAATATCAACAATCTAAAAAAAAAAAAAAAAAAAAAAAAAAAAAAAAAAAAAAAAAAAAAAGCTTATTGGTGAGGTTATGATGAATACAGTGTTTCCAACGAACCGCACATCGCTAAAACATCCCATTTCCGCGAAATTAAAAAATCAGTTATATTCTGAACAGACGTTCAATAACATATATGATATACAGTATTTGCATAGGCTTCCTTAATGTACACTAATCGTCTGTATGGAGTCCAGTTTCGTAAGGTACCAGTGCGATACCTGCTTCAGCCACGGTAGTCATGTGGTAATGTCACCACTGCTGCTTTGGGATAGCGCAGATGACGGAGAATCCAAATTCTCAGCATAATGTGTAGAAAAGATGTCTTTGGAGGCTAACTACAAATATTTATGGAAAAAATACTAGTGTTAAAGACTATTTTACTTTGCTCTTAGTCAGTTACAAACTTTGTATAAAATTAATGGATACAGAAATAGTTAATACAAAGTATAAGATGATTGAAGTTCTGTTATGTTACTGTAATTTTTTCTACACATATCCTCATTCGATTTTACTTTATATAAAAGTTATATTTAAACTAAATGACAGACGCTTAAAAAATTAAAGTAGATGTGTGAATCTGAGGGATACATTGTGACGATGGCCATCCATAGTTGGTTCTACTACTTATCGTTATCCTAATGCAGGGGTAAACAAACCGCGGCTCCGGAGCCACATGTGGCTCTTTAATAATATTTTGTATACATCTTAACCGACAATAGTAATTTAGAATATAGAAAGAAAAGACTGCACTTTGCTTTCAAAGGACACGTTGACTGTTCTAAAAAAATTACCAAAACAGAACAGGCGATAGTATCTTCAGTACTTGGAACAGTCTGCCGGATTCACACGATGAGATGAAAAAGTTTGCATTTTGTATTCTTAGTATCTTTGGCTAGACACAAACGTTTTCCAATATGAACATTATTAAAAATAAATTGAGAACCCAAATAATTCATGAGAACTTGGATTCATTTTTCCACTTCGTTTGGCGGTTCTGCTCCGACTGAGCGTATTTTAATACTATCTTAACCAATCGTTCAAAAGACAGCCCTGCTGGGCCTACGTGTACGTCGTCTATCTGCAATCTTAATCACTTATTATGGTTGCACTGTTCATTACATACTCTGTTTTTGTAGTGATTCAGTCCATTCATTCAGGGTGTTGTAGTTTTCATAAACAGGAGTAACGTTAATAATGGACAAATCGGCAAGAGGGGAGATAAAGAAAGGAAACAGCCGTCATAAATTCACACTACCATGAGTTCTTGGTTGTGTTCGATATTAAAAAATATGTGGACTTACCTTTCTCCCAATTACGGTAAGAAACAAAATAAAAGTCCGAGGACTCAACAGAATAGCCCTTATTTTCCCTAGATATTGCTGGAACACATCAATAAAATAAAACTCTACTTAGGATCTTAGTTTCTAATACGATCGTTCAGTTTCCTGGCGTAATAAGGTTGTCAACTGTTAATTCATTTCATAGGATAACCACAGTGGGAAATGTGAAACAACATAATAATCTCAGCTTCTTGAGATATTGAAGTACTTTGAAATCTGTTACCAACGTAAAGCTGTTTGGTAAATTATTGTTCCTTCCTTTAGGACTCGACCAATTAAATTTTCACTTTTTTTTTTTTTTTTTTTTTTTTTTTTTTTTTTTTTTTTTTTTTTTTTTTTTTTTTTTTTTTTACACCTACGTACTTGTCAATGCTTTGAACACACACAACTATATAAACCTACGGTCTCGTCAACCAATACAGCTCACAAATACGTGATTGTTATTTTTTAAATAGTGACATCCAAAATATCTGAGATCAACCCTAATACTACAGTTATTTCGAAAAAGGGTTAAATTCTTAAATATTCCAAAAATCTTTTGTAGTACTGAAGAGTGTTCCCTCATTAAAAATAAATCGACATCAAAAACAACTGGAGTGAAATGATAAAGTAATAGATTGTGTAAACTTCCTTGACTCATTTTCTATACAATTAAATATCCGTATGTGGGCTACATCTGTCAGTCAATTTTTCCATGCATCACGCAAAAACTACCGTTATAATTTGGATGTGATTTTCACAATTCGAAAGCTTATGTTCTAGCTTAAAATTTACGGTATATCTTATGATTTTTCCGATCTTCGTGACCGCGGAACGAAGCAAGAAATGATAACTCGTTCGTACCGAGAACAGATGGGCAACAGATCAAATTACATCTCACATAAACACTCTTTACAAGATACCCAACAAAAGTTAGTTACAACACAGATATCTGGAATGCTTCGTATTCTGTTAATATTATTATTATTATTATTTGTTTGACTACGTAGCTTGGGTATTTGCTTCTTTATTTCTCTGAAATATAGTGTAGTAGAATCACTATTTCCTTCTTAAAATCTTTCTACATTTTATTATTTGTTAGACAGCTAATTTTCAACCAAATTATCCGAAACAGTTTCTACTCCGCATTAACATAAATCTCTGTAGAGAACATAAGGACGACAATTGGCGGAGCTATCATGTTTTGCATAACATGGACTATATATTTTCGAAACTGACCACTATGGTAATGGTGCACTGCCAGATGTTATACACCGTAAAATAAGTGGAGAATAACTATGAGAATTTTTCAAATATGAAATTAACTATCTCAATAATCCTCAACTGAATTAATATGTTGTCAAGGCAAATATAAAACAATTTTCCTATCTGGCGTCCACTACTGATTTTCAAAAAGAATATACGTATTTCGAATGCATATATTTATTAAACTGTAAGACATACGAATATGAAACTTTACACACATATTTACGAACCTCTTAAGTTCAGATTACAGATGTTCAATATGTCCTCCATCAGCCACACGAACAATATCACATCGATACTCAAATTCCTCCCATACTCGGGCAAGCATGTCCTTCGTCACTGATGTTACGGCAGTACGGATCCGGTTCCTCAAGTCCTCAAGGTTCTGTGGGAGTGGTGGTACATTAACGTTGTCTTTAATGAAACCCCACAGGAAGAAGTCACAGGGTGTCAAATCCGTTGACCGTGGAGCCCAGCTGATGCATGCTAAGTCGCCAGCTCCTTGACGACCAATCCAACGGTTTGGTAGAGTTTCATTCAGATATTCACGCACTTGGCGACTCCAGTGAGGGGGTGCCCTGTCTTGTTGAAAATGAAGTTGTCTTCTTGCAGCCTCGGAAACAAGCAGTTTTGTAACATAGCGAGATACTGCTGACCGTTAACCGTGTTTCCATCAAAGAAGAATGGGCCGTAAACAGATGATCGGGATATCGCACAAAACACATTGACTTTAGGCGAATCTCGTACATGTTCAATGACTGTATGTGGGTTCTGTAGACCCCAAATTTGAACATTGTGTTTGTTTACCTGACCACTAACATGGAAAGTCGCTTCATCACTGAAAACGATGCATTGTTAATAGCATCATTAATCTCGTTACAAAATGTTTGTCACCAGGACGCAGAGCTTGTAACAACTGTAAGTTGTACGGCTTCATAACCAACCGATGTCTCAAAAGACGCCAAATTGTTGTTGTAGGTAGTTGTAACTCCCGACTGGCACGATGAGTTCATTTTGGACTACGTTGGAAAGCAGTTTGAATTCGCGCATCATGTGCCTCAGAAAAACGAGGGCGGCCAGGACTCTTTCCTTTACATCCACATCCGGTATCTACAAACTGTCGATACCATCTGCGAATGTTCCACTCATTCGGAGGATGTATTTGGTACCTCAACCTGAAACGTCTTTGCACTGTAATCACGGAATTGCACTTCGCAAACTCGATAACACAAAATGATTTCTGCTGTGGAGTAGCCATGTTAAACATATGACGGTTACCAAGAATAACACAAGACGACTGACATCTAGCGGCTATTAAATAAACTAGACTATGTATTCGTTTCTCCAATAGCCGAGCCGGGGCGCAGCGATCGATAGTTTGGACAAAAGAATATTTTGTAATACGTATATTCTTTTTGAAACACCCTGTACTATATAGATAATGATCCAAACGTTCCGAGTGTAGTTCGTTCCACTTAAGATACGTAACAGCAGTATCATGTCACAAAGCGTCACCTTCGTTCAGACAGGAAGTCCATATGTAAACTCCTTTGACATTCCGAAACCGGATTAAGAGGACCTAGCGAAAAGACATACCATTATTCGCCGTCATCTGTTGCCAAGAGTTATCTCCTCCTTCATGCACAATTCAGGAGTATTGCGGTGCACCCATGATTCATGCACAACGAAAATGAGTCTTCTGGTGCAAAGCGGTGGAAAATTTTCTCACAAATTTTATTTTTTTAGTGTTATAATTTTCATTAGATTGGCATCTCGTTAAATAATTCTCCATTAAATTTAGTTCCATTTAATGGTTGTATACTTCTCAATAATTGTCTATACGCTTCTGATGTTATTCCACTGGCTAAACTAAATTTAACAATTATTCGTGTATCATCGTGAAAATGATTTTGAATTAGCAGATTTGTCTATGTCATGATGCTTGATTTTGGACGAAGCTATTGAGTGACAAACTACGAGGTACCTGACATTTATTATCATTATCCTTTGAACGTTTCCAGTCTTCCGGAGACCGGGCTTATGTTGAGAGCAAGGTGCTATTAACCACCGGCTTCCTAGGCCTGCCGCAATTTCCAGGTGGCCATGTGTCTGTGGAATGTGTAACTTGTGTCCTGTGTGACAAGTGAATTTTTGTTTGTGAAGTGTGTAGGCTAAGAATGATTACCATCGCGGCATTCGTCTAGGAAATTACAGGAAACCGCTTAAAAACGCCAATCAGGACGGGATGTACAAGGGTCTTGGTTTTGAAACCTTCAACTCCCATAACCGCATTAGCGTGTTGCTCAACATTATTATTTTGTATTTTCTTTTCTTACTTATGGCTTTACGCCTGGTCGACGACGAGGTCACTAGAGGCGGGATGGAACTGCGATCAAGAAACCGCAAGGAATTCGGCCATGGCCTTTTAAAGGAACCATCTCGGCATTCACCTGGAAACCATGGAAAACCCAAATATGGATGCCCGGACGGGGATTAGAACCGGCGTCCTCCCGAAATCGAGGCCAGAGCGCTAACCGCTTACCCACCACGCTCTGTAATACGAGCTTTGTAATTCGGTCGTCCCTGAACTACCGTGCAGCGATTTTGATACGAACTTTGTCCCATAAAAACTGCAGCATGCAGGAGTTGTATCCAGTAGTTACTATTGACCCACACGTTGATATCGAGTGTGCTCTCTGTATTCTGAACAGTATGAGCGGGTGGAAAGAGTCCAATAATTTCAGCTGCTACGAATTCCATAACTGCTAATGCGACTGTTTTCGTAACATACGGGACAAGGATCTTAATTTTAATTCAGAGCTACAAACATTCCTGGCACCCTCCACATAGGCAAGATTTTGCAGAAATGAGGGTGAAACCAAATTTCTGTTACTGGTACTAAGATGTGATCCTAAGGATATTACAGTGATGCCATTTTCAAAGACTTGCTTAGGCAAGGTCTTATTGCGTGGTTCTAGTTTTGGAAAAACCCCTTCATAGATTCAGTGGCAGGTACAAACAATAAGCGTCTCATTTACGTTCCTCAAGAGACTTCCACTGTTATCATTGACTTGAACGATACCAAAATTACAGGGAAATGATTTAAGAGCCAATAAAGGCTGTAGTATATCACTCTTACAAGGCAGAATATACGCCACCACGTGGCCTACTCCAAACAGCTGGCCTTCACAAGTACGTCCCATGGAGGCCCCGCCCTCCGGGAACCCAATTACTCTGGGTAACTCTTACGTACACGCCCCAACTCACCGACATCCCCACCCCGCACCTACCCTCCATCCACGCTCACTCTCGAAATTGCTTCGATGTCTTCTATTAACACGTATTTCCCCCGGGGCCAAACTCGTCCGCTATGGTAATCAAATTCAGCCGGACTAGGTCACTCCCGTCCTAATAGAAACTCGCTGCGAGTATGGGCGTGTGCCAGGTCCAGAGAACAATCATCAACACGATGTCGGTTTCTACAGATGCGAAATGGTGAAAGTTATTTTGGTCTAACTATATATTGACCAGTTGAAAAATTGGTTTACCTACATGTAGAAAATGTTACCAAAGAGAAATCATTACTAATCGATGCAGTTCGAATTCCATCGACCTGTTTCTAATTTCATAAGTCAGAACGTCCTTCTTCAACTGAAATCAGAGTTGTAATATTATCAATCAGAAAAATCTTCAGAGAAGCAGAAGACAACGGAATCACGTATCACAGTACATAGTAACCTTCAATTACTTATTTGCAAAATAACCCAATAAATTCATTCTGTTTTACTCTTGCACCAACTACTAATAAAAGATGGAACAATTAGACATACGTATGGAAACATTTATGTGGGTCTTCAGCTGTTCATTAGAAAATTGATCTATCCATTACATTTAGCCGTTTCAGCACTGTGTTACAGAAACTATGATTCGTAAGTACCACCACTGAAATTTTTAAACACTGTGCAGTAGAATGGTAGTACTGTCATAAAACTCTCTGCATAAGATAATACTTTGCAGGCTAAGGTAACATATTGTTCGTGACCATGTAATAATTATTGTATGGGTTCTAAATTTCTTATAGCTACAAAAAGGTAATTGTAAAGCTCAGACTTCATTGTAGGTAGGTAAGTCTATGAATACCAGAAGACGTAGGTAGTACTTCTTACGCGATTTCTCTTACATAGAAGTGTCGTGCTTTACAGCCAAGACTGAGATGCTAAGCGCTTAAATCTTACCGAAAATATTACGGAAATTTCCTCCATTTGCAAGTGTACGTTAAAAAAAAAGTTGATAATAAAAGTTTCTGCATGCCATGAAACAGTAAACCCTTGTAGTTCAACTTTATTGCTGAAAAGCTTCAGGTGCCTCCAAATTTGGTCGACATTGACCGCCCGGTCACAGTGTTCTTGCATAATTAGATAGACCAAAATGTACTTATTGATAACGTTGGACCGATTAGAGTTTGTTACAGTGATTTTCACAAGATTAATTATCTTTTCAAGGTTTTCATGAATTAGGACCCAAAGTTGGGTGGGGGGTGGGGGGGGGGGGGGAAAAGGGGAGGAGAGGCGTATGGAACCATATTGTAGCTGCCTCTTCAGAATAATGTTACTCAGTATCATACGTGTGTTGCCTAACTATAAACACATCTCCCCAACTTCCTTTGCATAATAAACAAGTTGTTTGTTGTATCTCTTACTTACGTTTGTGAAAGACTTTACTCTTCTTGTACTTCAGATGCTTTTTCACCAGCAAGTATTTACTTTCTAGAATATTTTGAAGTCCGTTTCGACACGTACCACATTGCTTGTGTCGTGGCTGAAGCCTGGCAGCGGTGAGGTAGGTTTCAGACGGAGCCGACGAGGCGAATGGATGGCGCCAGTTCCTCAAGCTGCTGTCTATTAATGAGCCGTCTAATCGCCAGCGGGGCCATAAAATCTGCCCTAATGTCGACACTGCAGAGTAATGGACTAGCAGGCAGCGGCATGCCACCACCAGGCCTCCCGCATTATCCTGCGAGTGTTGTACAACTCGGCACACTTTGTCAATTGAATCACTGACCACCATTTGTGTCTTGGAGTTACTATTATCTTACTATTTAATTCATTACATATAGTTTAGAAAATCATTTTAATTACCATTACTATTACTCCTCGATTCACTAAAAAGTGGTTAGTTGAGGTTGCGTTGCACCAATTTCAAGTATGTAAACGTTTATGCATGGGAAACGTAATATTTGTTCCTCATCGCTTACTGTTGTCCCTATGACACTAATTGCTCCTAAAAAAATGGTCATTCTGGAAAGGTAGTTAATATAAAAGGAAAAATATTTTTTTAAAGATATGTATCTACGATAATGGATTATCTTGAAATTATTAATTAAATTTGGTGTAATTGCCATAGAGTTTATACAAAGCAAGACAACTTGTGAAACTATTGTAATATATTGCAATCGCTTTTTCCAATGATAGTTAATTAATAAGTTATCGAAACAATATGAATTTTGTATTTCTTCAGATTTGTTTTATTTGTTCATATATTCATGAAAATATTTTTTAAGAACTTTTCAAGTCTTTGATCAGACTTCATTACTGTAGAACACCATAAATATGACTGTTCTACCATCAACTCTGATTGCCAATGATTCCTTTCTTTTTTCCTTACTTATATAAATTGTGTATAACACAGGTTACAAAATATACAAATCAGGATTTTGTGGCTTTATACCTAGACGCCATAGATATCACTAGACACAAATGAGGATTGGTGACAAGGTGCGGGTAGGAATTCGGCTATGGTCTTGTGAAGGAACCATCTCTATACTCGCCTAGAGTGATTTCGTAAAACAATGAAAAATCGAAATCTGGTTGGCCGTTAGAACCACGTCCTTCCGAATGCCAGACACATTTGTTATCGCTCATGCACTGAGCTACTGTACAAATTATAACACACATAACAATTTCAGGATGTTTTTTTCTTTCGATACGACCATCTAAGGACCTAGCACTATCGGCTCCTTGTGGCTAGTGTAAATCATGACTTGAGTCCGAACCGAATTAAAATCAGATTCAAAAAACAAAAAAAAAGTAAGATTTTGTGATCTGTGTGACAGCCTTATTTTTGTTTGTGGAATGTGTGATTTATGGGGGAGGGGGGGAGTTTGGGTATCGTCTCAGCGTTCGTCTAGATTATTGCAGAAACGCTTAGAAACAGAAGCCAGGATGGTGGTACGCGGGAACCAGGTCTCGAAATTGGTTTCGTTGTGACTGACTCCACCCCACCCCCTTTTCCCTCCCTTCCGATTCTGTGTGCGTCGCATTAATGCACAGAGCCATACCGGAGCTTATATTACAGGATAGTTTTAATTTTATTCTGGCACTTCGTTGGTGTTAAATAATCCCTTTGGTTAACTCTAGGTCAAGTACCTGGCTGGTTATATTAAAAAGAAAACTCTCGATAAATTCTGATACGGTGTATATTAATTAATTACAACAGAAACTCGCTTCGAGATATTATAGGAAACTATTTAAACCCAAAATATGGATGTTTGTGTAAGCTTCTTTTCATTGCCTAGAATTTGAATAGTGATATCATTACAGACAGGGAGGGATTATTGACAAGAAATTTTTTAAATATTACCATGTATTTATTAAGGACCCATCCTGGTATTCACCGGGAGTAATATTAGGGAATTTATATTTTGATAGTCGAATCGTATATCGAATCTAGGTGCCTTGTCCAAACTCACGCACCAATGAGTCCTTTAGAAAGTAAGTACAAATGTGAAACCGGAGCAAGAAATGTTCAGTAAACATGTGACAATACCAAACATGCGTTTAGTGTTTTCTTTTTTTATGACAACGACTAAGATACTGATGAACTCACTGAAAGTTAGTGTTGGATTGCTGAGAGTATCGAAGTTTAGGCAAAATGACGTTGACGTCGTAAAACAGAGTTGACCGCAGATTCGCGTGCCTTGTCCAATCGCGTGCTTGCGTCAATATAGCGCCTCGATGCTTTTTTCCGGCACTAACCCTCCGTGCCACTCTCAGATCTTTTTCGTTCCTTGTCCTACGGTAATCACAGTGTATGAATATAAACCTTCAGTTCTTTATCTCAGGTGTAGCTTGAGGATAGTGTTTGCATATTATTCCCTAAGCTAAGCTGATGAAATGCTCGGTTGCGCTTGCCTCGAGTCAACTACGAAGGAAATTTCTTGGTTCTGAAGTGCAGCTAAGCCGATATTTTTCCGACATTACTGAAGATACCATCTGATTTACGAGAAATGATAACGCGAAATGGAGAGTAAACAAGGGTTAGGCACTGAAAAAAAAATTGAATGCTCTCATATCTGGCAACGGTTCCTTTACTTTGCACAAAAATACCACTCTCAGGTTAAAGTTTGATAATCTTCCTTTATTTAATTTAGAAAAAATGTGATTCAGTGTTTGGTACACTATTTACGTAAATTGGCTTTCTTTCTACACATATCTTCTTCCATTTTATTACTGGCACTATCACCAAAAAAAAAAAAATCGAAAGGGATAGTTCACAGATATAATGAATGAAAGAAAATGCCCACACAACCTCAAAAGTTTCGACTTAAAGCCAAATCTTTTACTTTATTCATTTGTCACTTTTACTTCGTTTAAACGTAATAAATTATAAAAAAGAATGATGTACAAATTATTTTAGTTTTGTTTTGTTTATATTCTCATTTACTCCGATGGGTTCATTTATTTACATGTTTACGTTTGCAATTACTTTTACAATACATAGAAACGTCATTGTTACATGAAGTACTCAGGGAGCGTAATATGCTATTAGAAGCGTATAAGTTATCTGATCAACAGACAGCTACCTTTCTGATTGGTCGGAATATTTCTAGCTTTATTTCTAAATTCATAACCATGGTTTAAAATAAATATTTGACTTTGTCAGTAACCACCATTTCTGAACTTTGTCAAGGAGTAACATGGCGTTTTAGATAATATTGGAGCATGAAACGAATCCTTAGAAAATATCTTCTTTATAAGCTATTTTACAACATAGAAACTTACATATGAATATATACGTTTAATATTTTACTTCTCCATTGGTTAACACTTTTACAGAATGAACTACAATCGAAATTTAGATTTTGTGAACTTGTGATAGTTTTACTGTCCTACGCAGCACATATGTCCTATTGTGTGAGGAGTTTAGTTGCATTTATATTAATTAATTATTATATTTTCGTAATGAGATGTAGCAGTTATCAGCATGTAAGACATAACACTTTAATGACTGAACTTTATTTAGTTATGACTAAAATATGAATTAATAAAGTACATCTCAGAGGCTTAGATAACATTAAAGACATCAAAAGAAATTATTTTATAACCTAACATGAAACTACCTGGTAACAAGTCATTTGGAGTATTAAGAACTGAAAAACGTTGTTCAGTTTTCATTAAAGGGTTGGTTATGGTCATTGTTTTTTGTGGATAGTGACATGTCTACCGATTACAGCTCTGATGGTTGATAGGAAGCATCCCATTCTTCTGTTTACGTATAACGGTTATTCCGCATTCAAGAGACGAAAGCTATGTCAAATGTCATCTGGAAGAACGGTTCAATAATGAGATTCTAATTTTAGTCTGCTTAAGTCCTTGTATTCCCGGTGTTTCTTTGTAGCACATTGACGATCAAGGCAGAGGACTGTAGAAGAATGGTTGATTTTGAAATGGGACATAATGGAGTATGCTCCAAGTTTCGTGGATGTAAATTAAACCAACATTTCAAATGTTTTTAATAAAAAAATAATATGCAGAAGTAGCTATCCTGCATATGCTACCGTGAATCAAGCATATTATTTGGCGACCCAAGATAACTTGAAAACAACAATTACTCACGCAAAATAGAAGTTCAACGATCCCCTGAAAATTATTAATTTGATGGCTAGACCCTATTCAATAAAACCAAACCAAAGGATAGCACAATATCCCTGGAAGCAGGGGACTAAAAGCGGTGGAGGCAGAGTGGAACTTGCACAACAGATGATGTAAATCTCTTCTGCAGGTAATATTTAAACCCAACCATGTTTCGAAGTAAGGGAACCAAGGGGACAAGTGAAATATCCGAGGTTAATTGTTGTCAAAGTGTACGATGTTCCTTCAAATCACATCAACAAGAAGCAGCCGACGTGAGTCATGGCGAGGTACAATGTACCTTTAACAAATAATGTTGGCTGTTATGTGTCGAAGGGAGTATCGACGTGTGTGAAAAACTGTAGGTATATTTTCATATGCAGGTATATGGTGAGGCTATTGGTTCAAATCATTTTAAATTTTTTTATTATTATTACTGTGTTTTGCCCTTATGGAACTTTTACTATTTCGAGGCAACTGGATAAGAGTATAAAAAGAGCCAAAAATAAGAAAAAAAATACGGCGTCATTCGTACGTTTCTTCTGAGATAGTAACAAAAACTCGAAGACGTTATTCTCCTGAGGACTCTTGCAAGGTAGCTCATTCGTGGAGACAGAGATATTTTCTAACATGGTTGGGTGCAAAAATAACTTTTCTTGTTAACTCTAGAGTCGTGGTAAGTGGTATCTAAAACATTTTAGCCCCGAGAGCGGAAATGCCGCGAATAATAACCAGTGAGCGCTCAACAATGTGCAACAACCGTGCGGACGGACCTGCTGTGCGGGCAGTGTGCAGAGCGCCTGCCCGGCGCGCCGCGGGCGTGTTTGCTCGTTACCGGGAGTGGGAGGCACTGCATTAATAACTGCGGGCCGCTTGTCTGACAAAAGCGGCGATCCTCGCGACAAGAACAGTCATTAGCCGGGTGGGTCCCGTCCCCGGCAGACGGCCCCGGGCCACGCTGGGCGCAAATGAATCGTGATGGGATAAGAGCAAACAAAAGGCCCGCCTTCGGACACAGCGCCGCAACGCCCCTCTTTAAAAGCGCGTTCGCTGTTTGTTCAGCGATCGCGGGCGCGCTACGAGACTCCAGTCCTCGACTTGCCTCCTCCCCGTTCTCTCGTCTCCCCGTTTCCTCCAGCAGGATGAATTGTGTTTGGGGGACAGCCGCTCCAGACGGACAAGGGGGACCGGAGGTTAGACAAAGACAAAGCCGGCTGGCGGGGCGTGGCCACTACGGATTAGCGGAGAAAGTTTTTTGTTGTGTCCTCTTCATTCCCGACAAACAGGGCGCAGGGGAATTTAATTCGTTTGTCCCCTCTTCACATAGCACAGTTGGTCTATAGCCACTCCAGCCGGCCCTTTAAAGTTCCGCCGACCCAGACTTGAGCCCATGAAGACCACTTACATCGCTTCCGGGCGTAGCTGTTACTGTTCGCAACATTGTCCACACGCGTATACCGGAGGACTTCGCATATGGTATCATCAAGTGGCTGGCTTCCTTGTCAAGGCTAAAACAGCTTTATTGTAATTTCGAAATAGCGACGTCTCCGTCAGTTGTCTGATGCGTTATGTTCATGTAACTATCAGCCTACGGCGAGTACTCCTCTGATTTTCAGATTTACGAAAAACATTGTACCAACATATCAACCAAAGAATTGATCGAACAACAAGTTGCATCGATTTTAATCAGACATATATTGGGTTCGGAAGGAAAAAAAACTTAACTAAAAAAACAAACTTAGTCTTCAACCCGAAGTTTGATTGTATCCTCCCAAACTATGCATACTACGCCACTGTGCCACATGAAGGCTGGGCAATTTTCTTTCCTCTGGGACTTAAAGTTTAACGTGGAATCCGAAACACAGAACATCCTGCCTGCTATAGCTCATATGATCAAACGCAACTCTTAAGAATTCCTGGCATCTACGGGATTTGAACCTGGGATCTGACCAGAAGGAGCCTTAACTAGTGAGATACCAACCGCTCATGAATTTCTTACAACGTTCCATGGTTTACTTGGGAGTCACAGATGAATACATTCACATGTTTTACTGACAGTCGCAGTTAATACGGGTGCTCGACACCTACAAAGTTCACGTAACATTTCGTTTCGATTTAATTACAAACAGATGATTCTGTATAGAATTTGCTCCTGGTTGGGTAGTTAAATACAAAACGTAAGTATATGTTGAGGACAGTGGTGGATCCAGGGGGGACTAGGCAGCACAAGCCCCGCCCCCCGCCCCCCAAAAGTATCTGGGATCCGCCCCCAATATCATAATTTTGGAGATTTGGAGACTTTTTTTTTTAGCTTTACTGATCTTACCTGACTCAAGGTTCCCTCCCCCCTTTCCCATACGAAGTCTTCTCAAGCCCCCAAACGATATTCGTTCAAGCCCCCCCCCCCCCCACTCAAACCAAAATCCGCTCAAGACCCTCCCAAATCAAAATCCTGGATCCGCCACGTGCTGAGGAGTAAGATAGACATTTTTATGTTACATTCGTAATTCAATGGCAACACTCAGTTACATGTGCTAAATTGTTTCATAATAATTTTACTTTTTCAACGTTAAGCATACATTTTGATTAGGGACCGTGCACAAACTACCTGGCTCGGTCCAGGGGCGGGGGGGGTGGGGGGGGTTGGCTGGAAGGCTACGCTGGGCTACGTGGGGGGAGGGGGGGGGGTTCCGAGCCAGGCCACGTAGCTTTCCTTTCATAACATTTTTCACAGTTAAAATGAGGAACAGAACACACAACAGCATGTGGATATTTATTTCCCTCAGTTAATTAACTCCGTATGTAGTTTAAAATAGTCTGACACGAGAAAATGGTAAAAAATGTCTTCTGGAAACAAAAGCTAAGAAAGCTACATGCTACGGAGGGGGTGGGGGTGGGGGTAGAGGCAAAAACCACGTAGGGCTACGGGGGGGAAAAGGAGTTCACAGGAGGCCAAAATGGAGCTACGTGGTTTATGCACGCTCCCTTACGTGAATAAACTGCTGTTTAATTTACTTACAATGTAGGAAACCGTTTCACAAAGAACTTATATTTCAGCCGATAAATGACATTATTTAACAGTTTTGTGAGTGCGAAAGAGACTGCAGAGATTTTTATTACCAGTATATGCAGAGTAAGCAGACATATTAAAAAGTCTGTCATTGAAGATAATATTTTTCAAGTTAAAGGATGGGAATCCTATAATATTTATACAGAATCATTATCATCGTCAGTGGTACGCTGTAAGGCAGGTTTTCACTTGGTATATCTCCAACCTATCCTACCTTCTGCTCTCCTCTTCAGATCCATTTACTTTACGTTTCCCTTTATGTCATCTATCATCTTGTACCTCCTTTTGCCTCTCACTCTCCTTACACAAACTAGTCCTTCCAAAGTGACTGTTGAAAACAATTCCCTTCTCAACGAAAGTGTCATTCAGTTCTTTTTCCTTTCGCTTGTGGCTACAGTAGTTTCTTCCACTCACCAACCTTTTTGATCCAGCTTATCCTCTCCATTCTCTTCCACATCTCAAGCGTTTGGGACATGAATGCAAAATCATTAGAGTCAGATATTCTCGTAAGTGCGGCAATTTTTAGAAAGTGTTATTAACTTCCATTTTCACTCTCATACAACAAAATCATTCATGTCCTGTAACATAAACTATGGTTTTTGATACTTATTAAAGCCATTTAATGTACATAAACTCACATTAAGAAATAATCAAACAAAAGTAACTGCTTAAGTTGTAACAGTGCTAGTGGTTAAAAATTTCTGTTATAGTTCAGTTGACTGCACATCGATTATTTCTCCTGTGCTCAGAATTAATGAAATGATACACAATAGTAATTATGTAGAATCGGAAATATTCCTGGGTCCCGAATCAGTATTTGGCTACACAACAATTTTTTGCTGGTGTTGCATAGTATACTCCAACTATGTTTCTTTTAGAGGTATAATAGGATGTCTTGCTTATTGGCTGTATGCCCTCGACGTTAGGACTAACAGTTGTTCAAAGACCTGCGTCCTGTAGAAATACAATCAAATACACAGAGAGATTTTTTAAAGAAAGGTTCCTTTGATGAACTCTATCCCGTACATGAAGAGGAAAATTGTGACGGGAGGCTCAGATCACGAAGAAGGTTGTTGAACATCCCGTTGCGTGAACCACCGCCCTACAATCCAGGTACAGCAGAAATGCCCAATGGCTCTTCTTTAAACTGGAATGTAATGTGAACATAGGTGTGGCCCCAGTGAAAACCAACCTTTTAAGGTTAGGTCTTATATATGAAGACAATCAAGTCTTCTAGTGTGGAACAACACAAATCATGAAACACCTACTGGTGTGCCCAAATTGTCCTGTCAAATGCACCCCCGACGACCAATCGACTCAGTAGAAAGAAGATTTTGACATAGCTCGATACTGGATAGAGAAACTAGTTCCGGACACGAAAAAATAAAGTACAGGTATTGCATTGCTTTTCGATCAGACTGTCAGTAGAACACGTGTACAGCAAGTAGTTCTGTTGCCGCTGCCTGGAACTGAGTTCCCTGGCGAGGAAGGCCATCGAACCGACCGGCCTTTGACAGTGACCGAGTGTTATGAGGCTGGCGATGACCCCCGCCGCACTTCGCTGCAAATCCGCACATAAATTCAGCCTCTTCTTCGGAGACACGCTCCCTGAGTAATTGCCTTCGGTCACTGGCACCGTTCTTGTCGCCATCGGCCGTCTCCAAGCAGGATTACTCCCAACTAGGCTCGGTGTTGTGTCCGTCGTCGCTTTTTGCATGTTTGAGCCTTGAGGGCGGTAAGGAAATTTACAGCAGTTTCCGTGTTTTGAAGTCACCCTTCCCTCTTACGTTTTTGCTGTCTTAGGAATGCCAGTGGACAGTGGCATAACTTGTAACACATTATCGATAGCTCGTCCGTGACCTACGATGTCGAAGTTACCCTGAACAATCATTAAAAGTCTCCTTCGTTTATTGAAATATGTTTAGATTTCTCGGCTCTTAGATTTCACTGTCACCTTGTAAATTGGAATTCCACTAGAATTAATAATCTCATAGAGCTTTATTTGCAGTATGAAAACCGAAAACAATTTATATGTTCAAAATTCTCAGTTCGCTTATCAGAGAGTAGTTCGTTCATTGACCTGCATGCATGTAGTACATTATTGATGTCACTAACTGATGCTCTCTTAACATGTGATATTGTGCATGTAAATCTCTTATATCACTTACAGCAAGGTTGTAATTCACAGGACTTCTTTTTTACTGGCCACGTTAGGTGAAGTAGGATATATCTAAATTATATTTTTCACTGATGTTTATCATTACCTTGTTTATCCAGCTTCGATCCTAGTTACCAGGTTACTCACCGTGTTGAATATAGGCATCTAAATTGATAATGACACCTTCTTATTCTCGTGATAAATTGACAGAAACATCAACAAATAAACTGATCTGCTAGATGCTGCTACAAAACGCTTACCACGTTCCAGATGGTTCTTAAATAAGATACAAAATGCGAAATTTTCAGAATATTGACTAAGAAAAGGATTGCAAACAGGTCGAGAAAGAAGATAATTATTTTTATGGTGGAGTTAGCACTCAGTCAAAAGGCTCAATGATATGAAACGTCCGTCGTTAACTTTAAGACAATGTGCTGTCACTAACAGTATAAAGTATGACGGTGTTATTCATCACTGTAGAATAAGATAAAGTAATAGTAGAAGGAAGACAGTGATGAAGAAATCTATATCGTGCTCCATCAAGTTTATTTATTTAAAAAATAAATTTTAGGTCAGTTCTAAGGTCATACTATTTGAAAAATTCTTAGAAACTGCCTCATATCTAATACTGAAAAGACCTTGGGAAAATTATTGATAGATCGTAAAATGAAGAGTTTTTGTTAATTAATTTCAACAGTTAACTATAAGCCATATTCATCTTCATCATTATATTGTAAAACTTCCAATCGTTGATCGGATCCCCTTGATACATTTTCCTCTCCAAAAGTCCGTAATCTTCTAACTTTATTTTTTTAATTTTTCCAGTTTGTTCTTTCTTCTGCTACCATCTTATATCTTTTACCCCATTTATCATTGGTTATTTCTGTGCCTGTCAAACCCATGTCTAACATGCTATTTGGTGTTATTTTCACAATAGTTTTTGTTATTTTACTCTCCATAGTTCTTTTCATGTACAGATCATCGTAACCCATCGTAACTTTCAATTGATGTTCTGTATTATTGCGGTTTTCTCATTTAACCATCTCAGTGACTCTCATTTCTCACTATTTTCTTTCTTGTTACTACTGAAGAAAGTCATTTACACAGCTTTTCCTCGTTGTTCTTCTCTATTTGTCCGTACCCTTAAACACCAACAATTCTGTTCTAGGGTGTAACCTAAACGTCATTTTTAGATTTTTTTTTTTTTAATTTTGTGGTGCATCACTGTTCAGTAAGAGCCCTCTAATATTTTGAAAACCACTTTTTTCCTTTACATTTATTTGTATCCTGTTTCCTTATGTTCCTTACCCTAGTAGTATATGGCCAGATCCCATCTGTTCTTCTTTCGTGTTGCTACTTATATTACTTTACTATTTGTTTACACAGAACTTCATACCATTTAACTAGGTTTATACCGTGTCGTAAGTAGGAATTGCAATCCAGCAAAGCGGGATCCCGCAATCCCGCGGGATCCCGCAATCCCGCGGGATCCCGCATCATTTAACAGTCTGGCGGATCCCGCACAAAATTAAGCGGATCCGCAATCCGCAAAATCCGGTGGAAACGCGTGTCAGTCTGCGTGACTCGCTGTCCCACTCGGTCTCTGTCGGATATTTTGCAGTGTTTGCCTGTACCCTTCCAGTTGGCATTTGACTCGTGTGAAAAAACTTTTGTTTTTGTCAACCTACGTCATTCTTAAGCAAATAAATACACTTTTAGGTATTCATCAAAACTTACGTTTGTTTTCGAGTACACATTTCTGTAATTTGAGTTATGGTGCATATTTTGTACGATTTTCTATCTATATAATTATTTTTTAAGTGTCGCACACGTTATCTGAACTACACGGTTACAGCTTTTTATTCACGGTTTCATTATTCCCATTTTCTGTATTTGCACATAAAGTAATTGTGACAATTTCCTAATTTCCGGCTGAAAATTTGATTAATCGTTGATATGAAACTAGTGTTATGGTAATTTTAACAATCGCGTACCTATCTATTTAACAGCTATCAAAAGGAAATTGTATATCCTTTGACTTGTTGTTGTTTTGGCCGCTTCCTCAATGCGTTTCTTTGACGAAAGCCACCTGCTTACATGTGCCGCTCAGGCTTTCGATTAATCCCTCTTCTCCTTGTTATTATTTCGACTAAAGATAAAAAAAAGGTTACAATGAAATTTTCACGGGTGTATCGACGAATTGTGTTGTAGGAACACCATACTTCGACAGCTGCCTCCGCCGTCTTCCTCACGTGTGTAATTTCGTGTGTTTGCAATGAAATCCGGAAATACAACCTATGAGGACTTCACTGCAATCATTCGCCGAGAAAATCTCCTTTCTTACTAAAAAATAATAATTTCCACTCTAAAAACGCCGTTACGCCACATAAGTAAATCTGAAATAGTTGACAGTTAACGTGTTGGTGAGTAGTTTCTTTTAATAACATTGAATCAACTGAGATATTAATCAAGGAATCAGGAGATATAATAATGAATCACGCAAAAAAAGGCCAAGTCTCGTGCTTGTGCAGTGACAAAAAGTTATGAGATCTTGTTCTGAGCCAAGCCTACACTTTACAGAGTATATTCACTTCACTTTGTGAAATGGAATGCTTTTCTCGGTGTTATGGAACGTTTATTTAGATTTAAAAAAAAAAAAAAACTCTGGTAACTTGTCCATTAAGCAAACCATATTTTTAAACTTGTGATGTATTGTAAGGCACATAATATGACCTAAGACTCAATATTTTCCATTTTTATTATTTATTTAAAAATTGGTTTAGAAAAATGTAAAACCTCGAAATACACTTAAGACACGCTAAAAGTTTTAATGTCATTTTGCCAATCAAAATATTGTTAACTGTTAATTTTTATTATTTAACATTAAAATTTATTTATTAATTTAATTATTATTTAATTTATTAATGTTTTAAGTAACTATGTTTTAAATATATGCGTTAATAAACTATTTGTACCAATCCCGCACGGATCCCGCGGGATTGGCGCAAATCCCGCGCGGATCCCGCGGGATTGAAAACACTGCGGGATTGCAGTCCTGAGTCGTAAGTGGTTCACAACAAGAAGGTTCTTAGATTCTCTCGCAGAAGGTATAACAAATCAATTACAGAGATTGAACAGCCTAATTCATTCCTTCTTTCGTTACTAAGTAGGCTTATTATTTGATGCGTTTGTATGACTCTTTTATGCGTTGCTGAGTATGTTGTGCATTTGAAGATGAAAGAATGGAGTGGACAAAACGCGGCGGTGGTTCTATCAGAACTACAGTTACGAGTGACAGCTGGAGCAGTCAAATGATCCGTTCCTTCAAATGAATCAACAATGACAGTGTTATCTACGTGGAGGATTGCGATTGAAATCAAAAGTTTCATACACAATTTTGTGGAAATACATTGTGTAATGTAACCCTTCTTAATATGCTCAAAAAACCGCGAAAAAAAAATAAAAATAAAAAAATCCACCTGCGAGGCTCAAGCCAAATAACGTGGTATAAAACAGCGGACACCGTCAGACTGACTCTCTAATTCAGTGAACTTGGATTTATGTTACCCAAGCGTGGTGGGTGAGCCGTAACTCTCTGTTCTCGCATTACGGAGGACGCGGTTTCGAATATCCGTCCGGACATCCGAATTACGCTAACCTATGTTTTTCAGAAATAACGCCAGGTGAATGCCCCGATTTTTAATTTCGAAAGGCCATAGCAGACTTACTTCCCGTCTCTTGCCCCATGTCCTTTTTTTGTGCTGTCATCAGTCTCTGGATTGTTTTGATGCAATCCTCATCCATTCCTGTATTGTGATAAACGTTTCATCTCAACATACCCGTTACGCCCCACGTCCTCAATTGTCTGCTTCATATATTCCAATTTCTGTCTTCCTCTGCAGTTCTTACCTTCGACGGTTCCCTCCACTAACAAGTTGACCAATCCTGCGTGTCTCAAAATATGGCCTGCCATCCTATCTCTTTTCTATGTAATACTTTTCCACAAACTTCTTTCCTCACCTATCATTTACAAAACTCGTTCGCTTCGTACTTCATCTGTCCATTTAGTTTTCAGCATCCTTCTATACCACCACATTTCATATGCTTCAGTTTTCTTTTTTTTTGGATTTCCAAAAGTCCATGCACTGCTATCATAAAGTTCTGTGCTCCACACATAGAGTTTTAAAACGTTCTTTCTGAGTCCTAGATTAATATTTTAAACTAGCTCGTACCCGCGACTTCGTACGCGTGGATTAAGAATTTTTTTTGCCAGAATTGAATATAGAAAGTTATTGGTAATGAAGGATTGGTCCCAAACAACACCGAGTCGGCATAATATGACAGGAAAGATTTCACTATAACATTCTACCGTCGAACCTGTCTCTTGAAGAGAATCAATTTCCAACATATTTCTGTCACCATTCGATAAGGTCTCAAAATTTCGTGACTACAACTGTTAATCATACTGGAAAAAATATCCTGTGCCCTTCATACAGATTTTCTTGTCAAATTCCATCAGTAATCCACACACACACTGACTGCGAACAACCTCTGAGGGATCATTATAACGTAAAAAAGTGTACACCTACAGCATTGCAAGCCTACCTATGATTTGCCTCGCATTGCACCCCTAACTTTGTAATATCTACAGTATAACATTCAATCCGAATAACCGACGGCCCAGGCGTGACTCTTACGATCAAAAACAATTTTTAAAAATCTTAGCCTCCACGGAGATTTGAACCGGAGACCATGACCCAATCATTAGGAAGCCAGTGCTTTAGCCACTGAACTATATGACCACTATACGGAAAAACAGTAAACCGACCTCCATATCCAACGCGTCTGTCTATCGCCGTTCAGTAGTATTTCGAAATTATGAGACAACATATATTATTTATACAGATAATTTTTCAACCAAATGTAGACAGTATTTTTCTCCTTGTTTCAAAGGATAAGTGTGCAAAGTTTCATCGAGATCGGATGAAAACTGTGGATTTGTATGAAGAACAAACAATCTAACAAACAAATAAACAAACAAACATACATACCTTCACCTTTATATATATAGATCAAATGATTTCTCTTTTTCATGAAAGCTTGTTTAGCTAATACTATTCTGCTTTTAACATCATTCTTCTTCCACCTTCGGTTGTAATTTTATTTCCTAAAGAGAATAATTCACTAACTTCTTTTATCGCATCCAACCCTGTTTATTTATCTTTGATCTATTATTACTGGTATCATTTCTGCTACATTTCATCACTTAAGTCTGGCTATGGTTTATATTTAGCCCACCAAGTCCTGTACCGCCTCTAAATGATCTCGACGTGGACGAGACCTAAAGACATAAGGGAAAAAATTGATTTGTGTTCAAATTCTCCATCAAGTGAAGTTGGTTTATAATGTTGAAAAGCTAAATTTCAAACATTTACGTCATTCAGGCGAAAGAATCAGATAAATGCGTTAACATGCTGTTGTAGTTAATTTTCCGCAGATACCCTCACAGAGCCTGGTTGCGTCACTATACTTCAAGTTAGTCCACATATTGAGTGACACTGCATTGTGATTCACGACAAAAATAAAACGGGTTCGTGACAATCCGGAACTGACGATTCTGGCGTCACAAATAAATAAAAAACGAAGTGCGAAGTACGGCAGTTGTCGAAATAGTAGACTCGGTTGGCGTGATTGAGTTATCTGCGCCTAACCGTCACGTTGGGCAATGTCATTTTTTGTAGACATATAATTGTGTCATTCACGCGGTAATGGCGTTTGCTTCCCCACCACCACAACTGAAGGCCCTCCACTCTATAAAATATAAATATCGGCTAGCGTACAGCTCGCTGCGGCCTCCGCCATATTGAAACTGCGGCCGCGTGAATAATTTGGCGTGTTTACATTTTGCCAGCTGTGCTCCCATAAATACGGCATCGTGCGTTGCCCCCTCCTCTCCACCGCCGACCAATCAGTCCGCTCCGGTTTCCAATGGTATTCGCGCCAAGATAGCCTTTTGCGTGCGGCTTAAATACTGCGCTATCGACCCGCGTTCGAGTGTGCGGTCATCACTAATGCACGTTTCCGTGTCTGTCGGATTAATACCCATAATTTCCGAGCCTCGCGCGACTCCTGCTTCTGTCTAATTAATGAACCATCGATCGCTCACGCTGTAACGCCTCGTTCAGAAAGAGGGACCGCCTGCTCGCCGGGAAAAATAAAGCCAGAAGCTCGTTAGCGGAATTCACAGATAATGTATTTTAACCTGATAGTGTTTATATTACATCTGATTCGTTTCATTGGTTCATCTGATTCTTAATAACACCAGAAGTTATTTATTTAGATAACCGCGATGGGTGAGCTGTAACACTCTGCCCTGCATTCATGAGGAAGAGGTCCGAATCCTCGTCCGAAAATCCAAATTTCGGTTTTCCATGGTTATCGAAATCACTTCAGCCAAATAACCGGATGGTTCGTTCAAATATTATGGGCGAATTCGTTCCAGTTCCTTGCCTCCATTCCTTTCCCGCCTCTAATGACCGTTATGTTATTGGAAGCAGTGGACGCTTCAAGGTGTGGTGTAACAAATGATGTGCGTCAATGTTTTCAAAACATTTATACTACTGCCAAAATTTGAAATTGAATGAAGACATGCATGCAAGAGCCACCATTTCATGGCTAGTTTAGAAGTGACTTTACATCACAAATTTAAGTCACACGTGAATAAAGTCACGGATCGTCGTCGGCCATACTCGTTTCCGAGTTTATGTTGCTCTCTTGCGTGTTTATTTGTGTGTGCGCTGGTGGCTGATCAGGCCGATTCTTGCATAGAACAGTCGTCCGCACACATTGCACCCAAATGTGGGTGGCTGGCGCGGTAGGGTTTGTCGGGCTTTCCGCCTTAAACGGGATTCAGCTGCCAGACTTCGCCGCTCCTCTTCGAAACGTGCCACTGCTGCGGAGGTAGTTTTGCGCCATAGAACGCGGTCTTTTGTGAGGCTGTCCCAGGTGGTAAGGTCTATATTAGTTTTCTTCAGGGTCTTCTTGAACTGATCTTTGTAGCGTTTCTTAGGGGCACCGCGAGGTCTGCTGCCAGTGCTGAGCTCACCGTATAAAAGTTGGCGAGGGAGTCTACTGTTGCTCATACGTTGAACGTGTCCAACCCATCTAAGTTGGTGGCTGATGATGAGGGCTTCAATGCTATACATTTGAGCTCTTTCCAAGACTCTAATGTTGGACACATAGTCGTCCCATTTAATGTTCATTATAGAGCGAAGTTTTAGCTGGTGAAATCGCTCCATTTTCTTAATATCTCGCCTGTAGAGTGTCCATGTCTCACACCCATACAGCAACGTGGAGACAACTACAGCTTGGTAGACCATCAGCTTGGTGCTTAAATTAAGATCTTTGTTTAGGAACACTCGCCGAGTAAGTCGTCCAAAGGCTATGTGTGCTGCATGAATTCTGTTTTCTACATCCTTCTCTGCTGTGCACTGTGTAGAGAGAATGATTCCAAGGTAGGAGAAGCTATCTACTTGCTCAAGGGCTGTGCCGGCGATGGTAACATCAAAAACTGGGAGTGTAGCTCCAGGGGCAGGTTGCGCTAGCACTTTAGTTTTTCGGGTGTTGATGGTCAGGCCAAAACGGTCATATGCGTCCTTGAAGTAGTTTACGGACTGTTGTATCTGCTGAGGAGTATGTGCTGGAGAGGTGTTGTCATCTGCATACTGCAGTTCTGTTACCTGGGTGAGGAAAGTTAATCTTGATGAGCGGAGTCTTGCTGGATTAAATAGTCCTCCGTCAAACCGGTATCTGATCTCCACGCCTGTGTTGGGGGTAGATGACGTTTCGTAGAGCATTGCTGCCAAATATAGGGCAAAAAGTGTTGGTGCAAGTACACAACCTTGTTTCAGACCATTTGTGATAGGGAACTTTTCAGAGGCGTCATTCTGATAAAGGACTTGACCAACCATACCATCGTGGAGTGCTCTAATCAATCCCAGAAAATGTTCAGGGCATCCAAATCGTCTTAATACCATCCACATTGCAGATCTAGGCACGGTGTCAAAAGCTTTCTCTAGATCATAGAATACCAGAAAGAGAGGCTTTTGTTGTTCTCTGCACTTCTCTTGAAGTTGTCTAGCACAGAAGATCATGTCTGTGGTGCCTCTCGAGGCACGGAATCCACATTGAGATTCTGGAAGTACTCTCTCTGACATAATTCTAAGGCGATTTAGCAGTATTCTAGCAAAAGTCTTTCCTGCTATAGATAGAAGAGAGATACCACGATAATTGTTGCAGATACTTCGATCCCCTTTTTTGAAGATGGTGACTATGTTAGCATCCTTCATGTCCTGAGGCACCTCCCGGGTTTCCCACATGAGAAGAATGAGTTGGAAAATCCTGGTTTTCAAGGGTAATCCCTCACTTCGAATCAGTTCTAAAGGAATATTGTCTGGTCCAGGAGCTCTACCTGGATTCAGGCTATTCAGTGCTTTGCAAAACTCCTGGAAAGTTGGCGGGACTGACATCCAAGGTTGGGAGGGTGCTGCGGCATATTCCTGAGGAAATCGTCTGCAGCAGTAGAGCTACGGTTCAAAAGAGAGTTATAGTGTTCTTTCCAGCGCTTCAAGATGTCCTGGCTCTCGGTAAGAATGGTAGTGTTATCAGCTGCTTTTAGTGAGCCAGATGAGCTGCGAGTAGGTCCATATAGCTCTTTAATTCCTGCATAAAATTTTTTAAGATCCCTAGCATCTGATAGAGTTTGGAGTTCCTTTGCTTTCTGTTGCCACCAGTTATTCTTGATTTCCCTTATTTCTGTCTGACATTTCCGCTTAAGGGCCTGAAAGCGGGTTTTCTTCGTCACAGAAGTTGGATCTTGAACAAGAAGTTGATAGGCTTCACGTTTCGCACTGATGAGGGTCAAAATTTGTTCATTATTGTCATCAAACCAATCTGGCCTTTTTTTATTCTCGTAGCCAATTATTTTCTCTGCAGATTTCGTGATGATGTTTCGAAGGGTAGTCCATTCTGATTCCACGTTCCTTGTATTGATTGGATTGTTGGACAGTTGTTCTAAAATGTCATCTTGATATTTTGAGGCGACAGTATCGATGCGGAGATTTAAAGTATTATATTTCCTCTTGGAGGGGTTCATGTGGAAGGAGCGTGATTTTTTACTTATTGAGAGTCTCAGGCGGCTCACGAGAAGTCTATGGTCTGTCCAGCAGTCATCAATGTTCCTTGCTGTCTTAGTGATGAGAACATCTTTTTTATCACGTTGTCGGGTGATAACATAATCAATGAGATGCCAATGCTTGGATCGTGGATGCATCCATGTAGTCTTGAAGCGGTTTGGTAGGCGGAATTGAGTATTTGTAATGAAGAGTTCATGTTCAGCACACACCGAGAGAAGCAGCAGTCCATTTGCGTTGCAGTTCCCTACAGTTTACATAAATATATATTGCGTGTTGTCTGCGAAATGGTGGAGAATGGATGCAGTTAACAGTCAGTTACCAGAAGAGAAGAATGACGTAAAACAAGTATGACATAATTTTGTTCCACAATTTTTTAAAAAAAAATAAGCATAACAGCAGTTAAAGGGCATAAACATTTTGGAGTTAAGTAATAATTACTTTTGGAGATGTGAAATGTTTTACTGCGTAGATCAGGAAGTTAATTTCAAATTCATAGTATTTAACACAAATTTTATTTTGGGCTTGGCAATTTTTTGGCTGTGAGATTGAATGAGTGATACTCGTTTCCAATACCTGACTTGTTTTGAAATTTTACGGACCTTAAAATGAGCTTCATCAATGCATACGTGAAGAACCCTAAAACCATTCATGGTTAGGAGTCTACCTATGGGGTATCGAGGTAAGGTTAAATTGCGACAAAGTTGAAGTCCGAGGTGAACTCTCTCAGTTAGACGGCCGAACTACGTTACAGATTTGTAAATGTGAAATGCTTGACGAGGATCTTCCACTCATTATTTGAATACGCATTTGCCTTTTGGGTATAAGCTTCTAACACACATTGTCGTCTGGAATGGTGATCGATATTACGGAAACCTAAAAAACCATTTCTACTCTATCACCATATACGTTTTAGTTTTATTCGATAAAGGGAAATTTGATATTTAAGTATTATTTATACTTTTCTGATTATTTTCACTTTGTATTTGAATTATGTAACTTTGCAAAGTTGCTTCACAGCGCAACGTGACAATTATTTCTCACAAACTGGTTTTAATGTTAATTCATTGCTCTATGCCACTATATCTTTCTAATCCATTAAACAGAGGTGCCAAAATTCAATGTGTGTTGTAGCTTCCAGCGCCGTCTGTCTGAAGTTTGAGTGTTTCTTCCGATTGTCAATATTTGGTTGTAATATGCATTCTCAACGCCTCCATTTACTAAAAATGAACGCATGCAGACTGGTACTTTTGTTGCAGTTATTAAGTATTTCCTCATTACTCTGTCTACTTTTTATTTCATTCTCCTTATTTTATAGTATGTTATTGCGCCTACCAAGCCAAAATAACCAAGTACCATCGATGTTTTTCACTCCTTGACCACGCATATAAGATGTCTCATCAACTGTTTTTCATATTTTACCCAGATTTTTTGTTTTCAGTTCAACACTAGGGAGCTACTCACTTTTCAGAGCGGTATTCTCAACTTGGGATTACATGATTGTGTAACTCTCTGATCTATGTCATCCCAGTGGAAAAAGTCTGTCTGTCGAATTTCGGTGCGTCATAGATGCAATTCATTTTGAAGCGATGGATATACAGCTCGTATAGCCATTCCTTGTATACGGAACGCCACAATTATCTACCTTTCCACTGGTTATTTTTTAATCCCATGCCGTAAATATCTTTCTTATGCCAAATGTCTCTGTTATGCCCAACATTTTGTGGTTTTCCGTTTCATCCGATTTTCCATTGCTTAGCTTTCCATACATATCTTGGCTATCTCTGCTATGACATACGTCTAAAAGATCCATACCACATGCGCTTACCAGTATTTATTTGCTGAAATACTGTTAGATTTATATTCATCCACATTTTATGTTCTCGTTTGGTACGTGTTCAAGTCTGGATACCCTTGAACTTCTACATAAGAAAATTTATTCTTAGTAATATTGCTACATTGTTTCTGCGTATTCTTATGTGATAATTTGCTCTCCATACTTCAATATGTTTTGCCTTTACAAAAATTCACTGATAGTCCATTAGAGATACACCGAATTAAATTTTGTTTATAATCCGAATGATACTTTGAATTTAAAAAACAATATGTTTACCTTATTTCATAACACGAATACTGCACATAGGGAATAGATTGTCCCAAAGGCCAGTGCCTCTATTTTTTTTCTAGATAGTCAAGATTGTATTGCACGATAACAGTTGCTTTTAGCATGATGACATTTATATAAATAAGATGATAAATTCTTTACTCACATCACAAGTAATACTTTTTTGATAAGTATGACGCTGTCTGCCATTCATTATGGTCCAAAATAGAAAGTAAAGTCCGCAAAGCCACATTACGTCTGAAACTCACTTTCCTTCTCACAGACGCTCTCCCTTCGCGTGCATTTGCAATTCCAATTCGTTGCGGCTAATCCGTGGACAGTTTCCCGGCTATGAATTTATAATTCTTAGACTACTTTAAATTATCATGTCCTTGTTGTTACAGAGAGAGCCTTATACCCATTTTGCATTCTCTGCTTGCAAGTTGAAGAACCACGTACTCTATACTAAGTGATCTTTCGTTATTTCTGGCTGGGCATGTGGCACAGTTAACTGTTCTGTGTTTAGTAACTGTGTCATAATGCGATGTTACAAGACTATAACATTAGGGCAACAATAATTTTCCAGTATAATGTCAATGCACTTTATTATACTTACCATGTACCTCCCGCTGGTCTTGAAGTTAACGGTCTCGGATCCTTTATTTATATTAGTTTTCTGTGGGAAGCGATACAAATAATATTTATATATTGGCAAACATATATATACTAGCTAAAAGCACGGCTTTGTGGTGACTCACGAAGTTTTTTTATAAGAAATATTGTAGACAACTAAAGAAATTAATAAATAATCATAAGAATATTAATATTTAAACTTCACGAACTATCATCAAAGACCGTGGCTTTTGGTTTGTTGACAAAAAAATAATAATTAGGCACATTTGTAATAAGATACAATCATTACATATTAAAAAAATCAGTTTATTTAATTTGGTTTTAATCAGATAAAAAAATCTTATTCGAGTTTCTTCCTGTTTTCTAAATTTTATCATACTTAACTGGCTGTGGTTGATTGTCGAAAATGTCTAAATAGTGAAACTCTATCAGACTTTGGAATGGCCGGTCGACAGATAAATAATAATCTCTCAATACTGGGCACTCGAGGTACGGTATATTTCTACGAATACTTTTATGAAAACATCTCTCGTTTAGTCACTTTACCGATATTTTAATCATTGACTAAGTGATCTTACTAGCAGAGGTCTTCAGTGTGGAAATCGCTAACGTAGAACGAACAAGTCTGGCAAATAGTACGTCACCTCTGGATTCTTGTCCTAAAACAGTTCTGCCTGGTGGGCCTACGTTTAAGAGAAATCGGGGATTAAAAAGTGTAAAAATTTTGTTTGTATGACTTATAGCTGTACGAATACTGTTTGTTAATAATATTGGTTTAGCCGTGCGTGTTAAGGCGTTCTGTTCCTGAGTGAGGGGATCCTAATTTCGATCACACAACCCGCGAAATATTTTATTTTTTATTTTAATTGGTAATCGATATAGTAGCATTACAAATTTGTTTTGAAACAAATTCTCCAAATTATTTATTCTCCTTTGGATGATGCAAATCATAAAAACATGGGAAACAAAAATTATGTGCACACCAGGAACATTTTATAAAGGACATCCTGCTTCAACCACATACAGTTTCTATTATTGATGTAGGAAAGCAGATTTTGTTAACATTTACAAATTCCGGCCTTTCCTTCGTTAATTTTGAGCCATATCAGGAATGTTTTACCATATCATAAAATACAGGCAAAATGTGGTGAATAATATTAACAGAATCTTCACGAAAAGATATTTCAGATTATCTTGCAATAGTTCGAGGGCGTTATTAAGCTTTTTTATTAGTATTTTTACCTGACAATAGAAATTCACATCACATGGCTCACATTAATGCGTACATTTTGGTGATATCACTTTTACTGTGCACGTAACATTTCCTTTTTCATATGATAAGACCTGATCATAAACCGCCTTATCAACGTGACCACTATACGAATCAAGCAACAATAAAAATTATTTATTTATAATGTATGGTTTAACAACCAATTGCAAAAATTATTTTTATATATTTCTCTCGTCAGCTTTTCCGATTTTGTAACGTTTCCATACTCCTGCTCCAAGCGCCGAATTTCTTCATGTATTCTTGGACCAAACAGTTTGCCTGATTCCTGAGCACAAAGGAATATGTGTGGTAGTAATTCTCCAGATAGTGTCAAACCATACTGCGCCTTTTATGAATGAGCACGAGCACAGTCTCCGTGCCTCTGAATTCCAGAGTGCGATTATAAGTATATTCATAGGCACATCCAATTTGATCAGTATTAATAACAAATTTTGAATTGAAATTATGAATTTACAAATGTTAACGAAATTGGCTTTCCTACATCAATAATAATTACTGTATGTAGTTGTGGCCAGATATCCTTTATAAAATGTTCCTGGTGTGCGCATAATTTTTGTTTCAAATGTTTTTATGATTTACATCATTCAAAGGAAAACAAATAATTTGGAGAATTTGTCTCAAAACAAATTTGTAATGCTACAAAATCGAATACTAATAGAAAAACCACAAAAAATATATTTCGGGGGTCGTGGGATCGAACTTAGGATCGAACATACTATCTCCCGCTCAGGAACACACCACCTTAACATGCGTGGCTAAACCAATGTTATTAACATACGTCCTACCGTACAGGTATAAGTCATTCAAACACAATTTTTACATTTTTTAATCCACGATTTCTCTTAAACGGGGGCCTAACAGGCAGAACAGCTTTAGGGCAAGAAACCAGAGGTGATGTACTATTTACCAGACTTGTTCGTTCTACGATATAGATTTCCACACTGAAGACCCTTCCTAGTCAACATAAAGGATGAAAAATAATAACAATTATTGCATTTTTTTTAAAAAAATAATGATTGATGGCACATCTAGAAATGACTTTGAATTAGTATTCTCAGTTTCACATCTACAGTTGCAGCAGTTTTTTCAAAAAGGATACCACAAAAGTATACAAATCGTCTCCCGGTGTAAGGGCTCGCTTCTCTCGCCGTAATAACAAATCAGTTCATAATGTAGTGCTAGAGAGGCAGATATAAGACGGTTCAGCAGATAAAAAAGATGTTAACAATGTGTGATGTTGAATGATACCCTTTAATAGAGCGATTGCTAAAAGCGTTTTATACATTTTTACTTTTATAACAGTTTGAATCTTATCAGGTAAGAATCCTTTATATTGAAATATACGTAAATCGATGATCTCATCGATTTAAATTTATTATTTAAATTTAGATTTATTTCAAATGGAGATATGAATGCTCCGGTCATTTCATTTCTTGGAATAACAATTCTGTCATCGCTTCCAGCGCCAGCAGCGATTGCAGTTTTTCTTCTGTACCGTTGCGAATCGGTGACCCTTTAACTTCACCTTGAAACGGGGGAAGAGTGCCAAGTCACAGTGTGGCAGATCAGCTGAAGAAAGGCGATGGGGGATATTAGTCATGGAATTCCTATCAAAGTCGCTAAAAACCACTTTGACGTTAACTTGCATACCGAACCAACCGAAAGAGCCAACAAGTTGAAAGTTGTTATGTACGTTGTTTAGTTTGTATCTTCTTCCATTGGTCGGATCATGTCAGTACTTTTCGTGACCTTGTTGCATGATCATAATCGTTAAGTTTTTTGATACACCTCATTTCACTAACAGAAAATCATGTTTATTAAAATCTACATTTAAAAAAAAAAAAAAATCGGAATGAGGCTACATTAAAGGAAGAGCGGGGGAACATGGATAGTGAAGTGAAGTTTTAATGCTGTTTTCAACAAATTATTTTTTTATGATCATACACAGTACCGGACTACATGCACACATATCTAGAGATTTAGATTGAAATTGAAGCATACATAAAAAAAATTACCAGTCAGCTATTCTCATTACTGAGGAGACTGAAGTGATCATAGAGGATAAAGTAAAGTTCTAAGTGAATCTTCAGATTCTGTGAATAGTAGGTACCATCAATAGATAAGCTAAATTTTAAACTCTCGGCTAAGTGAACAAGAATTGTTTCCTCTTTCCATAGCAGTGGACTAAATCACCGTTCTAATAACAACTATGTTAAAAGAGAATAGGGGTAACAATATTCTTTTAGGACTATGCTGCTACTTTCAAGCTGTTAAACTATATTCACAAACGGGTACTATTTATTGAGTCACCAATATATTTTCAGTACTTAAAATATGATGGAAACTAAATCACCTCAACTAACAGTCACGAAAACTGTTCTTGAGATTTCTCATCACAAGCGCTCAGTACCAATTTATTATAAAATGCAGGTACAAATCATAGAAGCAATATGTGATATAGCTGTTGTTATTATTCCCCTCAGTATCTGTCATTGTTAGACAGTTTTATAATTTGTTAATTATCATATAGTAGTATAAAACCGTTTTAGATTATATTTTAGTATTCCAAGGAGAATGAAAAAAAAAGCTTGTCAACTTGTCTCGAAGGACACGTGATTAAATTGACACAATCACTAGAACAAACTGTATTATTACTCAATATTTGCGAATTTTTACCGTCATTTAAAGTTCACTCTTTTCTTAGCTTCGATCTGTTAGCGGGAGAGTAGTCCGTGGTCATAGAAAAAGAAGTAATAACTGCCAGCGAAGATATGTCCATACAGGAATTGCTTAGAGAATAGAAATGTATTTTCAAAGATTTTGAGTACCAATTTACCATCTGGCAGTCATTCCGTGATTTCTGCGTCAGACTTTGAACTTATTTCCAATGAATTAAAAAAAAAAAAAAAAAAGAAAAAACCAAAAAAAAACCGAGAAACAGAAATGTTTGTGTAATCTGTTTAACTACATTTCTGGATATCACGAGTGTAAAAATTTTCACATACACAAGTACCTTAAAAATTTGCAATAAATAATTTCAGCCGTTACATTAACAAATAGTACAGTAGCAAATCGCTGTGTGTTTTGGTAGGTGGCCGCTGATGCTGCAATGTGCAAACAGGCATAAATCTTTACTGCAGCTGAGATAAATGGTGAACTAATGGGTATATGTGGTTACGAATAATATACACTGGAACTCCTTAAACAGAGAAACGAAAATATTTCAATAAATACAAATCACTCTCGGGATGTGAATGTTTGTAGAGTTGGTAATATGTCTTGGTGATTAATTGAGTTTGGTTTAATACTATCTTTATCTGCTCCAGACATGTGTGTAATGGTCACTAATAGTGGAGAGAGAGGTATAAGAAGAAACATGGTAAGAAAACGATTGATTCTGAAAGCAGTACAACATACTAGCGTTGAATGAATATTGTTTGTATAAGACTTTGGTACTAAAAGGCAAAATCTTAGTTTTTGCACATTTTGCTGAAGACAAGGACTGCAACAACAATATAAGCTGATAAAATAGTGGAACGGTAAATTTTAATATAAATTTAGATCCCATATAGCAATCTGTAAACATACATGTGTTTATTTCTGGTCAATAGATTCGTACAGTGCACCAGTATATTTTTATTTAGTGTGTCTGTTTAAGTGGAACTGGATTTAAGACATATTTTTTATAATGGACTGTATATTTTAATTATAAATTCAACATGGTGAACTATCTTTTGACTTTATGGTGTATCCAAAACACATATTTGGCATAACTCAATCAACTTAATAGTAACCATTACAGGGATTACGATTTTACAGACATGTTTTAAACTTGCGAAACAATGGAAGTATATATCCTTATTGTTCCTTGTTAACAACTCATTATCAACAATCTCAGAATGGTAAAGAAAGTACTGAGTACTTTCCAGATATTTGCTAATGATTTAATTGGGATAGACCCACTCGGTGCAGGCGCCTGATATGTGGTCCACCCGCGTTGCGCGTAGCCGACTGGCTGTGCCGCGTGTTGCCTAGCCTGCGGCCTGCTCACTCACTCGACTCGAGTCGTCCCTCTCCCATGCCTGCCCGGCTGTCTGGTCTGTTGTGTTTCGCGAGCACGGCTGGAGGGGTGTTTTGGTAGGCGGCTGCTGCTGCTGCGGGCCGCTCGCTCGTATTGATCTCGTCTTGCACTCTCTCTCAGCCCGTCGCTGTCTGGCAGCCGGGCTCTATCTCTGTGTGTTCTGCCACCCCCGCACAGACCCTAGAAATGAAGCAAGTTCCAAATGATTGGTTATCATGACAGCAGAATTAATTTTAATCAATTTTATTCTCTTGATAGTAAATCTTGAGTAGCTCCTTCAAAAGTCCCGTTTTTATTATTTTTTTGTTGGTGGAAGATGTAGTTTTTATTTTTTTATTCCGAATAGAACGTATCATCAAACTTTTATTTCTATTTGAACCAAATTGAATATGTTTATTCTGCTGCTGAAGTATCTTTGAAAGGTCTTTGAGAATAAAATATCTGGACATTTCATTTTTCCGGTATATATGGAATTTCTTGATTACTTATTGTATCACAGAGTAAATATAATTTCAGTTAGTGGTAACATGTTACCATCAATCATTAATCTATTACTTCAATACATTCAATAACTTTAACAGCAGTGATAAAAATTCGTAAAAATTAAATGAAAATTAACACTGAATTGTGCTATGTAGATTGGAGATGTGAAACAAAATTAAGTTTTAATGAATGTAAATATTAAAAGTTGAAAGTACTAAATGTAATAGTGGAAAATATAAAAGCTGTTATTTGAAAATTTGTGTTGGTAAACGTACTATACGAAGTCGTTTATTGCTTCATCGCTTCTAACTGAGTTCACAAAAAGTTTATTATTAAACGAGAATTAATAAACTATAGATAAAACATGTTTAATTCTTCTTTATTTCAGATACATCATGCTAGAACGTAGGTTGTCTTATCCTATGACGGCGTACCTATATTATCATGAAATATAACATTTTCACTTTTTTTTTTTAGAATATAGAGAAATCAAATTTGAAACATGTGCTATCATTTTCTCACATGATGATTTAAGCTTTCCTTGTGTTTCTGTATGTAGGTCTTTTAAAATTTTCATTTAATTTCGAAAATGTATTTTTCCTTTGTTTGACGCTGGCTAAATACAGCTAACACTCCTTGTGAGTAAGAATACATGTGGTTATTACAGTACGCTAGTTATTTCCTTTGATAACTTGAGAAAGGAGGGGAATACCGACAAGATTTTATGAGATAAGGCTGGATGATTGATTAGGTTTTAAGCAATGGTCAGTCACTTTTTAGTATCTGCAATTAGTAGATTGAGGTGATCTGTTTTCTTGAACTGTATAATTTCAGCATTTTAAACGTTTGATTTACCTCTTCATCGTATTTTGGTGACAAGGCTCTATCAAACGTTAATTAGTTAACACCGACCGCGAGCGATAGGATTTTTTTTCCCTTTAAATTTGTGTAATAAACAATTTAGAACTGTTAAAAATTTCATTTGTTTATTTGAATGGAGGCAGCAGGCAATACAACAGAAACTAACCCTATGTAGCTGTTGTCAGTATAGCAAGAACTGATCTGATGAAAGAAAAATTCAGGCTGCTGGTAAGTATAATGTTAAGTACAATTATAAATTTAAATGTTAACACACATATGATTTCATTCAAATGTACGAAATGAGCTAAATTTGTTTTACTCCGTTTTTGTGTAACATGTAAGAGTTAAACATGGTATCGACCATTAGATACCATGTAACCAAGTAAATTATAGGCACAGAAAGATTGCAACTTTCTTACTAACTTACGAATATAAGTTTTATTTTTTTATACTGTAGTTAGTATGTGTTATCCCAACGGTAAAACTGGTCCCATAATTATTCTTTGTGTACTATTACATGGTGACATTAATTTATTATATTTGCTGATTGATATTTTTGTTCATTTTCTTACGTATTCCATAACTTGTAAATTAGCGTAATTGTTTGGTTTTATGAGGAATGAATTTGTTTTGATCAAAGGTAAACGGAATTGAGGCAACTTGAGATTATAAGCTAATAGTTATTATTACTTGTTCCTTGAATCTCTTGAACCAGTATTTTCACTGACGTTCATTACTTTAAAAAGAGTTAAAATGATAAATTGTTTCAAATGCGTTAATATTTATGAATTCGGTATAGGGATCATACGTCAAAATTGTGAAGTAATTATAATAATAAACACCGTAAAGTATATTGAAAACACTAAAAATATTTTGTACGGAAACGTGAGACGTGTTAGTTTCTATTACTTAGTAAAATGTTTACATTTTATGGGAGATGGTAAATTGATGTCATGGTACATATATTTACAATAAAGAGTCTGACGTTGAGAATAAAGCAGCTGAATATCCTTGTATACTGCCCTAAGATCCCATTATAGATGGTGAAACGGTGACGATTTATTGATTCATCTTATTTGTCATTCCATCCATTTAATGCTTAAATGCGAGGTTCAGAAATGTTGAGCTCCTATATGCCTTCCAATCCATGTATTTATGACTGTACTGTTCAATTTCCCAGTATAAAGTTTACAACTAAGATCTGTATGACATCTATTTCTTCAATAATTCTTTACCGCTTTCCCAGGAAATTCTCTCAATTCAATCCATCGTTTGGAGTTACTGCGTTTACTCTACTCGCAGGGGAATCCTACTTTCGCAGATTTCGCTACATACGTTTTCCAACAGCCAAGAATTGTAGTTATTTAATTGTGTATCAATAATCTGTTAAGAAAGTCAAGTGAAATGATTTTCTGAAATTTTTCTTGCAAATCGTATATTTTTGCTGACCCAAATTAAAATATTTTTGTTAAAATTTTGAAACTAATTAATCGGATTTAGTGTTAAAATTCACATTTAACAATGAAAAGAAGAAGAAAAAGATTTTATTAAGAACATAAAAGTTGTTTTCCTGTATACTAAAATGAAACATAGAATGTTATTTTTTAAATAGTTGTGGTCTAACTTAGGGACAGGAGAAAGGTAAACAGTTTACCTCTAGTGCAATATTCTGGACTGTGATATAGTATAGCTACAAAGTGGCTGTCGTAAATAATATTAAATTCGAAGCAATGTTTGAAAATAATTGTAAATAATAAATAGCGTTTAAATGCACTTTACAACTTTCTGATTGTCAATATAGACACGCTCTTTAACCCTGAGAATCACGAATCGTATTTGGAATGTAGATTAAGCTTCCAAAAAAAAATGTTTTCTGCAGTTCGTCGCCCTATTTCTCAGATTTTTCTTTTCATTTTCCGAAAATCTCAGGGTTTTTCACTAAGTAACACTTTTTCATAAACATTTTTTATTTTTCAGCGGAAGTACATACTTGGACTAATATTGCCGTTCTGTACTTGGTTGATGAAAAAATACAGTTTGGTGTGGCGATTTGAAAACAACTTGTTGTTCTTAAAGTATTTGTGTAATACACATTCTCCTCTCTTCATCTTCTTTATTTATTTGTTTTGCACAGTGCACAGTGATTCATTCGGTATCATCTAATTTTTAACTAGTTTTTCAAATCTAGACAATTCGTTTCAGCACTAACCATTGAAATAATTAACAAATCAAAACAAAAAACAGGACCTAACCTCGCATGGCTACATACGAGAACTGATAAAAATACAACAGTGTTTAGAAGTTGTTTCTCTGATGTTTTCTTTTATTATGTTTAATGCTGCTATGTCTGAGGAAGTTTAGGTGCAAAGAATCTAGCAATTCTGAACATCACACACACGTTAGGTTTCTGTTTATCTTTCTTTCAACTGATGAATTATCTAAGAAGAATTTTCAGAACCCTTAATTACTACGTATTTCCCTCAGAAAGTAGACAACGAACAAAATAAAATAGTTAAACATTTACAAGAGTAATACAAAATTGTTCATAATGTATATCAAGCAACTGCTGATTAGTGATAAAAATTGGCTTTCTTTCCTGTATATCAAGTCTATGCAAACAGTAATGGGCCAACACAAAAATGAAATCTCCTCCAGTACATTAATCGTGTTTTCAGACGTTGTCAGGTATTTTTGTATAGGAGGAAGAAAAGATTAGCAATATCTAGTATAGTTTGCATGTCGGTTTCTGCCTTACTATTTGCGTAAAATAGATCCATATCTATTTAGAATACTCACGTGGAATGTGTTAAAAAATTTACGCAATTTTGCTGATGAAATGAAAATATTAAAAACATAAACTATAACTTTTTAGCTGCTTATGTGTTGATTTGAAGTTGTAGTAAATTTGATTGGTCACTATACAACTGACAAATTTTCTAAATTTTTAAATTATTTACGATGTCGTCAATATATCATTTGTTCAGACCGTCTACGTGGTGGAAAAATATTGCTTGTGTCTATTTCAAAATACGTCAAATGCGTGTATCCCATTATATGAACTGCTTGATAATATCAGTGTTACGTTCAGTAATAAACAAGAAATATTAATGTATTGTACATACTTACGAGGGTCATCCCTTACATTCTTGATCTGATGCAGATGGATATTAATTCAAAAAAGTTGTGGTTCATTTTTTAAAGCAGTACTAGGTGAGTTCTCCAAACTTCTGCAACAACATTTCTAAGTTACTATATCATCTAGACAATTTTTTTTTCCACAACGAAGTTAAAAGCGAGGTGACTGCACATTTATCGTCATCATCTGACTTGGAATAGATGCAATACAGAAAATTCTTAAGATTTGGAACAGAGGGGGGCATGTTATATGAAAAGCAGGCTGTCAACCTTCTGATTTTTGAGTATCCTGCAATATGCTACTATTTTTGTAAATGTTCAATATTTCCTCAATCTGTTCATCTGTTAACCTTTCGTCAGTTTTTTCTTTATTTTTCTTTTTTGTCTTATTGCGTCGTTGATGTCAAGGTCAACAGAGGCGGGAAAGGATGGGGAACGAACTGAAAGGAATTCGGCCATGATCTTTTGAAGGAAGCATCCCGGCATTCGCCTGGAATGATTTGGAAAAACCATGGAAAATGGGTATTTGGATGCAAGGACGGGGATTAAAACCCACGTCCTTCAGAATGCGATGGCAGAGCGTCAGCGCTTACTCACCACGTTCAACCTTTCTTCTGTAATCATAAAGACACGTAACATGTTGACGTTTTCGTGAGTCATTGTTTCCAGTGGGCTTTCTGCACAGGATTCGTCTTATCAGCTGGTTTTCCCCCATACGCCTTTTATTATGCTACTGTCAGAACCGGACATCATCAGCTAATGTTGCCACAACCTCCTCCCGAATGTCCTTTGGTAATGTCTTTGTGTTCAGAAGGAATTTATTTCTTTTCATTTTCAGACTGGACGTAAATTGCGTCCGTTTTCAGCACCTGCAAAAAGATTCAGATTATTTCCAGGGTATTTCAGTTTTGGATAAAATGTGCAATGGAAATAAATGTTGTGTGTTGCACGATTCCGCTTACCTGATGAGTCTACCAGATTATGTGAGGCATAACTCGTAACATTGATAGTCTAGTTTTTTTTTTCCACAGAAAGTGTAATCCAAAATCTAGAACTGTGCTATGTCACATACTTCGAACTTGTACTACTCTCGAACGTAGCATTTCTCTGTGACACGTGCGGTCTCTGTGGGTGGTAGTAACACTTTTGGAGTGTTCCGGTCACAGAGCCCTCGGGGGCAGACACCGGAAGGCACTCTACCCCCGGCTGAGGTCTCACCGGGGCGCCGCGACCACCCCCACAACACTCATCTTTACCGATAAATTTATGCCACTTCCTTCTTCCGACACAGAGGCTCATATATTTTCTTATTAAGTCCTCCAAAATTTTTGCCATCATTTCCGGAATAAAGTGAAAATTTGAAGAGCTTCTAATATTACTACTAATATTTTGCTAATTTTGCTGTGCTCTACATTTTACATGAATGGCGTGCACAGCCCTGATTTCAGCCACATCACTTTTTGTTTTATTAAAAATTCTTAAAATATTGTGGGTTGGGCTTAAAGTGTATGCTACGTATCAGGCGATTTACAGATCATAATACTGTTTAGATCACATAAAATCTCTATTTTGAAAATTATAAGTGATCATAAGTTATAAGGTAGTCATATAACATATTAGTGGATCAATAATAAATTGGTGTTAGCTTTACGAAAACCTGAAATTTATTTTAATAACATTTAAACAATTATACCTATCTTAAAGATGTGTTTTTTACGGATTTACGTCTCGTTGACGTCGAGGTACTGGGGACAAAAAATGGGGAGATATTCGGCCATGGCCTTTTGAAGGAAGCATTCCGGAATTCACGTGATTTGAAGGAAACCTTGAAAAACCCAAATCTGGATGCCCGGACGGGGACTCGAACAGCCGTCCGTCGTCCCTAATGCGAGGCCAGAGCGTTGCCTAAAGTCTTTGAATTTTAAACAGATATAACAATTTGAGATTTCTCATGTTGTGTTTACTAGGTAGAACTGATGGCATAAGTTTTCGTCGCGAACAAATCGGTTAGCTGATAGCGCGGCCAGAGTACCCACGCAAACCAGAATAATGCCACATTCTCGCCTGCAGTGACGTGTTGACTTATTTCCCGGGCCGCGTCATTCAACCCCGTCTCGTACACTGGTCAGGCCTCTTTGAAGGTTACTTGTAGCTGCAACAGATCAGAATGTTCCTTCTTCCGTTCCTCCGCTCCGAGGAAAACACTCTACCCTTCGCACTGCGATGTGGCGTATGACACTCGGTGAATCAAGGCACAGCCAGCGAAGATGATCGCAAGGATCAACAGATAAACAAAACACCTAAAAGTTAATAATATTGCTGGTGAGCTCCTTCAGTGGCGGGATCGTCCCCCACAGCGCATATTAGCTGTTTATGACGGGCAATAAATCTATTGAGTGCCCAAGCTCACCATTGGACGTGTAAATTAGTGCATCACGTAGCACTGTCTGTTTGACATGCCGTGCAGTCATAATCTCGCAGATACCATACAAACACTCGTAGATTACTAACACTGACACTTTGTACTTATTAATTCATTCAAGCTTTAGCACTGATTATTTCTGTCGAAATATTACGAATCTGACGGTACGAGTATTCAGAGTATTATGGATAGGCATGGGAAAGAATTTACGGAGAATTCGAAAAAGGTTCATTTGTAAGGAAACTAGATTTATGAGACCATAAGGGACTACCAAAGCGGAAAGGAGGGAAAACATCAAAGTAATAGCTTGATCATACCATTAGAAATGAGAGGATTCAAGAACTATAAACAGATCCCGTCGAAATTACCACAGTATTACAACATTTATTCCCATTTATAAAGTGTAAATTAATTAGAGCTGGTGATGTAATTAAGGAGTTATAATTGTCATATAGCCGACAGCTGCACTCAGTAGACACCTTATGTGAAAAAAGATTCCTGAAACTCAGAAACAAAGTAACTAAAAGAGTTTTAGAATAACTTAAATGAGCTAAGTAAATTTGCATAATAGTTTTAAATTTTTTATTTAACACTAGTCATTTCTTTGCACAGCCTCACAAAGCAATATTTACAAAATCTTATCAGAGGATAAACCGGACACAAGATTATAAATTCGCTGACTCAGCTGTTCGGTTTAATAATGTGTCTCTTTTACTAGTTTTAAACTTGTTACGTAATGTTATGTAATGTTTCAATAATTTAGTCTCGTTTCCTGTAGCGATGCCACAAACTTTACATTTCTTAATTGAATTTATGCATCTCAATATCTTTACTCGAATGATAAACAATATTTTTTTTATTGTTGTGCAATCAAACTATGATCACTATTCTTTCCTACGAGGACCTTTATCTCTGGAGTGACAGTGATCAATTCATTTCTCTGTTAGCTCTGAATCACATCTAATCAATAACAATAAAATGTCGGAAATATAGTCTCTGTAGATTGAGGAAACTGTAAAATTACTTTTATCTAAGTAGGTTCATAACGGCCAAAATTATTTGAATATGGACAAAATCGGCACGATTAACTTACGATAAAATTTTTTTTTTCCAGTAAACATCACTGGTTTATAATACTCCTGAGGTCAACTAAAAATTGTTGAATGATGGAAAAGTGTTGAAAACGCTTCATGCAAAGTTTACGAAATTGTTGTAAATGTGGTGATTCGAAGACCGCTAGAATTAAACCAGTCCATGAGGCCCCGTTACGTCTGCCGTGATTCCAGCTGCCTTGCCAGTAATTTTCGCACAGTTAAATTCATGAACTGCGAGCGGGAACAAAGCGACTGCATTCAGTGGAGCCTGGTAGTATCAGCCGTCCTCGACAGTGGCATTAAGTCCGGGTGGAGGACTGCGCGGCGGCCACAAGAAACTGCCGAGGCTTGGCAGGAGAAGGTTGGCCTCCGATGTTTCAATTACACGTCGGAGGGAGAGGGGGCGGCAAAACAGGCAGACGCCACGCCAGTCGGTGATTAATAGCCGCGCCGCGCAGCGCCGCGCGGGACAACAGCTTCTTGCGGGGGTGGCAGCGGCTGCGCGTCCGACCGTCCGCTCGCCACCCATCCCCACCCAGCCCTTAATAGGGTCTAATTATCAGAGCCGACCCCACCGTGTAAACAAAGGGCGTAAACTTCGGCAGACAACATCCACTTCCGGAAGGGTGCTTCTTGCGGGGCGCTGAATGCCATTCAGTTTAACTCGCCAAGTAATTTGCAGTCTTCTGTCTTTAACGCGCTCCAGAATTTTACTTCCGGTTGGTTGTTATAGCGGAAGTGGCACCTTAAGTGCTGGCTGCTGACATTAATGTGGCACAAACAGCATATCTTTATACTACTTGCGCTGAAGGTGTCACTACAATAAAGATAAATAATTCATAGCGTTAATTACTTCAGCTGTAGATCACCTGAATTAAAAAATCAGTGCCACGTCTGATATTCTCTATCGTGAATTCCATCTTTGGCAAAAATAGCTTTGTATATATGAAGTGTGTTAGGTACTATGTGAAAAATATGGCCGATTTCATAATATAGCCACTTTAGTATATCTCCTCCAAAATTTAGAACCAGCCCTGAAATTGTGGCCAATACTAATTTTTTTACAAAATGTTTACATGTTGTTGTTCGTTTTATCAATTAGGTTTTCATGTTACGTCATTTGAGAAGATGTTTATTTAGCGATAGCACATAAATCCGGTAACTATAAACGATCATGTTTAAAAAAGTGTACGTAATCACTGTTGACCAATTCTTCTGTAGTTGCTTGTTAAAATAATAAGTTATTATTTAATGAAAAGCGTTTCTGAAATAAACAAACTGAAATTTCAGTGTTGCAACAATTTATCAAATACGTAATCACTGTTGACCAATTCTTCTGTAGTTGAGTAATAAGTTATTATTTAAGGAAAAGCGTGTCTGAAATAAACAAACTGAAATTTCAGTGTTGCAACAATTTATCAAATATGTAATCACTGTTGACCAATTCTTCTGTAGTTTAGTAATAAGTTATTATTTAATGAAAAGCGTGTCTGAAATAAACAAACTGTAATTTCAGTGTTGCAACAATTTATCAAATACGTAATCACTGTTGACCAATTCTTCTGTAGTTGAGTAATAAGTTATTATTTAATGAAAAGCGTGTCTGAAATAAACAAACTGTAATTTCAGTGTTGCAACAATATATCAAATACGTAATCACTGTTGACCAATTCTTCTGTAGTTGATTGTTAAAATAATAAGTTATTATTTAATGAAAAACGTGTCTTAAATATAAAAAATACCAACAAATTTGCATCAGCGTTTTTAATTAAATAATAATTTACTAATGTAAATGCATTGATTGATAGAGTTTTTATATTAAAAAATATTAAATATTTTTATTTTATTTTATAGACATTTGTTTAGTTTCATTTCATTCCAGTTTATCATCAGTGTAATGTAAGCAAAGGCAGAAATTACTGTAATCATACAGACTTTTAAAGGCCTCGTAGTTATCATCGCAGGCATGAATAGTTAGTTGTTTATATGCTTATAAAGATTATTATGTGTGAATGTAAGGTAAAACGTCTCTTTTTGTCTTCCGCAGAATTGATAGATAGAGTTGTAAGTGTATGGAACTGTAACACTGAAAAGACTAAAAAAAAACAAAAATGACACTTTATTTTTTGTCATCAAAAGTTAGAATACTATTAGCATCACTTACTTTTATCGAAGCAGAAGGTCGTTCATGTAATATTTACTAAAAAAATGTAAACAGTTCTTCGAAGAAGGAGTTTAAAACGACATAACCTCTACCCTGTATGTCACCAGCTGTTAATGCATCAGATGGAATATGTGAAAGGTTTAAGGTTTCTTTTAGTCAAGCTAATGTTACAGTATTTCATAGTATCTTTTCTGTCTAATTTTACATTTCCTCAAGAGCTTGAAGAACTATTTCGGAATTTACTGTTGATAAATCAGTCATTGGGATGCAGTGTTGCAGAAACACGTTTACCTTAAGTACCATGCGTTGCTGCCCATAAACCTTTGCTTCTGATGTTTAGGTTCCTGTTGCCACTTGTGGTGGTGAGGCGTTCTACTTGTTTGCACGTCACAGGTCCGCCACCTCGCTCCCCCGTGACCTCTCCGCCGGAGCGCGTAATTTCAGTTAACTTTTAAGGCGGGCGGTTCCAGCGTCGTCGGATTCGTCCAGTCGATTGGCCACCGCGACCCTCCATGAGTCCTCGCCGGCAGACCGTGAAGGAAGATCATCCCAGTATGGGTAGGGTGGAGCGTGTCCTAGAGTTTGCTGAAAGTCTCCACAGATATTTAGATCTATGGCACCCATTCAGATTCGGGCTCGCAAGGGGATCGGCGGCGTCTTTTTCCCTCTCTAGCAGAATGGGGAGAAGCACACCCTCCAAGAGATAGGATTCGAATGGAGAAAAGTATGGATTGAGTCAGAGATGAGGCGGGTGAAAGTTTTGTTTTCTACCGGCTGGTATTCAGAATTTAGTACCCTCAGAAGGATATTTGTCGTGATAGAAAAAAGTCAGCAATATAACCTTATTATTAAAATTTATTTAATGCCTTTGTCTTAAAACTTAAGTAAATTTTAAGTACTTAATACTGTAGAAACAGTAACTTTTGATGCTATAACTTTGAGATTTTTTTGAACTTTTATTTTTCTATGAAAACGGTAAATGATATTCCAACTGACTTAGACCGAATAGGTTTATGGCGTATCATTCAAATCAATTGTTAATGATCAGAAATACAAAAAACTTTGTAAGCTAACGTTTTTTAGGATCTTGGCTAACAATAATTGTTACCAAAATTGTATCAATGTCTTGACCGACAGAAGAAAAACTGAGTTTCTTAACCATTTTCGTTGTTACGTGATACTTTGATATTGCTTTTAGTATTATGATTGTTTTAATTTCTTTCCATCCAAATTTTCTTTAGAAAAATCTTCTATTCGCGTATGATTAGAGATACTTAAAAGATGAATCAAACTATTGACTTTATTTAATAGATTTACACTGTAAGTAAACAGTCATTCTGCATCGGTATATAAAAAGTATGTAATTATTTTGTATATTTCTGTGAAAAAACATTTGACTACCTAACATTACGGTAGGTTTTAGTGGATAAGCCAAAGATTTACGAATTAGGCTGGTTACACTGTATTTCAGAATACCTCTTCATAAGCTGAGTTGGAACAAAATTGGAAATTCTTTCGTTACAAATAATGAGTTATTTAGTTTTTACTGCCAAGAAACTTCACTAGAAGCATAAACTTTAAGATATTTGCAACACAGTTTTATTTACAAACTTCATTCACACTATTCCAGCTCAGCTAAGAAAGGGGAGGCTAACGCATTTACAGATTTTATGAATGGAATATTAAACATCGTACCATCTTCTATTCTAAGAATGAAGATGATTACATAGCTTTTACATTGTTGAATTGACCACAGTTTCCTGCATAACACAATATCTGTTCTTATTCGTTGTTCGTTATAAACGCTGCACGATGATGTAAACAACTTCTTCTCATTCACGGATCAACAACAAAATTACTGGCATAAGATAATGGACACGCTTTTATATTTCTGCTTGATTTTCAAAGAAGCTTTTAACAGTGAAAAAACTGTCCCAACTTCTATTCATGACCCCCAACAATTGTTCCTCATCAAGGTTTTTTTAAATAATAAAAACAACATAAAAAACTTTCAATCTTAATTAGTACTTGGAAATATAAAAATGAATGAGCAAGGAATATTTTAATATATCTATAACATTGCGGAAAGTATTTTTAATTGAAGAAAAGGAGGAAAAAATAGTACTGGATTGTGTGTTCCCTCCGGTTTATTACTTTTTATGAATAGTATTCAAAAGTAAATCTCAAGCAATAGAACTTTTATTCGTCATAATATGTTCACAGGTACGTTATCTGGATATCAATCGTGTGAAGCTTTCACGTGAATGAGGTAAATACTTTGAAATAACCGATTATAAGGGTGTACAAAGTAATTATTTGAACATGGTTTATCTGAAAGATATAGATGTATCTTTAGCTTTGACATGGAATATGATCACTGCAAACACGTAATAGCTTTTTCTTGGAACGTAACCAGTGTTATGAGGTTGATGGGATAGGAGAAATACCCTGGCGTCGTCGGAATGACACGTCTCTATTATCAGTCACTCCATCCATATTTCGAATTTCCGTGTTTTTTTCGAAATCAGTACAGGAGAATGAAGGGGTTGTTTTCATCCTGAAGGTCTAGCTTGATTTCCTTCCCGTTCTTTCCTGGCTTTAATGACAACCCATCGACGAATCTCAAAATCTTAAAAATGATAACTGCTACTTTTTTCTATTTTACATTGTGCTTAGAGATAGAAGTAATATCGAAAAATTTGTATCTAAAGATGATAAATGATAACCGAAGTTCTAGTTGTAACATTATCGCAACCTCCCATTACTTCTATTAATATTGTTACTGTTATTATTCTTTTTTAAAATTAATTACAGGTATTCGAAATAACAGTTAAATGTCTGTAACCTCAGCTAGGCTCATTATTGAGTGTTCGCTGGCAGAGCGAGTGAGGTGGATGTCTGTTGTACTGCATAGATAATGTCGTATGACGCGGGCTTGTGCTTCATTGTAAGGAGGCTGTAATCTTCTACCTACAAAACGAAAATCGTGTATATTGGCTCCAGAAAACATAAAAACTGCTGCGCAGATTTCGATGGAATTTTCCTTATTTTAAATATTAAGCTCTCAATATAATCGTTTGGTATGTCTTACGCTTCAACGTTACGTAACGCCGGTGAAGTAATTGAAAGTCTGAACTTATAGCGTGAAACAACAAAGATGAAATTCCAACTAGATGCATACGTTTAATACTTCGCAAGAAATGATAACGATATTATCGCATGTAACTTGTCTTTCCTTAAATTTTGGTTTTTAGTCTTTAAATTCCATAGAAGGCCGTATTGAATGAGAAGAGGAAACTAAGTAATGAGAGAAATATGTAAATTAATTTTAATAATATAATGGAATAAACTTCCTACAGTTTCTTTGCTTTTTGAAGCTACGATCTCAGGTCGCACAGCTACAATCTCTGATGTATTGATTGTATTATCTTGGTTCTCCGGGGAGGCGCGTTCATACAATCTCTAATGTTTGGAAGTGAAATTATATTTGCTGTTAATAGTAAGTTACGCATATTTGTTGGGTTTGAACTTGAAAATGAACTATATACTATCTTGGTTCTCCGGGTGGAGCAGCGTCGATTTATTTAAACCTAACGTTTCTGCCATCTTGCTGTGGCTTTTATCAGAGAACGGAGTTACGAATGTGAGTTGTTTAAAATAATTAGTGAAGAAACTTCCAAGTGCTTCATTGTTTCTCTAAACTACGATCTTAGATCGCACAGCTATAATTTCTGAAGTCTAAAGTGAAATTCTGTTCGCTGATAATAGTAAGTAATCCATATTTGATGGGTTTGAACATGATATTGAACTGTTTAAAAGCTTTAGTGTTGACATTCCGGTATTTTATAATTTTTATTTGACGATCCTGTTTTATCCACATTTCCTGAAAAAAAAAAAATCATTGCTTCAATTGCTGCACTAATCGCTGTGGTTATTTTGATGAAACTTCGTACCTACGTTTCTGATTGGGCGGCTAAACATATTGTAGGAATAAATCAAACCCAACCCAACTCATTTCTACTGCACTGGAGGTTAGTCGTTAGAGTAGGTATATTAAATGGGGGGACTGACATAAAATTTGATTCCAAGTGCAGAAAACTGACTGCGTGTGGAAATCAACTTATGCCATACCGGGCGTCGGGAACTCTACTAGTAGCTTATAAAGTGAAATAGGTAATTTCTCTGGATGTTATATGAGTGTGAAAATAAGTGATTTAAGGAGGTGAATTTATAAAATCCATTGGTATTTGGTCAAAACTGTGCATTTTCGTTTTTAACTTCGTAACAATACCTTCCGTTTGTTGGTGGTTACATAAATAGCTATATTAATCAATTTCCCTTCTGCTAACTGATGACAAATGAGTCTGAATCATTCAAAAACACGTCGTCATCAGCAATTAGTGTGGCAGTATTAATAACCAACATAGTTCTTCGAGGGTGGTCATGGTAAATTACTACTGCGAAACCAGACTAATTAGATGGGAAGCTTACATAGCGAATATTTATTTCTATCACTTGCTTTGTTCCTACATGGTCATATGAACGAACCAAATAAATAATTCATTTAATATTTTCGTATTTATTTTTAACATAAGAAATTTCAACTGCTTTGAGTTCGAATTTAAATTTTTTAATACGACACCTCGGCCAGATGTCAGTACTTTAACATCTTTCCTTAAATTAGAACAGTTTTCATAAAACTTGGTAGTAGGCTGTGTCAAACAAGAATAAAGATTTTATACTTTTCGGTGATTTTTCACTAATACTTAAGATCGACTAATAAACAAAATTTGTGTGGAAGATAAATGACTATCACCTAATTATCACGAAATTGCGAGGATAATTACTATACTCTTATATGACACTATTAATGATTTTACTAAAGGACCCAAAATCCTACAATTTATATTCGTTACTCATGATGAATTGGTTCTAGAGATTAGTAGCTGGAAGAAATTTTTGGGAACTGTGGACTCTACGAGTAAAATTTCCTAATAGACTCATGCGTCTGCTACGACTTAACATTTCCTTTACAGATTTTTCTTCTTTGTGTCTGCCAAAATCGCTTTATGTGTTGAAACAAAGACGGATTGTTAAGCATTAAAATTGTAGTGTTCTCTAGGAAAATTCTTCTTTTTAGTTTTTTTAATGGTTAAAACTGTAGGCGTGTTGTTGCTAAATACATTAATCTGAAACAAGATTCCGTCATAGACTGAGACAAAATTTGCTGCCACAGATCTGGCGGAATGGCTAGTAAAATCCTGCGGAATCAAATAAGGTTGTATACGCGAAGAACATAAACCGGAATTACAGATGCTATGCATTCGTTAACTCTTAATCCGGGCTCCCTCAGCAGCACCCATCGGTCTGGAGCCACATAAACCTGGCTTTGTCTCCCTCTTCCAGTGGGTCATAAAACTGGAGCGCCCACTTGTCTTGCATGCTTGGCGGAGGGAGTTTATTTCACCCAATATCCATTGGTAAAATCAAAATCTGATCTCGTATTGTGAATCTGAATTCGAAAATAATATTTGATAACCTTCTTAATCTATTTGGATGCAATTCAGAAGAATAGTTTTATTATTATAAAATATATACTTATTATATATATATATATTCCAATGAATTAATAAGCTTCAAAAATTATTAAGATTATCGTCTGATATAAGACTGAAATGTTCTTTAATAAATATGTCAATATTAAAATTAGTGTTTAATTTCCTGAGTGGCTATGAAAATGTTTAATACGAAAGTGTGAACTTTAATTCAATATTGCTGATGAACAGTTAGTTTCAAGTTATAGCAGCCTTTCTGCCGCTGAAGTTGATATATCTGATGACTACGTAATTTTGGCATATGACATAACTATGGAGATTTTAACAGCTAGTTATCAATAAGTGTGTCTCTGTGAAGGGACGATTTCTTGTAACTGTTGTAAATACTGCCACCATTTTGCGAGATTTGTCTGGATGTTGCCTTTTGTTGCCAGAGGAAGCCGGACATTTCATATGTAACGTCACTCAGGTAGAAAACAAAGAAATATCGTTTTATTTACTGGAAAACTTTGAAGTATAGAATCGTCAGCTAAGAGACAGAGTTCAGATTCCCGTAGCTACCTTAATATACTGATCTGGGTAATCCTATTCAGCGAAATGGATTTACGTTTACAGGAAATCAGAGCTACGGAGCTCCCTCCCGTACTTCACACTGACCGTCTTTGAAGTGTAAACTTCTATATGCGCGTTGGGCGCATTGTGGACGGGAGTAAATCTATGAGTTCGTAACTTCCCGTCACCGACATGCTATGACGTGTTACACAATGACATGCGCGTTGGACCCTTTTTTTTATGGATAAAATCTTATGCTTTCTCGTCACCAACATGCTGTAGAAGTGAAAGTATACATTATACTTGTATCCGATAAGTAAATTGAAGGATTTTTTTGTTTTTTTGTTAATCTTCTTCATACAAATACACAGTTTTATCCTATTTTGATGGAACTTTGAATACGTATTGTTAAAAAAAAAAATACTGTTTACGTTTGACTTACAAAAACTTAAACCGTCTCCTTCTTTCCCCCTTCACCTTAATTTCTGTCACAGTGGTATACAAATTCACAGTTTTTATCCGATTTTGATGGTACTTAGCACACGTATACTTCAAAACAAGGCTGTCTGGTAGCTCAGCGCTTAAGGCGCTTACTTCCGAAGGCGTCTCTCTCCGGTCGCGGGTTCAAATCCCGTGGTGAAGGTGTTATTGTATTGTATGAGCTACACCGGGACGTTCCGTGGTTCAGATTACACGTTAAACTGTAGGCCCCTGAGGAAGTGAATTGTCCCTCATGCCTCTGACACAATAGCTTTGTACATTTCCTTCGGGAAGATTTGTCTAACCCTCGGGTTGTGGACTAAATTAGATTTTTAGTTGTTGAAGTGAAAATTTCTTTAGGCGCGTTGGACGATTTTTGGATGGGTAAAATTTTATGAGTTCCCGTCACCGACATGCTGATGTTAACAATACAGGGTGTAACAAAAATGTACGGCAGAACTTGTAGGACACATTCCTCACACGTAGACGAAGAAATTATCTTATATGAACATGGGTCCGGAAACGCTTCGTTTCCATGTAACACCACATTTTATTCGTGGCATGAATAGTGGGAGACACACAAGAATGGAACGTATCAGCTTAATACATGCAGCTCTTTCTCACAAGACATGTTCAATATGCCCTCCGTGCGTATTGATGCATGCATCAACCCGCCGATTCTCGAATGCGCTGATGTATCCCTGGAGTACTGCGTATGGTTTCGCAGCCGTCCATATTCCCGGCACGCAGACTCTGAACATCTTGTACAGGGGTTCGATACACAAGAGCTTTCAAATGTCCCCATAAATAAAAGTCCAGTGGGTTTAGTTCCGGAGAGCGTGGAGGCCAGGCAATTGGTCCACCTCTATCTATCCATATGTCACGAAATCTGTTATTTAGAAGTCGACGGACATTAACACTAAAATGAGCAGGCGCTCCATCATGCATGAAGTACATGTTTCGTCACACAGCGAGAGGCACATCTTCTAACAGAACAGGTAGAACATTCTCTACGAAATTATGGTAACTGTTTCCATTGAGCCTAGGTGGAAGAACGTGAGGCCCTACGAAATAGTCAACCACAATGCCGGCCAAAACATTGACGTAAAATCTTTGTTGATGACTTGCTTCAACAGTTGCGTGAGGATTGACGGCAGCCCATACATGCTGATTGTGAAAATTTACAATCTGATCTCGTTGAAACGACGACCTCATCTGTAAATGCGGTGTTACATGGAAACGAAGCGTTTACGGACCCATGTTCATATAAGATAATTTCTTCGTCTACGTGTGAGGAATGTGTCCTGCAAGTTCTGCCGTACATTTTTGTTACACCCTGTATATCTGTAGTGGTCTGATGGCTCAGTTTTTAATGTGTCTGACCGTGAAACGAAAGGTCCCCGGATCATATACCTTTAACCTGACCTTCACCTCTGGCACAGCTCTCGGTGTAATGTGAAGTACGACAGAACGCTTCCGTGGGTCGGATTCCACGTTAAGCTGTAAGTTCCCTGTGCCTGGTAGCACTGCTAGATTAAGGCAGCTCAAACAGGGACGGAATGCGCAGCCAATAGATACCCTGTCACCAGGTTATTACGACCACACGGAATTATTATTATTTAGTCTGCTGTAGCTATAAGTATGACATGTGTATGATATTCATAGTTTTAATAGTTCACTTCTGACGGCAGTCCCCAATGACTGCCATTTTTTTTTAATATGAACAACTGATTTGTTATATTCTGCCCGCAATATTATGTTACATTCAATGCAATGTTATATTCACTTGGTAAAGTACCTTGCTGTGATGAAGAGTCGACCAGCCCAGCAAGTTGGCAATTGGAGTGGAGTCACTGCGGGTAAGGTCTTCCACAGCCCATTAGTTTGCCACCCCCGCATTCACACCTGTTGTCCGCCTCGAGTCCCCACCCCACAGAACATCGCTAGCACTTCTCGCAGTGCCGGCAACTTCCCACTTAAACAGCCGCCACAGATGAAATATTTAAACGAGCATTTAAATATGTCACGAGCTGATCCATTCTGCGACGCGACTTCTAACAAGACAGATGGCGTGAAAGCTTAAAGCCGCATTCCGAGCCGAGGGCTGTGAAAGAGCAGACATTTCCTCTTGCTGTCAGCCCACGCGGTGGGAGAGGGACCCGGCCAAATGTTTTCAAAGGTCGCTCTATGGAACACGGTTATCAACGTCACAGGAACTGCTCGCCGTGAAGAGTTTTCATCACTGCCGTGCCGCCGGAATTGTTTTATAATTCCGTTTCTACCGGAGGCTTCGGAAGGCGTAATAAGCTTTATGAAAACATGCGTCAAAACTTGAAAGGGTGCTGAAATGATGGCGGGTGATATTCGAGTGGAAAAGCTGAAAGCATCCTTCAAAGCCCCTTGTGAGACTCTGATTACCGCAGGAGTCGCTAAGGAGATCAAGTGTCAATTTGAACTAATTAGGCGAGTGGCAAATTGGAAGATTGTGGATTATTGCTCGCAACAGAAGGAGCGAATCCCCTGGAACGGCTGCTCGGCGAGATTAAAGTGCACTCCCCCCCCCCCCCCCTGCCCCGCTGTGCCACGGCCCCTTTCTCTGTCGAGGACCCTTCCTCTTATTAAACTTCCTATGCGCGATTCAGCGCCTACTGAACAGGAAACTTAGAGCGTGTCTTTTTCTTCTTCCACTTCTCTGACAAAGAAAGAAAAACTCCAAAAGTAATGTTCTTAATTTATTTTAATATTGCATTTTACAATTTGAAGTTTGGTCGTAAAAATAATCCGAGACAATTTCCTCCTGGTATCCGCCATTAGTTTTATAGTATCTTACAGATGTTGTTAACAGCATTTATAATCTGTATCACACTAAAAGTATACCAAATATATTTATAAGAGTGAATTGCATTGCTGTTATTCCTGATCGCAGGCAATACCTTTCTGAGAATTTCAAATAGTACTGAAGGAAATTGTCTGTTGTTTCTAATCAGTCAATATAATTTTCAACTTTCACTTATCATTAACCAATTAATGAAACGAGATTTTGCAACGTAATGTGTAGATTTTTTTACATATGACCCATTTTTAAGACTAATTCCAGCACAGATACCTAATCTATCAAAATAACAACCACAGTTATCCTCTTTCTTGCCACATAATGAAGTTTTTAGATGGGTTACGTGCTACTATTAGGTGGGTGTAAATTTCCGTTTAACGTTGTTACGTTCCGTGTGATGGCATAGCACACAATTACACAGAGCTTGCCATAATTCTTTCAATATTACTAATAACCCTTACTGAATGAAAGCAAAAATATCAAGAATTAAATTGTAGCTTAAACAAAGTGAAAAAAATCATTTAGTTGATAAAAATTGTGATTTTCAAGCAGAAGAGGTAGTATTTACTAAAAGACTATACAGAAATAATTAACTATGTTTGGTACAATTCGTAACCAATCTTCTACTGTGACTTTCCTCATCAACATTTTTTATTGTTTACTAACATCATATCTATAATATTAGTTAGGATGATTTCAAGTACTATTGCTTCCTTCGTCATCGATAAACTGTCGAATCCATTAACTTCCATGTATCTAGTTACTCTCTTAAAATGAGTAATAGCGGTATTGATACTTGTCTTCAAATTTTCAGAACACGTTTCTTGTATAACTATCAAGCTCTTTCTTGTATCAACTAAAATGTATATACATGGGAATATTGGTGTGACAATGAACGGGAAATTGCTTATTAAAATCCTATATGGTTTTCCTGAGTTTGTGAGAAATTAAATTGCTATTTCGTCATCCTAATCTGGGAGGTACGTTATAGTAAAACAGACTGGTGGTCATTAAATCCTATTACCTAGAATAATATGCAAGGAAGAAAACAGACATCATGATGCTATCCTGATTTCTATGGAAAGCATCCAACCTAACTCTTCTATAAATTTGCAATGGGCTGTATTGAGTTACTGCTTTCTCAAAGACGTCTCCATATGCGGTAATCAAATCAACGAACCACGTGTATGTGCTTGTGTAATATAAGCTACACCACCACAACCTGATGCTGGAATCGGCGGATACTCCCAAGAGTAGAAAGACTGCTGCAAATTATTGGCTTATGCAAACGGTTTTAATCCACAATTTGCATGTTCAAACAGGCGGCGCGGCGTGGCCGGGGGGCTGTATCTGTGTTTACCCAGCTTGGAACAGCGCGGACACCGCACGAGCAGGAGGGCGTTTCTTGACGCCGGAAACCAGGTGTCTCACTGGCACTTACGAGAAAACAATCGATGATACAACTGTACAGTGGAACTGAATCAAGTTGTAGTACAACTCGAGGCATTTCAGACCCAACACATACTTTCAATGCCAAAATTAAGTTGCAAGGACGTATTTCCGGAGACCATCGTAAAATTTTTCAGGATGACCATGCTCATCATGCTTGTATCGTATTATTATTATTTTAATTTTTTCTGCTTAACGTCTCTTAACAGCGAGGTCTTTAGAGACGGGAAAGGATGGGGCGCAAGGAATGGGAAGGAATTCGGCCATGGCCTTTTGAAGGAAGCATCCCGGCATTTGCCTGGAGTGATATCGTATTATCTCTAAGAATTATCTTTAATGAAACGTCCATAGGAAAAAAGCATGTGGCATAAACATACACACGTATCAATTTTGAGACAACCAGTTGTAAGGACAAGTTGCTGGCTAACAGACATACGTTACCTTAACTTCTCCTTCCCCCTATTGATACATATGCCTGAAGTATGTGCAGGTCGATTAGTAAGTTTTTTTTTCATTATATCCGACAACATTTCATTTAGTTGACGGACCGGCGAATGAAGCCACTCCACCAACAATAATAATTCTGGCCTCGCATTCGGGAGGACGGTGGTTCGAATTCCCGTCCGGACATCCAGATTTGGGTTTTCCATGGTTTCCCAAATGACTCCGGGATGCTTCCTTCAAAAGGCCATCGCCGAATTCCTTCCCATTCCTTGCCCCCCATCCTTTCCCGTCTCTAAAGACCTCGCTGTTAGTGAGACGTTAAGCAGATAAAAAAAACAATAGTAACTGCACTTCGCACCATCCTAAATTTTGTCCCAATTCATTCTGTTCAGTTTCTCTCAGAAAAATGGCTTTGTGTCTCATGTATTCTTGTAAACACGTTTTTAAATTTTTTACAGTGTCCAGTACTTGAAAGTGAACTGATTTTCTCGCACGCGCCTCTTTTTAAACCAGTTTATTTATTTATCGTATGAAATGTAACAGGATATACAAGATATGTAGACAAATGCGCGCATCACAAGCTCGTACAATTTTAAATGTCTAGATGTAATGCTCTGACCCATTCAGTTACATTAACCGATGCATCGTTTATGTCCAGTATTCTTCCTTGGTAATCTCGAAGTCAATAAATTAGTAATAAATATAGTTTGTAAGTAAGTGAGTAATATGAATGTTGTATAGTTCAAGATTATGTAAGAAGCTATACCCAATTTCTTAAGGCGATTACAAATCAGTGTATGATGTTCAAAATTGCTATTTCTAATTAGCGATTTACTGAAAAACTGTCAATTTAAAAAAATTATAATTCAAGGTCACTAATAACATAGCTGTGTTTGTTTGCTTAGTTTGGTTGCAAAATTGCGTTTTTGCAAAATTGCGGAAATATGCTACGGGGTAGCTCTTGTATGTTAGTTGCATATGCTCTCGAATATCGCTATATCCAAATGAGTCTACTTTTACTACAGAAAAACTTCAATCCAGTCTTTTAATTAATATTAGAAAATACTTAAGCCACTTATCGAATTCAGCAAAAGACAAGTATACAAAGTTTTTCGAAAGCATTACACAAAATTAAATAGCATAACTTATAAAGGGAATTCTAATATACATATGAACACCTATTTGTTTTAATCCCGTCTTCTTGTTCATCTGCTAAATAAAGCTGGAAACCTGAGAAAGCATAGGAATTCTTTGGTGACCTGGACCTTCCAGTTTGTTTAAACTAAATAATATCTGGAACTTTGGTGAATGCCCTCATTACATTCACTTCCAAATATATGAAAATTTGTTTGACGCATGGCATATAACAAATTCATGTTCATTGCGAGTAGTGCAATGATTAGTTTCTGTTTCATCTAACCAGCTGTATAATCTGCCTGCGTTTTCTAAAAGTACTTTAAAATGATTATCATGCAAATATCGATTGTTTTGTATGGTTAGAAATTAGTAAAGGGAGGCAAGTAATAAAGAAAATACTGTCGTGGGTTCCTTCTATATCTCGTAAAGTAATCTGCAAATATAACTGAATAATTACAGGAGAGCCATTGAAACATTTACGCGTTATGGATTTATGAAATGAAGCTAAATAATTACAATACATTTAAGAGTCGAAACTAACATGTGTAAACAGAGAGACTGTACAAAATGTAACTGCATTTAATTGACATGACAAATGAAATTCTTGATAGGTTTAACTTCTTGCGGTTGAGCTGTTATGTTTCTTAACGAAATTCATAGTTCAGCTTCAAAACAACGGTTAGATAAAACAATAAGTTTCTATTTCATGATTTAAATATCTGCCTAAACAAAAAAACTTCATTGATAACAAAATCTGCAGTACAAAAGTGGGTCCATTTCTGTTAAATCTCTGTGAATAATAGTTACAGTCTTTCAGGGCCATCACTCAATGCAAAAGTTTCCCAAAGTCACGGTAACTGCGTAGTATTATTATACGGACGCCACATGCAACTCCACTACAAACAACTCATTCCGGACCCCGTGTTCCACCCTTTTCGTGTTTTCAGCTTTAATCGCGCGATTCTCCCCAACTTAGTAATTCAAATTTAAGCTAATCTAATTTTGGACGGTATTTAAATTCAGCTCAGCTCCTTTTTAATGACCACCACAGAGAATCCGATTTTGATATTCGAAACTGGGGGTATGTATTCTATGATTAGTGGCTGTATTTATGCGCCGCCGCTTAATGTCCTGGTGGACCACGCGCAGAACCATGTAACACAAGCCTGCATCATTGCTCGTGTTTTCTTAGCTTTTACCATAGAACGTATATCTTCTATATCTCTGAAACTAGCTCACCTGGTGAAATAAAACTTTTAATTACTAAAGCAGACGATGAGTGTAAATATTTCTTATTTCACTTTCCTGTTATGGTTAGTAATTTTGAGCATTGAAGATATGTTTCCATCACGTAGTTGTTAATAACAATTCATGATATTTTATTATAAGTTTATCAAATTCTAATTGATTCAAAAGCTATGGCAGCATGCGGATTCTCGGCAATCGGAATGTGAAATCTAATCACCTAATAACATTTAAATTTATTTTAGGAGCAATGTTGTTTATGTAGACACTAAGTCCACCTCGGTGGCTCAGTTGATTACGGCACCATGATGGTGTCCGTTCTGTCATGGGTTTAGCACCAATATCCTGCGTTAAATCCCAAACCACTTCGTGGGGCGTATGGAGTGAGGGGACATGACACTGTTGAAGGTGAATCATCCTTCAGTTTGGCGGCCCCTGGTGTCTTCCGGAAGAGTAGGTCTGATTGGGCTGGCACCTGCTTTCACTCTCTCCCTTCTCTCATCCACAACACAAACAACACTATAATAAACACACACATCACAACAGCCATGCATATTTACATCAACACTTAATAAACATTGTAACACAGGGAAAAGCCACGGGAACCTACTCTTGTTCGTGTTATCATGATAACCACCTTCGAACACGGGTATGGCACTCATAGAAGATGAAGAAGTTAGTCACTAAAATTGCCACTCCTTCAGTTTGCAAGAGGTGCTTTCTAAATATCATTGCAACCGCATAGACCTATCTGATGCAATTTCTCTGTCCCAATTTTGCTTACAGTATTTGAGCAAATGACATTAGCGGATTTTCGAAGATTAATTTTAGTATTCCATGATAATATAATGGTAATATTACTGATAATATTAAACTGGATAAGACTGGAGATTTTCTCAGCGTTTTAAATGAATAAAATTTTCTCGGGTAACTAGCCGAGCTAGCAGAGTTGTGACGTCCGAAACGTCGTGTTCTGGGCTAGTTACCAGAGAAAATTTTATTCAATAATAAACTGGTTGCTCTAATTTCTTACACTATTTCATCAATTACTGATTTATACAGTAAACCTAGAATAAGTTGTACATCATTTAGAGTAGAAGCCATATTTTCATTTCTTCGTTTCACTTACAGATAATTTATTATTATTGTTATTATCTCGACAATCTTAATATTAGTTGGTAAAGTACGTATCTCTGGTGTTCTGCACAGCTGCTATTTGCTACTTGTAAACTGCTCTAAACATTTAAATCTTATCAGGTCTTTTTTTTAGATCGGTTTAATTATTTTATGATATACAAACATTGACATATAATGCGAAATACTATAAAAATAACTTCCTATTTTAGCTACTTTTAAAACTATCTTTTAGCATGTTAGTTCCACTCAAATTTAGTAACTTTGGAGGCAAGGGTTTTTTAACTGAAGAACGTTTGATAATTAATGCATAACTGTTTCATAGCAGTTCCACAGATGCCACTTAGCTGCACTATAGACAATGTATAATTACATTATAATCCTCACAGAAGCCTTTAGCCAATCCTGTTATATATGTGCAAAACTTAGTGAAGGAAATGTATTAGGTTTGTTATACTAATCAAAACAAAAAACAAGCTATTCTTGAGTTCCGAGAAATATTTTAAGGTTTCTCTTACGCTATCTCACGTATTGAGCTGATGTAGTTTTGAACTAACCTACACAAAACAATGTATTCTTGAGTTTTAAACATAAATTTTAAGACAATTTATTTTTGTTATCTGTATTGAGTGCACACGTTTTCTGCAGTTTAGGCAGTGTAGTTTTTTGTATTTAAAGTCTTGAAGTATTTTGTTTTTCTTGAGTTTGTTTCTGCAAAGATAATTGATTTTGTAGACAGCTAAACTATGTGAGGTATTGAAATTCCTGAAGCTGTGATAATTTTCTTATTTTGACATTATATGAAAACAATTGTATTCAAAAAAATTCCAACGCATTGATTATAATTATTTTGTTGAGTGTGGGGTTGAGCAGAATTGGTTTATTGAACAAGGTGCGCAGAGAGTAAAGCATTTCAAGTAATTACAGGGGGATTAGGGTTTGTTTTTCCTCACATGTATCGCAGATACGTGTTAGACGCTTCTGTTACGAATCACCGTTGTGTGTGTTTTTTTTTTTTTTAATAAGTTACGTCACATTTTAAACTTCCGCAGCATAAAACAAAAGATATTTTTACTTTGTAATTTCCTCATTACTCAGCCAAATTTTAGTGGAATTGCGTACTTGGTTAAAGACGAAATAATCGTCGATTCAAGCGATACCCGAGCACTGCAAAGCACAGACCAGCTGCTGGTGCGGCGCCCCACGGATTAACGACTTGCAGCGCTGCGTCTGTGCCTCCCCCCAACGCACAGTAGCGGCCCGCCGCGCCGCCACCTCAGCACGCGTCGCAGCAAAGTGCTGTCGATTGCGCGGGGAAATTGGAATGGTGACGACACCCAGTGGCGCGCGGCCGCCTCAAAAGATTCCAATTTCTTTCTCTCTTTCTGCTCGGGGGTATGGTTGCTGCGTGGGGAGGATCAGAGACGAGGTTCGCCTTGGCTCGTCGGTTTATTTTTCGAGTGGATCTGTTGTGCCGGAGATGTTTCCTTCCAGCGTTATTGAGTCGTGTGAAGAAAGAGGCTGTGATGAATGAACACCATCAGTCACTACTTCTGCACAAAGTAGTTTACATGTGTATGTCTTTAAAAGTAGTTGAATTATTGTCGTTGGGAAAAAGTTAAATTTATGCCAAAATTCGTATATAAAACTAGGGACGTAAACTGTTTTAATATACAAATATTAAGTAACTAACTCGTACCCGCAACTTCGTACGCATGTATTTGGAATTTTTTGCCAGAATTGAATATAGAAAGTTGTTGGTGGCGAAAGATTGGACCCAAAAACACCGAGTCGGCATAATATGACAGGAAAGCTATCACTCTATCATACCAATCTCTTGAAGAGAATCAGTTTCAACATATTTCTGTCACCATTCGATAAGGTCTCAAAATTTCGTGACTACAACTATTAAACATACCTGAGAAAATGTCCTGTGCCCTTCATACAGGTTTTCTTGTCAAATTCCATCAACATCGATATAGCCATTTGGTCGTCAAAACGTAACAAAAAGTCAGAGACTTACTTCCGTATTCATAGTATTATTACTGCGGTTCTCTCTCTCTCTCTCTGACTGCGAACAACCCCTGAGGAATCATTATAACGTAAAAAGGTGAACACCTACAGCATTGCAAGACTACCTACGATTTGCCTCGCATTGCACCCCTAACATTGTGATATATACAGTTTAACATTCAATCCGAATAACCTACGGCCCAGGCGTTACGATCAAAAACAATTTTTTAAAAATCTTAGCTTCCACGGAGATTTGAACCGGAGACCACGACCCAAACATTTGTAAGCAAGCGCTTTAACCACTGAGCTGTCTGACCGATACACGGAAAAATCAGTATACAGACGTCCATATCCAACGAGTCTGTCTATCGCCATTCAGTAGTATTTCGAAATCATGAGACAACATGTATCATTTATACAGATAATTTTTCAACCAAATGTAGACAGTATTTTTCTCCTTGTTTCAAAGGATAAGTGTGCAAAGTTTCATCGAGATAGGATGAAAACTGTGGATTTGTATGATGAACAAACAAACAAACATACATACATTCATCTTTATATATATATATAGATTTATCTCTCAATGGAGAATCATAATTACCATATCCAAATGTCGGACAAAAGAAGATAGCCGTTCAGTAACGCAATGTATACCTCAATGTATCAAGCGATATGTCTATTATTTTAAAATACAGAACTGAGCAAGCGTAATTTTCATTGTAACGTATATAGTAGTTGTTACTAAAATGTTAGGCAATTTTTGGACCCCCCTAAGGATACGGTGAATTGGCAGTAAGGGAAATAAAACATGAATACTGTACACGTTTCAGAAGAAATTGTTGAAGGTGAGACTACAGAATGAAGCCATCTACAAATTCTCTCTCACATTAGCACTAAATAAATCAATCAAACTGAATATGAGGCCATTGTCTCTTACATTTGTAACTCAGCGAATGAAATGAAATTTTATGCGTCGTTTCGTCTGAATTTGGGCGATTTCATGATATTCAGCATCATTTACATGATAGACTGCGGTTCCTTTACTCTTAACAAAGCATTGTGTCAGAATCAGAGATTTAATTGCTTTAGCTATGCCCTTGGCTGATGATTTTGTTGCCTTAGTGGACTGCGGAACAGGTATCTGCCAATATCTTGAAGTGCAAAAGTGAAGAAGTCTTTTAATCAGTTGAAGTCACCATAGAATGCAATGCTCAGTAAGTATGTATTTACATATTAAACCAATTTCATTTTGATGGAGGGAAACTAATATACCTTAGATCTTGGAATTGTTTGCATTTGATTACCTAAACTAATTAATGAACAAGGTAAAAAGAGTGGAAGTGGCCAACGGCGTTGCTCGTTTCAACTAATGGCGTCGTTTACCATATCAGTATGTAAACTGAAACTCCAAACAGTGTTCCAAAGTGGCTAACGAAGTGCGGCAACTCACAAGCTATCTGCTAAGGCTACACATCTTCGGAACCTTGCTTTATTGACTCCTCTACGTACTCCTTAAGAGGTGATTCATTCACCAAATGGCTCGTTGAACAGACCTTTGCAGGACGATGTCTCAAATCTATATTGTATTGAGACTTACATTTCGAAAGAGAAGTTAGTAGTCCGACTATAACGAAACATAGCTACAGAATAACCATTGGATTTTTAAATTATGATTTCACCGCTCGCTGACGTTGAAGACAATTAAATGGAGCGAGGATGGGTCGTAAGCATTGGGAATGAATTCAGCGTTAAACTTGTCTGAGTGATTTGGGATGGTATGGCTAACCGAAATCTTAATGGATGAATTGAGCATTGAATCACCGTCTTCCCAATCTCAGGCCCGAACATTACCATCTGACTCACCATTGTCCATCTGATATAATTACCATCCGATGCAGTAGCATTCTGTGACACTAGTCTTGTGTAGTTCGCGAACGAACTAGTTCGGAAGAGCGCTCCCACGAGCGAACTAGTTCCCAGACCTTTCGCTCCTTAGTTCGTTAGTTCGTTCGATCGTTTCCCGAAGACCAACTTTTGTTTTAGTTTATTATCTAAAAGGTAACACAGTTCGCTGTGGACACATTTCACTGAATAGACAGATATAAAAAAAACAATAAAAAATCTAACTGTTAAACATTAATAATTATTGCAGAAGTCAAAAACGGGAATTTAACATGGAATGTGAAAACAAAACACACTTTGATCCCATTAACACTTAAAAGACAACAATCAGTAACCACAACTATTATAACAAAGAAGAGAGCGCGTGAAGTAGCGCTAGCAAAGCGAGCAAACGAGCTGTCTTTCTAGAATTCCAGAGCGGAGCGACCTAGTTCGTGAACTAAACACAGCGCTACCGCTCGGGAACTAAACTGAGCGGTATAGTTCGCGAACTAAACTGAGCGGTACCGTTCGCGAACTAAATTGAGCGGTACCGTTCGCGAACTAAATTGAGCGGTACCGTTCGCGAACTAAACTGAGCATTCCCGTTCGCAAACTATTACCATTCGCCGCTAGGATTACCAACATTTTTGAGGTGAGTGGTAGAATATTTTTTTAGAATAACCTATAAAAATATAGTACACTTCAAAAATATAATATTTTACGAAAGAGTAGAAAAGGACAAAGGATATGTTTTTTTACTAATTTATTTTTTAAGCTATATTTTTTTGCACTTCTTGCATCTTTAACAATTTTCTGTCTACAGTATAATTGTAATATGCTTTATCGCTTTCAGTTGTTAAATTAATGTCGATCAAAAGCTCATTTTTACTAATGAAATACTGCTCTTACTGTACTTTTACCTCGTAGATTTCGTGTAACATTGTTATTTCAGAGTAAAGTTCGTTCACTTTGATACTCATTTTTTCTCATAAATTTAGAACCTCTAATATTGTCTCACAGCCATCAAATGAAACATCGTGTTTTAAATTTAATTTTTGATTTTCTATAGCCAATTGTTTTCATTAAAATCTAACTATTTACTAAGATACTCCAGACTTTTATCAACGAATACTAGAGCATTATTTTTAATACTATCACTTTCTGTTGATAATTTGGCTTCTAATGACTTTTTCTTGTTTTCTTAACGAAAGAAACAGTATCTTCTACATTTTTCTAGCGCTGATTTTAAAGCTGACATAATGTAATACTTATCTCAGTCTGTTGGTTAACAGATTTGTGAAAGTTATGTAAAGAAATGACTTGCGAAATTCAAAAAGATTTTAACTTTTGTGTCTTCATCAGTTTCATTCGTGGCCAAAATATTGTGAATGTGTGTTGGATTTTCCTCCTCTACACTAATAAAAAAAAATAGCTCAATGACTTTCGTTATTGTTACCACTTCCTCATTCAAGGGTCACTGTCATTTTTATATGTCTAATTGTTAGGTATCACATTGGAAGTATTACTGTTACTTTTCTTAATAATATAGGTAATATTGTTTCTGTCATATAGTACTTAACTTGTAGCCAGTAGTAGAATTATATTTTGTTCATGATTTCCAAAACTATATTTACATAAAAAAAGCCGATTACTTATAAACGGGTATTTTAATTCATCAAAATAAACGCATTTATAATATTTTATAAGTAATGTTGTGTTGTTAGGGCGCGTCGATGGCGGGGCATTAGCGCCTTTTATAAGTAATGTTTCTTCCATGAAATAATAAATAAATCCATTAAAAAAATTAATAATCTACGAATGCATGTAAAGTAAATAGTAAAAACAGCACAGTTATTCACTTTACCCATTTGTGCAAAGGACAATGAGCACTTTGGTTTATCGGTGGCAACTGATCATGCTAATGTCTTTTGAAAGGGCTATTATTAAGCAATAACTTTTGTTGAGAAGGTCATATTAAATTACATTTAGAAACAAAAAAAAATGATTATGTCCTAATAAAACTGACATAACAAACAAAATAGCGCGTGCAGTAGCGGTAGCATGGCGAGGGAACAATCTGTTTCTCTGAATTCGAGACGCGAACTAACGAACTAAAAGAGCAAACTAGTTCGCGAGGGAGCTGCGAACTAAACTGAGCGCTCTTCTTCGCGAACTATAATGCGCAAGTCTATGTGACACCTCATGTGTTCAAAGATTATGAGGTTACTAGGCAATAGTTAGCTGACGAAATCTCTTGATCTACAGTCACAGGTTGATGCTTATTCCTGCATTTATAGAAGGGGAGTGCTTATTACAGATACTTTTTTTTTAACTGCTTTACGTCTCTTTTTTACAGATACGAACACACGGATTATTATAACCACAATGTAAGAACGAGAGTATACCCTTAAATGAAAGAGGACAATGTTACACTGGAGATCGTGAAGTTTGCCACAGTCTTAAGGTTACATCTGAAATCTCATATTAACATACAGTAACACTGCCTGTTAACTTTAACTTTATGAACCATCTTGAAGATATTTTTATCCATAGCTTGAGTATTTTTGTTGATAACTTTAAATGAAGATGTTCATAGAGACGTCGGTGTTACTTCAGTGTGACAGGAAGAAAGGTAATGTAAACTGAACTCCAAGAAAGTGTGAATGAATTCTATAAACTAACAAATACTGATCGGTATATGGACGACTCCAGCTTCAGTCGATTTTCTTGAGATTTTCTAACACTGACAAAAAAATTCGTAGGCGTGCTGTGGTCTATATAATTCGAGAACATATCCATCACCGCAAGCAAAACAACAATTAACGATCCGACATAGGCCACCATCCGTTTAACAATGGACAGGTGATTTAATCAGAAGACAAAAGATTGCTGTGGGAGATGACGCATGATGGATCAGACTAGTGAAGGAGGTATTAAAAGTTTCAAAGGTGAGTAACAGTTTCAAAGCGTACAGAGGGCTAGTAACCCATGACGCATTTGGCTATTGACTGAGATATACTGAACGTAAACAAAACATAGTAACTCCGCAGAAGGCTGTAGCCGATAGCTTGGTTTGCGAAATAAAAAAAGGCACTACCCTACAAACTTAAATATTATTGACTATCGTAATTGTAGATTCAAACAATTATTGTTGGAGCTGACGCATTTTACCTTTCTTCTGAATCATTATAAACTATTCTCTGTATGCTTCTAATCTCCTTCAAAATAAATTCAGGTGAATATCAGAATCGTTGTAGTGTTATAAGACATCGGTGCATTCATTACCTTTTCTGGCGTATGTTTGCAATTAGTTCATGCTATCGGATACAGAATAGAAGTAATTATCACAGGATACAGATTCAAAGAAATATATATATATATACAATCCTGTATCTCTCTGGCAGTATGAAATAATCCAATGTATTTGAACGGTTTATGCTTTGTAATTTAGGTATAACTCTCGCACTTGTCTGTAAGTGGTACTACCAAGATACCGGTTCACTTCAATTCATAATCAATTTATTTTTTAACTGTCATGGAAAGGTAAAAAATAATTGAAGTTGAGTCAGGATGTAACTGATATATTTGATTTCAATATATCTGCTGCAATATTAATGAAAAATGAATTACGTCTTCGGAAATAAATATAATATTCTTCACTACATGTATAACATTGCACCAAATACCTGTGCTTATTTTTTTATTATTTTTCAGGATAACAAAGACGAAAGTGACAAATACCACGCAAGGAACTGATTACGTTCAAAATGTAGCTTGGTTATGACAATTATATTCGAAACGTACTCCTAATTTTTCCATATTTTAGTTAATAAAAATAGTAATACCAGCATGTTTATGGGTTTAATTTGAATTAATTTTGTATCTAGTTTCTTCTTACCGTATTTGCTATCAGTGAAATCTTCAGAAAGATCGATAAGATACAGCCGATAAGCGGATAAAAGCAGTATCGCGCGCCTGTGTGACAGGCAGCCAGCCAACCAGTGTTTCCCACTCCGACTTGGGGGGGAAATGCACTTTTGGTGTCCGTCTTCAGCTGTATCGGCTTCAGGCCACATCCACGTGCTTGTTTATTGAAGCGAAACTTTACAGCAGTTGTCTTGCTCCTCACGTCGATCTTTTCGTCCAAAAGAGAAAGAATCGTATCCTTGACAGAATTATATTTATTTCTTCGCTTATAAACTGAATGGCAGAAATGTTACACTTATTACGAAATTAAGTATCTTTTTTAATCATAAAATGATATTAAATAAACATATAATGGTACGTTTTATAGCGTAAAATATTTTATATTGAACTCATAAAATGTGAATTATATTTACGAAATAACATTTGCACTCAACTCGGTGAAACACTTTCCGTAATTCTATTGCTTGTATGTAATGCTCTAGTAATTTTAAAATGAAATTTGACAAATTTATGCTGTTTAGCCAATCACAATTTTGTTGTACTATTATCATCACTCAACTGCATGTTCATTAAATATTGGGTATTCTGATAAAAATGTCAACCTAGGTACGAACACAACACAAAGTTAACATCACTACTTGCGCGTTAACGGATTCGAACGTCTAACGCAAAAAGAGACATACACAGCAAACAGTACATTGCTGGACCAGTTGTAGATTCATCACTCTCAATATAGCCCCAGAATTGTGGGAATCGTTTTCGTTAGTCCGCAACTCATCACACAGAATATTTTTGTTATCTAATGCAAAAATTCCGAAAAACATTAGTGAGAACCGTTACTTTTCCTTTATCACCTATTTTTGTGTGAGTGTCTTAAAACGATTTTTTGTTCTAAAAATTGAATTCACTTCTTTAAAACCTATTTTACTGTATTGTCATAACGAAGTGAAGTATTTAAGTGACTTCTCCCGTTTCCTCCACTATGGAACTGTTGTATATGCTTCTAGAAGATATTTGCCTATAATAGTACTCTGAGAGACTGTCTTTGCCCGACGATCATATCTTTTAATACTTACTTACATATAGTGCTCTTCAAACGTCTTGTCTTCTCGCAGTGCACCCTATCTGAGGCACAGACGGGAACAACAATTTTGGAGACACGAACAAAGTCCTATGTTGAACAGTAGATGCTGAAATCCTGTCGAATTATTCAACTGATTTCTTCTTTAGCTGATAAAATAATCTCATTAGGATCCGTGTTGAGTAAATTTTTATTTAATCCAGACATTATAGCCCTTAGTTATAGCAAAGAAATAATATTATTGTCCTCTGTTGAACTAGTGCGTCTTTTTCTTGGATCATCAACCATTGCTTAAAAACAATTAACATCTGGCTGGAGATCATTTAGGTTGATGGTTGCTGCGCCCGGAAAACATGAAATGCAGCCTCCTGAATATTTTTTTTAATCCTTCTTTCATTCACGGTCGATTTCCGTTAATACTGCTAGCATATTGCACATTGTTCCCTCACAGGCTAACGCCGCATGCAATATTTTGTATTACAGCTCCTTTAGTCTTTCCTCTCGGGCACGCTTCTTGAATCTGTTGGCAACCTTGTCAACATATCTAGGTTGTTTCACTACAGTGCCATTGGCTACAGCACTTTGAAAATCATTATATTATCTTTGGTCCAGGATGACACATTAGTTTGTTCTTGGAATGACGGTGATCTCTCCGTAAATTCTATTTAAGGTTGTTACTCCAGCCGAGGACCCTTCTTGTTAATTTTTCTTTACACTGATCGCAGTGATAGCTTTCAGTGACTCGAAATTTGAGCGTCATCTTTATGTGTGTGACAGTGTAGTCGGCACATCTCTGCACACCGTTGCTTGCAGCGAAGACAATTACCTTATGGATTTCTTGGTTTTGTTAAATAGAAGGTGACAAGTCTTTCAGAAAACAAACGTTCCTCAGATATACGAAAGTTAAATTGACAATCAGTATTTGTCAGGTTCTATTCTGAACCGTCTTTTTCAACTCTACCACGTGATCCAGCAATGATACTTCTTCAGTCACTACTAGCTGCTGATAGTTTCTCATCTCACTCAAGAAAGAAACATAGCAATATGTGCCTTGGATGTCAGTTCACATTTGATTTAATTTATTTAAGAACAAAACTACATTATTTGACGTTTCTTACTTGGAAGAAACTTCGGGTAACTGTTTTTAGAAGAAAAAAATCAGTTGCCAAGTAAAGGCGTGTTATACCTGTATAAGTACATTTCCGTATTTATTAGATGTTATGAATCTATTCAAAGACAGAAGTCAAAGGAAACCTTGTTTGGACCCTGCTTATGTATAGATCAACATTATACTCGTTGAAGACAGCAGTGTTTTTCTTAGAACATCAGGTCAATAAATTAATCATTTTTAAATAGTTTAAATCGTTTACAAGTACGTGACGGGTGTGGATTGAAAAATTGTTATGTGTAACAATATTATTAAATTTGCAGAATTTTCTTCAAATAATGATTCGTAAAACACTAAATATGTCCTACAACTGTGTATCTGTTCTTTTGACAACTCTTCTTGGCTAACGGTTAACATACCACAGAAAAAAAAAATCTAATCGGAAGTACACTAGAGTTTTCCTGTTGATGGTCCTGCGCTCCTTCCGAAAGACAGAAGCAAGAAATCGTAGCCGAACTGTCTGTTTGTTCCGAAACACTCACCCCCGGTCACCTCCCAAGACAGCCAGCTAAACCGCCTGAGTCCTCCCTCTCCCAATGTCCCTCTAATTCTTCAGTCGATAAATCGATACAAAGGAAATCGGAGCAGGGCGTACGCCATGAGGCTGCATTGGCGGCAGCATTTCACCGTCGGAGATGAGCCGACGCCCTGCGACGCCGATAAGCGTCGGTCGGCCGTGGCTGTAGCGTCGCCGACGTCGCGTCGGTGGCTTATCAGCGATGTCCCACACCAGCACCGCAACGCGCTATTGATACTGGGCACTTGTCACCAGCTCTGCGCGCCGAGAAATGGCTGCGAGAGAGAGAGAGAGAGTGAGAGCCCGCTACTCTTGGAGCGCCCCCCCTACAGATAGTCTGTGACAGCGGATCCACATTAAATGCTTCACACCTCATTTATCCTTTTAAATGCAGATTTATGGCCCCTCTGCCCTCGAGCTACCATTTTTTTCGGAAATAAAGCGTGTGACAACTGAACCATTGCCGAGTTGATATAATTTTTAACGGATGCAGAATTCAATGTTTATTGCTCTAATGTACTTAGAGCAATGATGTAACGAAACATTGAACAGTTTTGCAGGCTGTAAAGTAATGTGATAATGTTTTTCTTACTATCGTTTTATTGGTCTGTTTTTCTGCCCAACCTTGTGAATATCTTTTTTTTATGTAGAGATGAATTCACAAGGATTAATGAAATGGAACTATCAAACGCTTAACTGACAAACACAGCCTGCAGATTGCAGCTATTCAAATAAACCATAGACACTTTAGACTAGAAAATTCATACCAGTAACTTAAATAACGAAGGCTTACTCGGTTTAAGTGAATACGTGGGGGAGGGGGGTGTTTACAGTTAAAAATCATTTCCACCACCTGTTATCGAAAATGTTGTCTCACTACAGGCTCTAAACTCCTATAAAGCAAAGCGCAATAGAATCATAATTCGAGGAATCGACTAAATATGAATTTCTGAAAATTTATTTCTCGTATAAACTAGACTAGAATGTCTTTAATCTTGGAGGTATCATTCACCACTTACGATTTAGAACTGTATAATCACAACGTATCTCAACGTTTGGAGTAACGAGTTTCATATCTCAGCATGTTATACATTATTCGTTATATTGGTACCACAAAAAGAATAATTGTGAAAAACCAAACAGCCATTAAATCATAACTAGCCAACATTTGAATACCTCATTGCAAATTGTTTTTAAGTAACTTTTTTAAAATTAAATTTAACTGATCAGTTTATAATTTACTTTCACTTGCTGTCATCCTCCATCTCTTCCTACCATGCGATAACGTCTTCATCACAACATGTCTCTTACAAGCTACGTCCTCGATTATGAGCTTCATAAATTCTAATTTCTTCATCTACAGTTCACAAACAAATTAACCAATCCAGCATATGTTAAAATGTGACCCACTATCCTGTATTTTATACCTGTAAGACTCTTCCACAAACTTCTTTCCTCATCCATCTTTTCAACAACAACAAATTCATTTCCTACTTTATTTGTCCCCCTATTTTAGCATCCTTTTGTACTGCTACATTTCAAATGCTTCAGTTTTCCTTCTTTCTGGTATTCCTCCAGTCCATGCTTCGTTACTGTTAAGTGTTGTACTTCACACATAAAGTTTTAAAAAAGTTCTTTGTCCTAGTTCATTATTTGAAACTAAGAGATTCCTCTTTTCCAAGAAGGCTATTTTCAATAGTGTCATTCTGTTTTCAATATTATTACTCCTTTGGCCATCAGTTATAATTTGACTCCGTAAATAACGGTTCACTCGCTTGTCCTCTTGCATTCAATACTATTTTTCTATTTAACGCTCTGTTGTTGCTATCTTTTGTGATAAATTTCGTCACTTTTGTCTTGCCTTGGTTTGTATTTAGTCCAAAATCTTACTTCAGTATTTTGCTAATGACTCTGAGTAACTTCTTAAGATCCTCAGTCTGTTCTGGTACTTATCTACAGATTTCTTCTAATTATTGCAGCTACCAGTGTCAAAAAGCGTTAAAAGAAAAATATATCAAACTTCTATACAGTCACTTTGAAGTGAGCAAGGAAGCTCAGTTCGAGGTGGTTTCCTCCAAGCAATTATGTCTACTGAATTCGGCAGAACACTGAGTGGAACGTACGACACGGGAAGCAACTGCGGCAGAAGAACAACGCCACAAATCAATAAAATCAGTCAGAAGTTTGAACTGTATGATGTTAAACTCCTACTATCCTGATAATGATGGCATTGATGTGTCGAGTTATTGTCTCCTCTGAAATGAACGAGTGGTGGGAGGATTAGGTGAAAACTTGTGGTAAAGACCGTTCTTCGTTCAGACCTCAGGCATCGAACGCAACAGAGCGTTTTACGCGTCGAAAAATCACCGCTTATTACCAGGAACCTAGAAGGAAAAAGACAGATGAAATTTATTTAACAGGAAGGCAAGGCACTGGAAGCACATTTGAATTGATTCAGTTGTGTTAGGTCGTAGTCAGTTATCGCAATCCAGTTCGGTCTCGCTTAATCAAGAAGCATTTACGTCGTTTGAATCAAATACAAAGGAGGGTTACCTTATGAGCCTGTGAGCACCTATCGGTGTTTATATTGTATTCCTTGCTTGAAGGGTATTGAAAAACTCATAGCTGGAATCGGTAACCAGTCAAAATACACGGTTTAATCTAATAGAAACCAAGTTTTTCCCTTTCTTTTTAGCACCAGCGGAGAACACTAGTTTTTTTCTCCGCTTTATAATTGCACCATTGCCTGAAATCGTGTTGTAAAATTTGACGAGAATCGTTAAGAGCTGGTCACGTCCATTTTGTGACCGTAGTTTTGTGTTGTAATGCTTCAGTTTTCGAATACGTTACTCTTAAAGGTTTCTAAGATTGGCCCGTACCGGAGACTAGTTTACCTTTCCTCCGAGTGGAAAGTATGAGCCGAGCCTAAAACAGCTATGTGAACCATGAATTTAAACACTTTATTTATTTGTGAGGTGATATAGATCTGTCTATGACGTGTTAACAGCACTTTGTACAGCTTCCTGTGTAGTTGATAGCCATAAATATTTTTCTCCAATTTATGTGATAATAATTACTCTTGATATACGACATCAGAAAAAGTCATGAACTGTTCGATGGACTTCACTTATCACTTCGGATCTCAGTTTTAAATATCTCTGATTCAGAATTCTTATTTAAATGTCTAACATTCAATGTTTTTGCCATCTCTCTTTCTAATGGTTGCTTAATAGCAAACTTCACCAGCAGATGCTGTTAGGGTATTATCTCATTTTTCAACATTTTACCAGGAAGAAGTCGTAACAATATTCATTTAGAGAGTCATGTACCCTTGGTGTACACTTGAGGTATTACATTAAATGTTTTATGGTTCAGGTCAGCATCATCACTGAGTTGATCGTTCATAGTGCATACGTGTTGAACTGTTGAGACGCAGAGACCAACACGTATCACTATGCGTTTCTGGAGTAGCAGGAATATTTTGTTCTAGCAAGATTTAATTAATTTCTAAGCGTCTACAGCCTTTCTTTCTGCTGGTTGCCCTGGTTAAAGATTTAACTTAATCTAATTGAAAGTGGTTAATAGATCAGCGAACAAATGATTTCAAACATCCAGCTAAGAAAATTTCATTATCTTACTTGCAAAATATTGTTAGTAAATATTACCAATCATTTACCAGAATAAAAGGTTTTCCACATATGTCTATAGCAGATTGTAAGTTGAGTTGCCTGCACGGACTGCTCAGTGCAAGAGTGTTCAAAATTATTAGGTTTTTTGTTTGATGTTTCAAGTAATAAAACGAACGGCTCACATCACTAAATACATATCTCCTAAATAATTAGCGGTGATAATCTCGGCTATGTGCAGCCTGTTTCACTTTATCAGAGCTCGAAAAATATGCCTTGTATTACAAGGAGATAAACGATGTAACATGGACATTTAACTGGAGGCTTTGAGACAGCAGAATCTTTTTTCTCAGGCCATTTAACACCATAATTTCAGATGTGAATGCGAAAACGGGATGCAGTTACTTCGTTTTTATAGTGGAATAGAATAATAAATATCATATTTCCCTTTGACTACAAATCTTATGGGTGTGTCGTTTTCCATTAACGTTCGTCATTACCAAAACAGTCATCTGATAAGTAAATTAACGTGTGGCGTAACAATATTTGTTTTTTGTAATTTATGAAGAAAGAAAGATTGGAAGAGGTGTAGGACAGGGATATTGTTTGTCACCCATATTATTTAACATATATTTGGAGGAAATTATAAACAGAACTTTAATAGGTAAAGGAGGTGTATGTATGGGTGGATGTAGGATTAGGTGCATAAGATTTGCTGGTGACATGGTTTTTCTGGCGGAAAGTGTCAAGATACTCAGAAGAATGTTAGAGACTTTAGACAAAGGGTGTAAGGAATTTGGAATGAGAATCACTAGGACTAAACTAAATGAATGATGGTGGGAAAGAGTAAGAAAGGAATGATGATAACGCTACAAGGAGAAATAATTGAACAAGTGGAGTCCTTCAAATATCTCGGGAGTATTGTGAGTGGTGATTTGAGTTGCAAGAAGGAGGTGAAAACTAGAATAGCAATGGCAAAAGGAAGCATTCAACAAAAAGAAAAATTTATTATGTGGAAGGCTGGATAAAAACCTGAGGAAAAACTGGCTAAATGTTTTGTAAGGAGCGTAGGACTATATGGAGCAGAAACATCTAAAGAGGTTGGAAGCTTTCGAAATGTGGATATGGAGGAGGATGGAGTAAATAAGTTGGAAAAACAAAGTAAGGAATGATCAAGTGCTGGAACGAGTAGGAGAGCAAAGATCACTCATAAAAACAATAATGAACAGAAAAAGGAACTGATTGGCCATGTGCTAAGGAATGAGTGCCTACTTAAAACTGCTCTGGAGGGGATTGTAAACGGAGGGAAAAGAAGAGGTCGGCGAAGGAAGAAAGTGATTGATAATATAATGACAAAACGAAAATATATAGAGAGTAAGAGAATGGCGGTACAGAGGGAGGAGTGGAGGACTGTCGCTTTGCGTGGACCTGCTGGATCGCAGAAAACCCTTGATGATGATGTTTGATGAAGAAAAAGAATTCTATTGACATTAAAATTCGCATAAAACTTGAGATCGTAAGTATGGATTAACGAGTTTCACTGAAGAATCATTTCACAGTCCCCTTATTTGGCTAATCAGTAAATCTTCAGCAACAATTGTGTTAGCTGGCTGGAAGTTAGAGCCGGCAAAGCCCCTGCGCGGTGAGAGCCACTTGAGCGCACCTGTGTGCAGTGTTGCCTGCCTGGTGGGCGCGTGTGTACGCATACGAGCGAGCGCCGTGCCCAGCCCAGCCGCCCGATAAGTGCCATTGTGTGGCTCGGCCGGTGTTTGCACAGCAGCCGTGGCATAACTCAAGCTCGTCTGCGGCTTGGTGAGCCTAGCACCGTTATCATGCTGAACGGCAGTAGGTCGTCGCCACAGCACGTGCCATAGACGTGTCTGACCGGACACGGCTGCGTGGCAGACGCGTGACGTACGGCTTACGTGACGGCAAACAACGGTATACATTGCTTTCCAGATTCATCATCCAGACTGATGATACTTGTACTAACACAATTTTTTTCTCTGAATCTCACTGATATGAGAAAATACCCCGAAAAGCTTCCGAGTGTACCCAAGCAAATTTTCTAGAATATCTCAGTGTTATTCCAAAAATAAATGATTCATATTTTTACATTAACAAATTTTCTGTACATTAACACACTAATTCATCACTAAGCATATTGTTTCGTGGTAGAGACCGTAATAATTTGACGAGACCTATCTAAAAGAATTCCAGTTTAAGGGGATGTAATATGGCAACTTACACATACACTAATAGTAATGAAAATGAGTATACGTAATTACAGTGTTGAAACATAACATGAGAGGAGACATTGACAGCCAATTTCTTTGTTACTTTAAGGGTAGATGATGTATACATTTCCGCAGTAGCTTCTACTGACTACATGATTGTGATAAATGTATACGCGCTTCAGAATTGCGCAAGCTTTTCATAGTAAGTTATTAGTAACATTAAACAATATTATTGATATAGCGAGAACATAATGGTCTAAAATCAGCTACAAAAACTTCTCTTTCGTACCAAGGGTAATACCGACCAACTGAATCTTTTGGTTTCCTAGAGTTTTTAACTCCACATTCATCCCTACATTTAAGAACGCTATCGACGACTTTCAGGTTGAAGGAAAGAAAAAAAGTTGTCATTAAGTATTGGAATATGTTCTCTATAAAAATTGCGCACTGTCCAAGAAAAATTGAGAACTCTACTTTGAGTGGCAAGAGAATAGAGATGGAGGATTTTTAACACTAAAAAAAGAAATCTTCGCGTGGCTTTGCAAAGATTTAGCAATCTTAGGAACCACGTTTCCAGAAAAAGTGGGTAGTGTGGCAGCATGATAGTATTATGAATTTTTATCCGGACGGGCTCTCTTTATGCTCTCGCTGCATGAAAGATGTTCATCTCGAGGAAATGAGACCAAATTCCAGATTGAATTGTGGCCGGTGACGAGGGACAACTTCAGCGAATCCTTATACCGATTCGTGTCGCTCATCTTTTGCGGTAACCAGTGTTAAGTTGGTAAAATACCACAATTTTGGAAAAATGATGATATTCAATCCTATAAATATGTCTTCTGGAATTTAACCTTGAAGTTCATGACTTCTGCCCATTCAAGAACTCCTTTGTTAGTAATGACGTCACTCCGGTAGATATGGGGAATGGTGCGAAAACTATATTGACGAATGCGTTTGAAGAGTTGGAGTTGATGGCGATGTACGTCTACATAAAAAAAAGTTCAAAGCACTCGTTAACACAACTGCTACATTGATGCCACCTTCATAACTTTTTCTTTCAAATGTTCGATATTCCTGACACCTTTTTTTAAAATATTTTAAATACGCTTTTTTAACAGTCCCTGTCTGCCTCTTTATAGAAATTGACTTCTGAGTAGACGATGCATATCAGGAATGCTGACTATCCTCAGCTATAATTGCCCAGTGAGATATAGGTTGACGGAGAACTTATGTTTTCTTGAAACTGTACTCGAAACAGTTTGGCGGCTTTTGCAAAGAAAAATGTTGTACACTAAAGAGACGTCTCCGTTAGGGAGACAAGTGCACTACAAAATAAAGTCTATAAAAGTTCCTGTTACAGAAGATGCGTTAGGTTTAGATTTAAACATGAAATAATGAGAAAGAGAACTATATAGATACGTTAGTAGATACCAGAGAGAGCTAGTAATTCACCTGAAAAGAATAGGAAATGGGAATTCACCTTAAACAACATTAGAATGCACTCCCGCAAGGAGAAAGGCATCAAAACAAATGGTCTGCTGTAGTAAAGGCTACCCAATGAAATAGAGGAGAAAAAGCAGACATTCGTAAAGAAACAAAGTAGCTTCGCATCTACGATGAAACAGTGATATGTGTAACTTTATTGTTAGTTAAATTAATGGAAGAACAGCCGACTTGGAAGAAAATTCATTTATTTTATCTGCACTCTTTTACTTAATCAGTCACAATTCAGGAATTCAATTCCTGTAGCCGTGGTCAACTTATAAACCAATAAATACTTCTTTATCTTTATACCACAAATCATCTGTATCCGACTGCAGTTCAATGCGGGTAACTTCTTTGGCGCACATCCAAAGATTCTGTTTCATCGAAGCTGGTACTGCCAACTTCGTTTTTTGGTTTCCACGGGGATTATTCAGCAGATCGCTAATCACTAATCAAAAATTTATCACAGAAAGATAATAAGCAGGCTAAAAATGAAAGACAGCTATCTTCATAATTATTATAATAATAATTATTTATGAAATCTTTGTTTGCTTTTATTCCGTTCGCAATATTTTAATTAATGTTATTTGTTTTCAAGCTTTGACGTCATGTCACTACTTCCTGATCCAATTGATCAGTGACTTCTTTCGCTGACCTTCTTGGTTTTCTGGATCAATATAAAATCTCTGATATTTGATGACGGCTGATCAAAACTTAGATTTGGTATTCATTTTGTACTTCGGACTGTCTTTTTGATTTTTTTGCCTGTGTTTACCGAAATTTCAGTAGTATATTTTTAATTTTAATTTTTGGGGCTTTGCATCTCATCGTTGTCGAGGTCATTAAAAGTGGGAGAAGATAGTGCGCATGGAACGAAAAAAAATTTAGCCATAGCCTTCAGAACTTCTTAATCACTAGATCTTAGGTCGTTTCAATGTCATGCCCATACAACAACAAAATACTGTTTCTAATATGTGATATTATTGGTTTTATCTTCTATAATTGTTCATTTATCTCAAGCCTATTTGGCTACCAAAGCATATCTTACCTAAAACCCGTTTTTAATATGTTTTAATAATTCAGTTTCGTAAATTAATCTCTTTGTTATCAACGACTCATAGTCGAAAACTCATTGGGAAATAATCCTTCAAGATTGATAATTCTAATACAGGGGCTGAGTTCGCTTCTAATATTTATAATCTTGTCACAGAAGTTCTTCGTCTAATTTTACGTTAGACTTAATCTCCAAATTCGAAAATTAAGTACATCAACTCATCCAGATATCTGAATTTCTCGAGCCATTCCATTTTTCAAAATTTAATTACCATCAAACCCTGCCTACTTCATCATAGATTTCTCAAAAGAGTGTCTGTAGTTCTATTCTCTCCACTCTTTTCTAATACTATTATCGTACGATTTATGACCAAAATATGTCATACCACTTACGCTTCTAGAATATTATCGTTAGACTCAAAGCAGAACTTGCAAGATGTGGTTAGAGAAATGATTACAATTGCTAGGGTATAATGAATGGCAGCTACGAGTAATTTTAAAACTACACTAAGAAGATGGTCGGTCATTTTCGGTTCCGTATCTACGTAATTGGGGACTCGAAATATTATACAATATAGGAATAGTCCAGAGTGTCAGGTAGTGAATTAGCATTATTAGATAATACCACCTCCTTAAGGACTCTACGTATTTTGGGTACATACATACTTGGACTGTGAGATTAAAACATGTTTCTTAATCACATTACTTATTCGTTTCTAATTCAATACACTATTAATTTATTGAATTCAATAAAAAATAAAATATCTCTGTTTACATAACACCTATTTCGTAATTCAAGACATTACATACTGCTGGAGGAAGGTATAAATTACTGTACATTACTAGCAAGAAACTTTGGTTGTTGTCACAATAATTGTCAAAACCAAAAATGTTTCTACTGCAGAAGGATCATTTAATATTATACTAGAAACAGGCACCTTGATAATGCCATTCTTCGTTGTGAATGAGGTCAAAACCTGATGTTGGTATCCCATGCAGTTGCTGTAATTGTTCGTCAGCTCACTGAGGTCGTCTTATACGTGGAGAAGTTGATGGATAAGGGTGCACCGCAATGACAGTTTCGCAATACTGGAAATACATCACTCCATTATTATAAAATTCCCCTTTTCATTACATACAACTGAGTACCTTATTGTAACATCGTTTCCTCGCTAAGCAATAACCTTAGCATACTTCGGTTAACGGGAAACTATTTCATTCACTCCTAAAAATGTCTACGACATTTAGTTCGTTTTAACGTGTAGATTCCGTGGCTACAAGAATTATTGACCCGCACAAACCACGTTCTAGATCTCGTAATATATTCGATTTGAAGTGTGTAGTTTGGAGTTTCTGAAGTAATAAAGCTCAATTATCATTCAGCTGACAGTAGGAGATGAATATATCAATGGATGACATATTGTGACTAATTGTTCTGAGACAACTCAATTCTCACTAAATGCATGCCGAAGAGTATATCGAGATTGACGATGGCACAAGCTATACAAGGTCTTTGCTAGATGCACTGAACCATAAATCGTTTTTGACTCCACATTTTGATAACATCCATGCCTCAGTCTACACATTTAACAATATTACAGCATTGTGATTTCATGTTCCTCTACTATTTTCAGAATCTGGTAATCCCTATCAAACTCTGATTAAATTTACAATCTAGAACAGGTTACTGGATATGAGCTTTCATTGATGAGCCTTAATAATGTTTTCCCGAAGCAAAATCGCAATATTTTAATAGAATTCGACGACTGTAAGAAAGCTTAGTACAAAGTGGGTGATAAATGACTGAAACGGTATGAAGATAATTTTTGTTTGTCAGGATACTCTGACAACCACAGATGAAGTCTTAAGTACTAATTGACACTGTCGAATTACCTAGTCGATCTGATGCTCCGTTTTAGCTTTATGATATTCATATTGAGAGTTTCGTTACATTCATTGCCACTATACATATTAAAAATTATTTCCTGCAGTATAACTGTGTCGTCTGAATATTGAAAAAAAAATAACCGCAAGTGTGTATTAATTTCTTTGCATACACGTTGCCCGAAAGGGAAAACTTATTGGAAAATGAACATTTCAGTTTTGAATAGTCTCCTTTAAGTCGTTAGTATTATTTACTTAAATAATATCATTTACCTATAAGTAAAATGGCATTCCGAAGCGTAACAATTTGTGAAGTACTACCTCAAGTAATGTTCACATTTTGATAAACAGAGTACACAAGGCCACTAAGTGTTCATTTTCACTTGACCAGCTCATAGGTAAATTAATAAGCAATCAACACGATTTTGAAACCGAAATATCTGTAACTCTAATCGACAATAAATTCATGTAATATGCGTTTGCTACATATTCCTGTTTCTACTCTTCTACGGAATGACATTCAAAAAAAATTAATTCATAGTTTGCAGCAGAAATACCTTATTCCACACAAATCATTCCATAATTATTTCCAATGTCAGAATGTAGTAGGACATCCGTTTGTATTTTTTGTGTAATTTTTAAATTACTGTTTCTTAATAACTGTTATTTTCATCCCTATTCATACAGACGGAATGGGGCATCATCAGTGACTGTAAGAGTACATACATGGTGTTGTTCAGAATTTTACGTTATGATGCCCCATTCCACAAGGGTGAAACGCATCTGAGCGTATAGGAATAAAAATAACAGTTGTTAAGAGACGGTATTTTCATTTACAAACAACTGTGGAAGAATGGCCAACAACCAATTGTATTTTAAATGTCTGCTTGTGATTATTTGCTTAAAGATTACTAACACTGATGTATAATATTTATTGCCGTGCAGCATTAGTAAAACATTTTTGTCACTAAGGGTATTATTTGTAGGATGAGACATTTATCTCACAAGAATAGAAGATGATTAATAATATAAGTTTTGACGTGTGTGAGAAATAGAGCTTCTACATCGGATTGTTCTTACTTGAGATATTACTGTATGTGTTGTGTTACTACCTTGGAGAATGTAGTTTTGGTTTGTTAATAAAACAAATTGTTAATAATGAGATTTTCTAATGAATAGTGTAATATCTATCAGTATTTAATATATACTTATTAGATATGTATAATGTAACTTACTGCTAGAATGAAGTTGTTGAGCAAACCTATGTGTAACCGCTTCCTACTTGATGTTTAAATTCGAAACTTGTTTAAAAATTATCTTATATAAAATATATCACATATAACGATACGAATAAATTATTTAATATCACCATTAATTGTTTCATATAATTCCAGGAGCGTCCAAATTGAAGAATAGAACTCTCCCAATAGCAACAGTTAAAATTTCTAATGTTCTGAAGTTTTTATAAGATGTTAATTCTTGTAGGTATCATTAAATCAGTTGATCTAGTAACACTAACGCTTCTGGAAATAAAAGACTGGCATGATTTATTTGTTAGTGATAGCTTATTGTAACGAGTAGTGTGGTTAAAGGCGGGATAGGTGTGGTTATGAGTTGCGCCTGCAGGCTGCTGGGTAAGCAACACGCGACGCGTGGAGGCAGACGCTGTACTCCGTGAGCGATGCCGGACGTCTGTTTGAGGGTAATTGGCAAGCCTGCTTGTGTACAGACAGCGCTCGGTAATTTCCCTGCAGACTGCAGCGTTGGTCTCAATTAGGACAGGCGACGGAGAAGACGAGGGGCTGCGCCGTGCTGCGCTGTAATGAATTTGTTACGACGGCGGCGGAAGAATGCTTAACCAGCCTGGAGGGCGGTGGAGGGGGCGCGGCACTGCTCTTTGGCAGATGTCGCCATCCGCACTGCTGTTGTCGAATTCGTTAGCCATTCATTTCACGCTCTGCTCGTAGTGACACAGTGCGGTCCATGGCGATACAAAAAGAATCACGTAACGACCACGGGAGTAACCCCACATTATAAAGCTTCGGCTGATCTCAAACATTTTACTGACAGTTTATGAGATAAAGCACTGCAGTCTAAACACACAACTGAACAGAGTTCGTCTCCTTGTTTATGTCTTCTTCTCTTCGATATCGGCCATCTAACGACCACGAAAAGTAATCCCGTGCATTCATTTCGATGCTTCTTTTCTTGACTTCCAATAGTTCTTCATCCTTTCACTTTACTGTTTCCTCTTTTCTTCCGTCAATGTGTTACTACATTTCCTCTTCTTTTTCTCCTGAAAACCCTTGAAAGTTGCTCTATCTTGTATTAAATTTTCTGTTATTCCGGTATCAATCATATCTTTCTTTACTCCTTGGATCCACTAGTTGCCCTACTTACTCTTGTAAACATGATTGAAAATTCTTTTTGTAAGTCTATTGTTATCCATTCTCATTTTTTGACCAAAAAAACTGATTCTTCTCTTTCTGATCGTGTCTGACATCCTTTCAATTTCTTCTTCTTTGTATAGGTCTTTTTTCCTCCGGTGTCTAAACTCACCATTTTCAATTTTTAGTGGTCCCCAAATTTTTCTCAAGGTTCTCCTTTCCCTTCCCTCTATCTCTTCTATTTCTCCAGTTTTCACAGAGAACAAGCATTCTGAGGCATACAGTCCTTCTGGTTTGATTACTGTGTTGTAGTGTTTGATTTTAGTTCTCCTTAATAGAATCTTCTTATTGTATGTATCTTTAGTCAATTGATATGCTAGTTCTAGTTTTCTTGCTCTTGATATGTTTGATTCCCTATCAAGACCATTAATCTGAATTACTTCACCTAGATATTTAAATTTATTGAACTTGTTCATTTTTCAGTACTCTGTGTTTATTACTGTGGGTGAATCACTAATATTGGTCATGAATTTAGTCTTCTCAAAAGAGATCTGAAGTCCAACTTTTCTTGCTATATCTTTCAGAAGGTTGATTTGTTCAAGTGCGGTTTCTATATTTTCAGGAAGAACCGCTATGTCATCAGCGAAGGCCAAACAGTTTATCCCAAACCCTTTGTGCTTTGAACCTAATCTTATCGCATGGTGACTACCCCTTTCCTTGAGTTTCTCTTCTCATACTCTTATTACCTTCTCCAAAACGCAATTGAAAAGAATTGGGGAAAGCCCATCTCCCTGCCTGACACCAGTTTTTATTTTAAATTCCTCTGAGATCTCTCCCATAAATTTCACTTTTGAATTTGTTCCAGTGAGGGTCTGCCTGATTATGTTGACCGTTTTGAGTCAACACCAAATTCCTGTAAAATTTTCAGTAATGAGACTCTATCTACTGAGTCGTAGGTTTATGTATTAATAAATTAAACATCAAACTCCAGCGTGTCTGCGGCGGTCAAGGGATCACCAAACTCGATAAGGTAATTACAGCGGGATCACGTTCGAATCCTGCACCCGCTAACCAACCGTCATGACAGCATTTTAGGAGGTTACTCGCAATCATCTAAGTGAGTGGTCCACAATTTCCGTCTCATAACATACACTTATCATATAGTAAACAAGTTACACGTTTAGCAGACAGATGGCAACACTTGAGCTTCTCCAATTAGAAAAGGTTCCCTGTGGCAAATGGGAGGGTTAAAAATCCACCACTGATGCAGGCGAAATGACTACGTTTCACAAACTTAGATTCATGATGATCAGTGTTGATGAATCTAAGAGGCCTCGTCAGCTCCTGATTGAAAATGGCTGATACTAATATTGATAACGAAGAAGTTTCGGAACACTGCTATGATCATAATGATCCATTTATTTAATAAGTAGTGTAAATTAACAATATTTGATTTTTAAAATTTCTGAGGTACAGCACACTGACAGCTCACATGCAGGTGCAGGTATTTTTATTTACGTTGTATCAATACCTATCACTATTTAGAAACATATAAAAGAATTTGTAGTTATAAAAATTTAAAATAAGAAATACTTCGCTTGTAAACTCGTAAGTAGTTCGGAAATGCGGAGTTTCAAAACAAATTGTAATTCCGATTTGATCAGACAGACTGCTATTTTATCAATGAATAAAATCTTCAAATTGAATGAATGGCTGAAAAGAATTCATTGCAAAAATTTGAATCCTGAGACAGTTCAATGCACTGTGATTTTCTTAAAGGCGGTGTTCGTGATATATGCAGAGATAGGCACCACAGTGAATACTTTATTTCAGTGTTTTAGATACCGGTTACAGAAAGTATATAGCAAAGTAGTACGAGGGAATAAGTAAACAAAATTATAATAGAACTTATGCCATGAACATAAGCTGCCTGTCGTGTCAGGCCTTAAGATGTCAGGCTCATGCAAAAATTTGGTATTGAAATGATTATTTTTAAAAATCAAAGTTCCAAAATTAATAACATTAAGATTTGATTATAGACTATCCATTTTCATTGTGTATCGCGTTGTTTGTGTTTATTATCTTGAAGAACATGAGTTTCTGTGTTGGTGAAGGAACGAACATATAATGAATCAGTTTCTACGGAAAGTGCACATTGGCACACATGCTTGTCCAATGTTGATCGAATAAATATTCCTGAGGTTGATAGTGCAGGAATATATACTAAAATCGTATTATTATCCTTAAGATATTTATGACTATGTGAGTAAAATTGTAGATTATGTTGTAAACATTTTTTTTAATTGTGTCTTCACAGCTCTGCGAGGTCAGAGTTAGGAGAGAATTAACTTAAAACTTAACTTAGTCCACAACCCGAAGGTTGGTTGGATCCTCCCGAGGGAGGCATACTAAGCCATTGTATCAGAGGTAGAACAGCCAGTTCCTTTCCTCTGAGACCTACAGTTTAGCGCGGAATCCGAACCACGGAAGGAGAGAATTACAGGCATGGAATTGCAGGAAATTTGGGCATAGTCATTTTGAAGGAATAGTTCCGGAGAATTACAGGCATGGAATTGCAGGGAATTTCGACATAGTCGTTTTGAAGGAATATTTCCTGCATTAGTGGGCGTGATTTCGAGAAAACTCAGAAAATAGAAGCCCATTTTGTTAGACTTGTATTTGTGACACTTGTTGTTTGCAATTGTTAATACCTTTTTCTTGACATTTAGGTTTAAACTTCTTATTCAAAGTGTAACATTTTAGTGTTTCATGCTTAAAAAGTAATTTAATTTTATTTAATTAACTATCACTGAGAACCTATAGATAGCAACAAACACGATTTTTAAACTATAAGAGAATTTACGGAATCTCCTTTTGTTCCACAGACAGCTACGTTTATAGAGAATAGGTACCATCGGAACTGTTTTCACCCAGTTTTAATTAACAATAGTTTTCAATATAACCAGAAGTGAAATTCGAGTCCATGTCAAGATCAGTAGCACATATCATGGTATTATTAGATTGCAATACTTGATGCCTTGAGTAAGTGAAGTTTAAGTGCGTTTATATAGACCTAATGCTGACATTAAATGATCCAACTATACAACTGATTAATCGTTTAATTTTCTTAAAAATTGAAATGATATACATCACACCGGTTAATCCGTAAGCTTTCTGGACTATCTATCGTAAAGAGTTATTGAAAGGAATATGCAAGTTTCAAAATCTAGTGAATCCTACACTTCTCTGGTAAACCTTGTCTACCATTTCTTTCGCGTATATAAATCATGGAATGATTATGTAATACAGTAAAAAATAGAACATTTGGATACATCTACAAATACAGTCACCGGAGATAACAAGAGAAAGGAAGTGTAAAGATTATAACCTTCCTTCCACAGAAATAATAAAAGAAATCGTAAGTGAAAATTCGAACTAATGTTGGTAACTATTTTACACCAGTGTTATATTTACAGAACAGTCTTGGCCATTCTTAAAGAGACGTATCGCAACATTGACACCACTGTGTAGAGAGTTTACGAAGATACTTCTTGCTGTCGAGTGGGAGTGTGGATTAGTAATCGGTTTTAATAAGGCCGTGTCTGAGAGAAGACAAGCAGAGCGGTATCGAACGCAGCCCCCACCGACCTAACCTCCTCCCTGTGAGTCCGCCACCACCAGAGTCCAGGCCATCCCCCGTTGGCTGCTTCCCTCCCACGCGATCCCAGAAAAAGGTCGCCGTTGGCCAATGTTCTCCTGGAATCTAAATCGCCCGCTTTTGTGTGCCAATGGCCTGAAAGGGGTGGGTCCTCTCTCTCCCAGCGCCGCCGAGACGGCAAGGATAGTGGGACAGGGGCTGCGCGGCGTTGCCAAGTCTCCAGCGCTGCCCCTGTAATTCAGGAATTTTGTTGCACATGACTGCTGACAAGTTGTCATATTGAAATGCGGCTGATTCTGTATTTACAGTACACGGTTTCTCTTTACTGAAGCCGTAAAGCAACGATTTTGTATATACTCTTGCACAACAGCAGCGACTACAAGAAGAGAAAAGTTAAGTTGCGAGGAAGGGGTGGGAAGAGAGTAAAATCTGGCTGACAGAGGCATGACTTATCTCGCGGAGGCGATTCGGATCTCTCTCGCTGCGTTGTTGCTATTAATCGTGTTCTTTGTTTTCTTGCAAAGCTGAGTTTCACGTAAATGGAACTCGCGTCGTAGAATAGGAATAGTAGTTTAAGGGGAGCTGAGTCTGCCGGATAAGCAGCTTCCTTGCTGCAGAGCTTTGTTTGGTATGAAAACATGGCTCCGGTTTATCCCCTCTTCTGCTAAACTCTGCTCGCAGATCAACATCGTAAATAAAAACATGGCCCGACGTCCTCGCGACGACGAGATTTTATGGCGAACTAGGTTTACGTCTTTCCTCGAGCTGATATCTTGATGACAATTAAAATAAAAGGAATGAAAAATTAAACTAGATTATAAAAGTAATGTGTATAATACTGAAATTATACTTGAAGGGCTTTGTGTTATATTATAAGCTAAGCGCAATTTTATACTTTGTTGATTAAGTTAAAATAAACGAAAATTTAAAAATAAGAAAAAGAGTCTTCCATCAAAATTTTAAATCGTGTTTTCTAGATTTAAATTCTTTATTATAAAATTAAAGGAAAGTATTCTTGATGTTTCCACAGTTAACTGGTTACCGCATAACAATCCTTGAAATAATTGTCTCGTTGAATGAGGCGTTACTGGAAACTGCGACAACAATTCTTCGGAATAAATAAATTAAAATTTTGAGAATGTTTTGAAACGAAGTAACTACTGTAAATCCTACACTTAATTATTCAACAGCATAGATAAAAAACCTAATTAAACATTAACAGAAACAGTAAGCTATTTCCATGTAACAAAACTAAGATTTTTATTCCTCTTTCCAAGTAATCCATAAAGATGATCCAGTTTTAAAAAATTTGTTCATTGACTTTTCGAACATCATTATTAATCTAATTGACATCCCGCAAGTTGTCTCACGAAATTGTCTATTTTCTTCCGTATGAAACAAAGAAATTCCTCTCGAACTCTTTACCTGGAAAATGTTATATCATCGAAATCTAATCTACTATAACACATTCAATTAGAAATATAGAGTATTTTCTAAGGCATATTTTGCAGTAGATGTAACACACTGCAAAATAATTGCAATTAATGGCACCAACATGGTTAATTAATTTTTTGGGCCTTCAGTAAAACTTTGTATTTTCCATAGAATTCCAAAAATCCCTAAACTTTTATGTGAAGTGAAAAGTAACATGATATCTTTTTTTTTTTAATTTTCTTCGGAAGGAAATTCTCTAAACGATTCACATTCCGAAGTAACCAGGTGGAGAACAACAAGGTTTTGTTTTATATCTTTCTCAATCTATTGTTAATGTCCTAATTAAACCGTCGAAATTTTCAGTTTGCACTCGCTACTTCCTGCAGCTATTTTCCGAAGATAAAGAAAAAAATGACAATTTTAGATTTGTTTCTGCTATAGCACATCTAAAAATTGTTAAAATTGAGGCAAACCTTCACTGTAAGATGTTGTCTGAGGTTATTGTTCAAGAACCGTGTTTGAAGAATTATAGAAATTTTCTCTGGTTCCAGTTGTTTTCGACATGATGTAATGAAAATGTTTCATGCCTCATTATAATTTACTACACACTATCATTCTATGTTCTTTAAACAATCATTTGTCAATCGATACTTAAAACCCCTATGTCTTCACATAGTACGGTTATGAAAGATTTTTGGTGAAAATTTCGCGATATAAAATAAAATGTATTACTAACTGTGCCTGTCTTACACCCGTCTTCACATTTCTCTTTGGCCATTCTTTTTAATTTGTTTTTTTTTTCTCCCTCTCACCCTTCAATTCCCAGGCACCTTTCTTAAGCTAGTATTCTTTCTTTTTATGAGAATCAGAATTCTTTAGAGACATATCCATATTTCTGAAAAATCATAAAAAAAAGCTGTGATGAGCAACTACCACATACCTGTTATTACAGGGCTAGTAATTAAAGTAAACAAAGGACGAAGAAATTGTTTTTACAATGACGCTGGTATAACTATGTTAGCGTGATTCAGAATAACGTTATTTTTGATATTCTATGTTATTTCATTTATAGAACACGAAAACAAAAGTTTTAAGCAAATGTGTTTCATTAACAAGCAAACAAACAAAAATAATAATAAAATAAAAATTACTGGTGTACATTATTGTTTTTGCAGTTTTTTGGTTAGGGCCACAATTCAGTTTAGACTGAAACATATGTATGTTGTTTTCTATGTTTTTCATAAAAACTTTTATTGAATCTATAATATTTAGTGGAATGGTTATAATGTATAAATGTATTGAAATCTTGTGTTTAAGAATTGTGGATTATCGTTTAAAAATCCCTCGTTCCCACTTTTTGAAATATACTCGGTAAGTGAGTTCCATTTACAATTCTTATATATAAGAACATTTTGGTAGAGATAAAAAAAATTAGTAAGTATAGGGCTAACAAGATCTTTATCTTTTATTTACAGGTAACATCCGTTTGCAGCTGTCACTATTTGGACAACTTTATGAAGGTAACGTTTTCGTGAATGTTTATGCTTTGTGAAGTAGCTGGAAACTGCTAGATATTTTTTGTTTGGAACTTATTCGTCTTAATTTTTTTTTTTTAATTCATAGAAATCCTAAAGTAGCAATCATCCCATTTGATTTTAGTCTTCTATGTTAAATTTCTTCAGAACATTTGTGACAGTAATCTACATTATAGTAAGCAATACCGCACCGATTATATTTCAACAGCAAATTTCAATAGAATCTGAGAGAGAAAATGTTTATTTTGCTTAAACAAAAATATTTCACCTTCAATATTGTTAGGGAAAAGCATGGTACACGTAAGCTGATGATCTTTGTGTATCAGGATCTGAATAATAAGCGTTATTTCAGATCATTAAAACAGTCAACTTTAGTCGTTGACCATTTAAAGTAAGTAAAATCTTTTAATGCACTAACTGAAAGCTGCCATTAAAAGATGCGGAAGAAACGGTAGCATAAAAAAGAAAAGAATATTTTGCAACTACCTTGTGCTCACTTCTGAGTTAGTGAATTGCTGTTACCCCTCTTACGGTCTACGGTCTAATAATACCGGCCATCAGAAAATGTTTAAAAACCTGCGCTATTAAAAACCATTCGACTGGAAGAAATTTTGTTTAACGATATCCTTTGCCTCAATTTAGAGTACAGAAAAGATCATCCGCAGATTGGTTATTTTCAGAAAATTACGTTCCGCAAAGAAAAGGCTTGAGAAAATACGTCGTTCATAAACACAGAATATACTACACACCTAAATTAAATTATTAATACTGAAATAAGTATGTGTACGCCAACACGACTTCCATCTCCCCAGTGTCGCAGCTGATTGTGCACTGATACACTTGGTACCTTAAGAAAAAAAAATTGCTAGTTATACAAAAATTAATGGAGGAGAGAAAACTTATGGCCATACATTTGTAACAGATGGTGGTAAATTGACAGAATCGGTACGTCAGAACACGGCGTCAGTCTTAATAGCAGAGAACAATTTATAAATTAGGGAGAGAGTTGTTCATACATTCTTGGTAACAGCGCGACTACCCGTTAAGAGCGGATGGTTCTGTAATTACAAGGGCGGCAGTGAGCGGGATGTGTGGAGGTGCAAATGAACCTCGCCGCGCCTCATAAACTGCCCTCCCTGCAGGGCCTCGCCCGCGGTCAATGCTGGCTCCACCGCACTACACCAGCAGAACCTAGGGAAATGCCATCTAACCGCCCGGCATCTGCAGAAACACACAACCACTGCTAGCGGCAAACAAACCGTGTTGTACTTTTGTCATCCACAATGGCCTCATATCTCATCATGCTATTCATATGTTAGTATGTCAAACGCGTTGTATTTTGTAAGCAATAGGTTCCCAAACTGGGGGAAGCGGGTTGCAAGGTATCTTCGCCTCCCGTATGAACGTTGTCCTAACTCTACATCGACGGAAGTTCCATGTCTCCTTCACTTCTCCCTAGAATTTAAAGCCTTTATTTTAACACTACATACTTACTTAATTTCCTCTGAGATGTTATTGTTAGTCCTAAGAAATAGCTTTTACTTATTTAATTTACCTTTTTTTTATTTATTTAATGATAAAATTGTGGTTGGGGAGGGAAAAGAGGGGGGGGAGAGGCAGAGAGAGAGATTACGAGCGAAATTTCGACACTCTTTAGAGTGGGCATTTGTGAAAGACAAATCTGAACCCCGACCCTATAAGCAATGCAAAGCTCATGAAATTTTCGTTTCATAAGTAGTATTTAAATTGCTCCATAATTTATTGCTACTAAAATAATACAATGATATATAATATGAAAGGTAATATTTCTAGTTATTAGAAGTTAAATAAACTTATACAGGGAAAAGATACATTATTTACGTTAGTATTATTTTTTATGAATCACTGCTTTTCTTCGCGAATTTTCCTTCCTTAAATTCGACGATTTGGCATTTTGTTGAATGGCGAATTTATTTGAGGAGAATATTTTGGCTTTTGTCAACGAAATGTGCCTCGTATATTGTGCCGAAAGGCAATAATCACGAAATGTTTGATGGTAATACAAGATGAGGTTAATCTCAAGCTAACCGAACTACCGAGTCATGTTGCATGACCAAAAAGTACTGTTACAGAGAGACTATGAAGCTGGTTCGCCAGAAGTGTTCATTCTTATTCTTTTTGTTCTCCGGAAATAGTGTTTAAATCATTTACGAAGTTTTTTTTACAGATTTCGTTTTATGGTTGGAAGATCAGTTTTTCTAAGGCGTTTTGTGTATTTACAAACCAGGGTGCCTCTAGAATTGTTCGGAGGAGTTTATTTCGAAAGGCATGACGTCAGAATCCTAAATTCATACCGCCTTCCTCATGACATCGTAGATGAAGACGATCAAAATGCTACCTGATTCTCTTTGAACCTTTAGAAGAATGTTATGAGCTTGCATTCTCAACTTAATGTGGTATTATTATTATATTTTACTCACATTGGACTTACGTATTTGTTCCAATTTTTTGTTCAAACTGTTGCTACATCTTAAAGATACCCCCGGGGCCTAGAGAATTTAGCTATCTTTGAATTCTAAAGTAACAATATTTCAACGTCTTACTTTTTATATCTAGATTAACCAGATTTTTGTTCTATATTAAATGTGTTGTCTGTCTTGCCAATGTTACTATATGTTAAACGTGCCGTTTTAATATATATAGGTCGCACTTTTAAAATCATGTTACTCTGTAATTGAGATTCGTTACAGAGGAATCCAATTAGATCACTAACGAATCATCTCATATAAAATTTTCATACGTTATTTTGTTTAAAAAAAACCGATTAGCATTTTGTACATGTTGATTGATTTAATAAATGCAGTAACTAATTTGTTGCTTATTTTTTACTTAATCGCTAAGTGATTTGAAAACCAGAATCGCTCAACAGTTGTTTTCTAAAGTGATACATTAAATGTATTATGCATCGGTAGTAGTCAAATTATTAACATCTGTTAATTTAATTTAAATGTGTCTACTACATCTGCCTAAGATTATGCAAGACTGTTAGACTATAATAGATTTTAAGACTGCAGCACTATACGTATTTAGTGGTATAGGTTCAGGGCATACGTTGACATTTTAGTTAATCTACTGTTTTCAGTTAATCGATTGTCATGAAGGTAAAAGTAGAAATTCAAATTCTTTGCAAACTCCATCCCTCTTTCCCTCTTTATAACAGTGATAATGAACAGAAATTATCGGTTTCTACCAATAATGGATCTGTGTTATCACCAATCTGATTTCTAACGATCTCAGGGGCCAGAATAAGTGTCATACACTGTACACGAGGATTTAGTTGCACGTGATCTACTAAATACCAAAATCTATTTGCCTTCCATATACTCAGGGTTGATTTGATAATTTGGATGCATTTGCTTGGTTATTCTCTGAATTATATTTTTCATTAGAAATTCACGATAAACATCGTACCAAATCAGAAGTTTCACATCGCAAATTAAACTAATCTTGGTAGAGATAACGTCTTTTTTTTAGTACGTGTACCACAAAAAAATCATGTAGGTCAGTTTTATTTTAACAGAGATAACGCAGAAAGTATTATAAACAACTAATAAAAGAGTGTTGGAACAGTAACTCAGAAAAGACAATAACATACAGGCAGACAACCAAACTGAACAGCTGAGTAAAAAACAAAGTTGAACACTATCATTAGTATAGAATTTCACAAAAGGTAACAAAATGAATTAATAGTGATACTAAAAAAACCAAGTCTATCTCCAGCAGGTTTTATTTTATCTTTATACAAAATACTGATCAGTATCTACAGAAGTAACCAGATTGTTGTTGACGGCCAGGAGCGATCATTTCTTAAAGATGTTAACAAGTATGAGAAACAATAATTGTTTTGAAGTAAAGGTTCTTCACAAATTTTATGATTAGGAAAAACGTAAACACATAACACTTTTAAGAAGAAAACTTGAAGAAATTAACAGTTCAACATAGATAATGAAAGTAACAAAAGAAATTTAGCTTTTAATGATCATGGGATTATTAAAACATGGAACAATTAACAATTTGATTTTAACAATAACTCTAGTTGAATTTTTAATGGTGATGGGATTTTTAAAATAGAAAATTTGGAAGAATTGACCATTTAACACATATAATAACAGTGACTATGAGAGAATTGATTATAGGATTGTTTTATGTATATGTATTATCCAGTAACCACTGCTATTGATAGATATACTGGTACTATCGGTGATAATCAGAATATTATAGCCGAGAAACGTTGACTGGTAGACGATTGACATGCACAGGATGGATAAAAGTGTTCTAATGTGTTCGTCGTAGTTTTCTTGTAGAATGGGCAAATACATGAAGGATATACATATTTTTTGGGGGCATCTATGGTGCAGAAATTTCGTAATGAGTAAAGTAAGAAGACCGTGGCAGTATCCGAGATGTTCACTATATCTTTGTCTAAAAAGAAAATGTTATTCTGCTACATAGAGCCTGTAATTTTAAGAATGAGTAAACTTTAACATAGAAAGAGATCGATGTGCCTGATGGTATGTAGGATCTGACGGTATTATTCGATAAATAACCAACTACCTTTTATAAACAAATTTCGTAAAAAATACTTATTTATATATTTCAACAAGTTACCGTTATAAATGAATGTGTTTTTTTCTCGGCGTTGTTTATTTATAAACGTTTCTTGGGTAACAAACAGAGTAATATTGTTATTAATGCACAATATTTCGGCGACTTTATCCTCCGTCGCCATCTTCGGGTGCAGTTGCAAGTCTTGAAGTCTGCCTTGAAGTCAGACTTGAGCGTGTTGTTTGTAAACTGGCATGGTAACGACAGACGTTGTTATGTTGCCTTGCAGCATCTCAGATGTCATTAGACGCCCGCGGAACACAAAAAGCAGAGCGTTGGTGATGAGCAGCCTCAATAACAGGAATCCATGCATCACTTATCTGGAATCCACAATCCCTGTTTACCAAATCAGACGCGAGGCGAATTTCAAATGCTTCTTTAATGACGCTGTCCCAGAAGCCTCTCGCATGTGTCAACACCTTAATCGCTTCGAAATCGAAACCATTTCCTTCTGTCAAACTATGTTCTGCCACTGCTGATTTGTCTTTTTGCCCCAGGCGAACATGTCGGGCGTGTTCCAAACAACGTTGTCGTACGCACCGTATGGTCTGACCGATGTATTTCTTTCCACATTCACACGAGATGCAGTAAACTCCGGGTGTACGCAGGGCAAGGTCATCTTTTGGAGAGCGCAAAATGTTTCTCAATGGTGGTAGAAAAATGGTCTTAATGCCATTTCTTGCCAGGAGTCTTCCGACCTTAAATGTTGTGGCGCCAGAGTAGGCCAAGAAGGCGAATTTATCGTGTGGGAAAAAAAGTTACCGTTAGATTTTCCCTTACATGATGCTCATTATTATTACTATTTTTTTTTGTAGCCTCGCCACCCATCCAAGTATATATATATATTTATTGTCATTTCATTCGTCCCCCTTAATGGGGGAGGCGGGCTAGCAGCACACATGTCGTGCTCTTCAGCCAAATGATAATATGGTTTACAATAGATTTTCGTAAAGGAATGTTAACACTTTTACAAAAATAATACAGTAGATTTGCATTAAGATGTTACATGATCAAAGTTGTAGTTTTGTATAATATTTTGTTTGCTTTTCTTGCAGTTTTGTGGCTAGTAGGAGGCGATTTTGATGTCATTCACAGAGTGGGGTAAATTTTTGTTCTCTTCTCTTGTTGAGGTATGATAGGTGGTCGGTCTCTGTGCTGGGTTATAAAAAGGATATTTTGGAGGTGCAGTGTTGGTGGGATTTGTTTGTAACAGGAGGGGAGGTGAAGTGGTTCTTTTAGTAGGCGGTGAGTTATTGGATTTTTGTTTAGAAGGCTATTGATAGCATATTTTAGCCGGAGAGATTCTATGTGGATCAGTATGTGAGGAAAACGCATTCTGGTATACAGCTGTTGGGTAGGAGAAGGTAGTCTTATTCGGTAGGCGATTCGGAGGGCGTGGCGTTCTATTATTTGGAGTCTATTGTAGAAGTGATCAGGGGCGGAGAGCCATGAGAGGTGACCATAAGTAAGGATGGGGCGGAGAAATGCTTTGTATGTATTTATGATGACCTTGCTATGTAGTCCCCAGGATGTTCCAGTAAGTAATTTTAAAAGGTTTAGGCGGGTTTGGGCTTTGGAGGTGATGGTTCTAAGATGAGGTGTCCATGTAAGATGTCGGTCGAGGGTGATTCCTAGGTATGTGACTGTGGGTTGTAGTTGGATGGGATGATTGTATATGGTTATGTTAAAATCAGCGAGCCTGTATCTTTTACTAGTTTTTCCAAAAACAATGGCTTGTGTTTTATTGGGATTAATGATTAGTCGCCAGCGGTTGCACCATTTGATGAAGTTGTCTAGTATGATCTGTAGGGCTTTCTCCGACTGTTGAAGGGTTTTATGAACGGCGAGGTAGGCGGTGTCATCGGCGTACTTAAGGATATATGTAGGTGGTGCGGGAATGGGTATATCGGTTATGTACATGATGTATAAGAGGGGCGACAGGACAGACCCTTGGGGGACACCTGCGGTCATGGTGAAGATGCGGGAGAGAATGTTGTTTATGGAAACGAAAGAGGTACAGTTGGTGAGGAAGGAAGCTATTGTGCGAATGTAGGTGATAGGAAGGGCGAAGGTTTGCAATTTGAAAATGAGGCCAGCGTGCCATACTCGATCAAAAGCCTTTTCAATATCTAATAGTATAAGTATTGCTGATCTGTGGGTGTTGATGTGGGTGGTCAGAAGGTGCATAAGTCTGAGGAGTTGATCTTGGGTCGATAGGTTTGGACGGAAGCCACACTGGGCGGGGGATAGGAGAGAGTGTTGTGATAGATGTTTGTGGATACATCGTGATAGTATGGTTTCAAATGTTTTGCTGAAGACGGAGGTGAGGCTGATGGGGCGGTATGAGTTCGGATCTGATGTGGGTTTGTTAGGTTTGGGGAACATAAGGATTTTTGAAGATTTCCATTTTGGGGGATAGATGCCAGAGTATAGTATTTTTTTTTTTTTTTTTTACGATTTCATTCCTCCCAGCTGAAGGCTGGGAGGCGGGCTGCTGGTTAGTCACCAAGACTCTTTTCAGCCAATCTACTCTACGGGGAGGGAAGGGGGATGGAAGGTCGGCCATGGCCTTGTAGGGAACCATCCCAGCATTCGCCTAGAGTGGTCGAGGAAAACTACGGAAAACCGCAACCAGGATGGCCGAACGAGGTTTGACCCTCGTCCTCCCGAATGATAGGTAGGAAGCCGAAAACGGCCTCCTCCCATCTCGGTGAAAGTATAGTATTTTTTTTTTTTTTTTAACGATTTCATTCCTCCCAGCAGAAGGCTGGGAGGCGGGCTGCTGGAGAGTCATAGGGGACTCTTTTCAGCCAATCTACTGCTACGGGGAGGGAAGGGGGATGGAAGGTCGGCCGTGGCCTTGTAGGGAACCATCCCAGCATTCGCCTAAGTGTCTGAGGGAAACCACGGAAAACCTCAGACAGGATGGCCGAACCGAGTTTAATCCCGGTCCTCCCGAATGGCAAGTGGCAGTGCGAAATCGCACTGCCCAAGCCACGGTGAGAGTATAGTATTTTTTTTTTTTTTTTTTTTACGATTTCATTCCTCCCAGCAGAAGGCTGGGAGGCGGGCTGCTGGAGAGTCATAGGGGACTCTTTTCAGCCAATCTACTACTACGGGGAGGGAAGGGGGATGGAAGGTCGGCCGTGGCCTTGTAGGGAACCATCCCAGCATTCGCCTAAGTGTCTGAGGGAAACCACGGAAAACCTCAGACAGGATGGCCGAACCGAGTTTAACCCCGGTCCTCCCGTCTCTTTATATTGCAAGTATCATACATTTTGACTGCGAGAACTTACGGAGAAACTACAGCTCTGATTTTGAAGGAGTAATGGAATACTATGCAGCCCATAATCTATCTGTTAATTTAAATCAGTAACCTCAGCAACAATTTTTATTCGTTACACGGGAAAGTAATCGCGGATATTTAAAAAAATGTAGCCATCACATTTATGTCAATTCTATAGTTATAAATAATTTAATAAATCCCATTCTTATTACACGGACCTAATCAGGATAAACAATTTTCTGTATGTTAAACGTGCTCCCTAATGCCCCTTTCACCTCCTCAGCCTATATCAACATTAGAGAACAAACTACAGAATTCCGCAGTAAAAGAGGTGTTAGGCAAGGTGGCACCATCTTTTCAAAATAATTTTCAGCTATCTTGGAGATGACACTGTCAAAACTAGAATGGACGGCAAAAGGAATTAGAAATAACGGTAGAAGATTTAACAACTTGACGTTTGCTGATGACATTGCGCTTGTGGCTAATGTCGTTAATGAACTCCAAACCTTATTTACCGACTTCTTTCGGGTGCAGTTAACCAAAGATTAAGTATTTCAAAAACAGAAATTATGTCTACGAAATGGGCCACAGAGGCGAATGGACAACTACCTCAAACCTAAAATGCCTACAAAGAGTTTATGAACAGTGCATACTTGCAGTGTTGACATACGGCTGCGAGACCTGGCCTTTAAATGAATTTACGAAAAGTAAACTTGGGACTAGCCTCAGAGCTAATGAAAAGTCAATGCTAGGTTTGACTAGAAAAGACAAGAAGAAAACAACCAACATTAGGTCAGCCACAAAAGTCACAGCCATCATTGAGAAGACAGCATCCTTGAAGTGGCATTCGGCCGGCCATAATGCGCTGAGGAAAGACCAAAATTTGGGAAAAACAGAGTGGAGCCCAAGAGATCACCACAGACAGAGAGAAAGACTACCAGGCCGATGAGTCATGGACATCCGCAGGGTTATTGGAATTAAATGGCAGAGAGTCGCTCAAAATAGTTCGACCTGGAGAAGATTACTTATGCTCTACCTGAACTCATGGCTTTAAGAGGCCAAATCATTTAATGAATAGACTGGCTGATGATAATTACCATAATGATGATGACATAAGCTACCACTGTGTGAATTTCAGTGAAAATTTGTTCATTTGTTGCTGTGTGATGCGTTGACAGGCAAACAGGCAGAAAGACAAAAAGATAGACAGCCAAATTTTACGGTTTTGGCACTTTATTATCAATAGTGTATAATACAATTAAAATTCACAAACATAACTTCCTTATATTTGATACAGATAAAAAGAAAAAACGAAAAAAGCTATTTTAATATTCTATTTAATGGTTTCTAAACATTCACTTTTCATAAGTTGAGATAGAAAGAACAGACATTCTATAGATCCCTTTTGAGTCAATTAAGTACACAAAAAGAGAAATATTTTAAGTCTCTGAATGATTGCGTTTAAATGCTGGAGGCCTCCGATAGCGAACGGACATACTGTTAAAAGATAGGAGATTAGCAAACGATTTCTGTTTTCCGTGTGATACGTAACTCTAAAAACAAGAAAAATGTTATGGCTGCAAAGAAACGATAAAGGGACTGAAAATGTTTGTGAATTTAGGAATTTTGTAATGGTACATTAATTTGTGAGATTTTAACAAAATGGTGATAGAGTTTGGTAGTGGCCAAGCTGCGCATCCGGTCGCTGTGATTTTTGCAGTTTAACATGGGTTTACAATGTGTTATGACCCAGTGAACATTCCCAGACTTCACGTACACAAAACAAGTGCGGGTGAACATTTGTGGATGGAATCGATGGAACATAAAAGTAATCTTGAATCCACAACTTGCATCTACCTTTAATTGTTTGGTTCATGTATATGAGAAGAATAATTTTGTTTGTTAGATTTTCTTAAAATGTCAGAAATGCTTCGGATTTGATGTGTAATATCTCTGAGTCTACAACTGTTTTCTTGATTATTAGTAATTGCTTTTAATATTGAATATTTATTTAAAACGTTATGGGATTTTCTGGTGATGGTAATTATATTTTGGCGTAATTACAATAATGATCATCTTATTTTAAAGTAAAAGTAAAGTAAATTCATGTGGTCTTCCGACCGGGTGACAGAGTTCTGATTTGCCGCGCATTCTGCCTCTGCCGAGGCACGATGTACAGTTTAATCTAGAATCCGTATTAGTGATAGTCAAAGGTCAATTCCTTTTCAAGATTAATGCCATAAATATTCTCGCGGAATTAAAAATATTTATATTGTTATAATATAACGTAGTAATAGATGTTTGATTTTAGTGGCCCACATGCAGTCAGCGACGGATCTAGGGGTAGACAAACCGTGGTGCTTGCCCCGGCCATCAACCTCAGAAGGGCGGCAAAATCCGACTTTTTCTCAGCTCCACTACTGCCCAGGGTAGCGACAATGGGCGATAATTGGGGCGGCGGCGACACTCGGGGTTGCGACAATGGGGGCGGCGAGGCGACGTTCGAAGGGGTGGCATTCTCACAGTTTTTGCCCCGGTTTCGAAAATTCCTAGATCCGCAACTGTGTGAAGTGTTAGTTTTCTCGGACAATTTCAGCTCTACGTGAGTATATTGGTGGTCATCTTTGTTAGCTGCCTCATTGTTAAATGAATAAATGTATGGGAGCCTACAGAAAACAAAAGAAGAGAACAGGTGTTGGAAAATTCACTTCACATTTGCTTTTGCCGAAGACTTCAGGGAGGGAAAATACCAACACAAGATCACAGCCTAATCAAGGACTTCGACTATCATTACAGTCGCAATCATCGAGTGTAAACCAGAAGCCCAGTCACCAGAAAAAAGTAAAAATCTGCATGAAGATACCCGCATCAATATATCATTGTTTCAGATGCCACAAATTTGGACATCATGCATTTGCCTAAACTACCAGGTGCGATGGTCACAATGTGTGTGGGAAAAGCACGTAGTATACTGTGTGAGAAAGCGACAAGACATGGGCCTTTGGAACTATAGTGATTCACATGCGGCGTGCTATGATGGATGCCCAGCGAGAAGACAACTAAAATCCACCACCACTAACATAGGCAGACAGAAAACCATCTGCTGCCAAGCAGAATGAACGCCGTGCGAAAGCTACAGTTGGATAACGTTTGCAGCTCTATCACCAGAGACACTCCCTCCGCGTGCCAATCTGCAATCTTCTGAATGCCAAGGAAGCTGGCGGGGATGACCAAATCGCTGTTCCGATTACAATTCCGGAAACAGCAACAGATATGAGCACCTAGAACTAATAATAATATAACTGCTTGCGCAGATTGTAACAACCACGATGCCAAAGTCCCACATTTAAAAACTAGGTAGTCAATGATTGCCAAAGGCCTTTTCACAATATAATCAAACATAATTTACAAGTATGCTCAACGTAACCAATGTATATAATCCAATTAATTTTTTTTTTTTTTTTTTTTTTTTTTTACGCGTAAACTCTGGCTGAAAAGAGCTCACAACAGTCGTCTCGTTTTTTTTTAGCCTTTGTCAACTTCGAAGTTGGTATGGAATCATATACACATTAAAATCATTTTGATTTATTATGAGTTTTATACTAATCACAGTCTTCCAAAATTTCTTAATCTTTTTTTGGTACAACAAAGCTTAACTCCAACGGACATATGACCCGATTGGCGACAGAGAATTTCTACTGTCAAAAAGTATTAATCTTGAATGCGTCTTAGTACCTACACAGTTCGCGACCTTATGTTGGGCTACCAGCCTACTCTAGAGATGGCTGATAACACTGAATGACTAGAATTTTGACGAACCTTGTTCCTCTGCATCTCTGATAACTGGCCAAGATTGTTTTCTACTGCTACTGTTTTTTAATCTCCTCTCAAAATTTCCATTTTTCAGAGGCATTTACTTTTCGTTATGCTGCAGTATGGTAGGATTAAAAATAATACCAGAGCAGGCAGACAGAAGGTATTCGCTTAGAGGCCGTGCTGTTTGGAACAAGCTGGCTCGGAGAGTGCCGTGCAGTGTACAGAGGGCGGAGAATCCTTTACGACCAGTGGTGTGGGCGGCATGACCGCGTCCACCCTCGGCCTACAGTAATGACGTAAAATTACGAGCGCCAGGGGCGGTGGGCATCCAAACAGGCAGCTCCCCGCGTACACAAATGCGCCTCCCGGAATCCACAGCTACCAACTCCTTCATTAATTTGAATTTCTAGTTGCATTCCAGAGTAAAAGTTCTATCTTTTTAGTTCAGTATATCTCACATCTGAGTCATTGTTTATAAAGCAACAGGCACACTGACCTAAGACTAATTATGTTTCGTTATATTAGTTTTTGTCAAATATTATGCCTTTAATACAATTATTACAGTTAATATGAGAAATGGATGGGAATGTGTTTTTTGTGGATTTCATGGTTCTCAGTTGCTGTAGAAGGTTTTTGAGAAAATTTAGCTATCAGTATTGAACGAGTTAAAGATTTGATTAATATTTATGTTGGTGCTTGGTTTCTTTAGAGTATGGAAAAGTGTTGAGAATGTTTCACTTTGACTAACATCGTTACGAAAAACATTTCCAAGTTGAGAGTGATCTGCAACTTTCCTTTGACCCCATCTCAAATAACGAATTTGATTAACACGTCATTTTATTAAATATATTTTCAATACAGCTGTTAGAAGAAGACGTGCAATAGTATCCCTTAAAATCGATAAACTTCAGAGTCATTCAGCAGCAAAACAACTTGTAATAAAAAATGTAACCATGGATTAAATTAATTGCAAGTTCATAAAACATTTCAGGGACTGTTCCACATCATTCAAAACGGCCAAAATTTTTATTTTAACGAGGGAATTAAGATCTGGAAGTCAATCCACCTGAGTGATATATAAAAAGTGTTGGTTTAACAGACATTGCGAAAAAATACATAACATTACTTTGGGTTATTCGCTATTTAAATTAATGCATTACTAGACGACCTGTGCAAAAATTTCGCGAATAAAATGCGATGAATAGTGAGGTTGAATGCTTCGAATATAATGAATAGAAGCCAAAATTTTCTTTTATAGTGGTATAGGTACGCATCAAAATACTCGCAACATATTACGAAAAAGTTAAGAAAGTTTAAAATACTCTGTATTTATGACAAAATGTCACTGACCTTAACAGAATAAAACCAACCTGAACAAAATGCACACAACATATCAACATCTCTGAAATATTTGTTGCTATGCGAATAAAATGTTTACATTGGAATTGTATAGCAAAACGACAGTGTTTCCGTAAAAGAAGAAAAAAAATCCAAAAAGCTACTTATTGAAAAAAAAAGTTTATTGACATCTCAGTGCAATCCGCTGCTGCAATCTAGGGACTTGGCTCTGAACAGTCTCATACGCGCTACTACTTTAAGCACCAAATGCGGAAAAATTATTTCTTAATTTATGATTTTATCTAGCTGGTGACCTTAATTCTTTAAACAACATATCGTTTATCGATATCGGCTAGTTATCCAAGAAGATAATTGGCTTGTAATTATAAAAAAACACGTTGTATATATAATATTCATACCTTTGCCCATGAAGGGTCGAATTCCAAAAAATGAATTTTTTAAAATATGGTGTGAACAAAGCAGCCACCTTGGTCTATAAAATGATACCTCATTTATCGATTTCGGTTAGTTATCAAGCATGGTAAAAAAAATAAAAGTTTTGAGAAATGAAGATATATTTGCCCATTATGGGGTTGAATTTGGAGAAAGTTTTTTCTTAAAATATGATATGACTATAGCCGATAATTTAATATTTAAATCGATACCTCATTTATTGATTTCAATTAGATATCAAGGTAAATAAATAGTTCGTGGGTTGTAAAAATATTAATACTTCTGCCGTCTAAGGTTAGAATTTTTAAAAATTTCTTTCTAAAAATGTGGTAACGGAACTGAAGACACTACGAAGACCTCAGTATTTTAAATGATACCTCGTTTATCAATTTTGTTTAATTGTCAAGGGAGATAAATGGCTCAAGATACAAAAAACGCATTTTACAAAAATTGACATTTTTGCCCTTTGAGGGTCGAAATACGAAAAATACCTTTCTTAAAATATAATGTTACCACGGCGGAGACCTTATTCTTTAATATGATATCTCATTTATCTATATCAGTTATATCAAGGGAGATAAATAGCTCGTGACACAAAAAAGTGTTGTAGACAAATTTATACTTTTTCCTTTAAGGGTTGAATTCCAAAAAACACCTTTCTTAAAATATGATGTCACCAAACCTGAGACATTATTCCTTATAATCTTACTTGATTTATCGATTTTGGTTAGATATCCATGGTGATAAATGGCTTGAGACACAAGAAATACATTTTAGAAAAATTGTCATTTTTGCCCTTTAAGGGTCGAATTACGAAATATTCCTTTCTTTAAATACAATGTTACCACAGCGGAGACGTTAGCCTTTAATACGATACCTCATTTATTTATATCGGTTAGATATTAAGGGAGATAAATTGCTCGTGACACAATAATGCGTTAGAGAAAAATTTATACTTTTTCCCTTTGAGGGTTGAATTCCAAAAACATTCTTTCCTAAAATATGATGTTACATGCTGAGACATTACTCCTTTAATCCTACTTCATTTATCGATTTTGGTTTGATATCCAGGGAGATAAATGACTCGAGATACAAAAAACGAATTTTAGAAAAATTGACATTTTTGCCCTTTAAGTGTCGAATTACGAAAAATTCCTTTACTGAAATATAATGTTACCATGGCGGAGACCTTAGTCTTTAATATGATACCTCATTTATATATATATGTTAGATATTAAGGGAGATAAATCGCTCGTGACACAAAAACGAATTGCAAAAATATTAATACTTTTGCCCTTTAAGGGTCGAATTCCAAAAACTTCATTTCTTAAAATATGATGTGACCAAAGTGAAGACCATAAGCTTTAAAATGACACCTCATTCATTGATTTCGGTTAAGTATGAAGGAAGATACAAGCTTGTGACAAAAAAAATACCTTATAGAAATAATATATATGATTTATAGCATAGATATAAAATTGGGATAAAATACAGCTTTAGTATCACTCTTCATAACGTATTTGAAAAATTAATAAGATATGTAGATTCAAAAAAAATTTGCGGCAGTGACGTTCTTAGTAGTTGAAAAAACAACAAATTTCAAATTCAATACGAACAGAAAAATAAGCAACTGTCAGCTTAAATGATGCAAAAGATGTGAGATTACGGAGCTTATCCTAAGATATTAATAGAAAATAGTAAAGAAAGGTGCTTTTCTGACTTGTCAAAATTATTCGAATAAGAAATATAATTGACAATTAAATTACAGTATCATATTTCAACAAATGTTTTATAAAATTAAATATTTAAAAAAATGGTAGCAGGTCTTCGGTTCTTTTTGAAATGCGCAGGAAATTATTACCCGCTAAGTTTAAAAAATTATATTTTTTATTTTTTCTAAATCTTGTTCTAAGTGATGTAGCAGCAATTATCTCTATGTAAATTTAATCCTACATTACCATTATTTTATGGAATATTATCTTCTTAGTACCAATAAATTTACAAGAATATTTATTTTCACTAAGCTATTAAAAGATTTTAAATTCTTTTTCAGTAAAAATAAAGATAAAAGAAACACAAATAAATTTTTAGAAATTATGCACAAAGTAATATGATAGTAATCTGTCATCAAAGAATTCTCAGGACACGTCAATTGGGATCAAATAGCAGCAAGATTTTGGAGGAACCTCATCGCCAACGAGAAGGTTTAAGCAGAAATGACAGTTCACCTTGCAATTCACTTTAAAGAAATGTTTGAACAGTGACTCATTACGGGTATTTGAAACTCCATTTCGACCAGTGAAATACTATCCAGAATGATACGATTATTGGTATGTAATTTCGGAATGCCACCAGACAACAGAGGTTCTTACCACCCTTTCAGAAGTCACAAATCGCTATCTAGAATTTAAAACCTAACCTCACAATTAAATTTAAACTACTCCTACATAAAACTGAACATTATCAGTTATGGCATTATGGTTTGTCGACAGCAATATCATAATAGCCGATACAGGGTTGCTAAAAATGAATGGCAGTTTTTAAGAAAGAAACTAATCTGTTTACAGTTCTAAAATTTTAAGGAAAATATAGAAAACCAAAATATTGGTGCCTCTGCATGGAACTGGAACCAAAATCTTGCCAAATACCAGGACCGAAAGTTACCGCGCACACGTTAACATAGGCAGATTTAGTGTTTTTGAGAATCTGAGCCACCTGACGTCTATTTTACAATGAATGACCGTCATATCCTTTATTACCACCAGACATGAAAATAAAGAAACTTTTAAATTGTTTCACATCTTGCGATAGTGATAAATGGTATTAAAGCAAATGTGAGAAGTTAAACATGTTAGATTATGTGTACCTGAAATTAAGGGAATCTAAAGATAAGTTTCTGTAGCTTGTAAAAGTTAGAGTGCTGATACTGTTAGAGCAGAATCTGCGAGGTTCAGCTCTGCCCGCTGGGTTGGAGCTGCCTGTGTCTGGCTCTATCATGATCCAACGGATCACAGATGCAGCTCGGAAGTTCTTCTTACTTCCGGCCTCAAGGCGAGGTCCCTGCCTTACGGCGACGCCGAAGAAATTGAATCTCGTCTTCTCCTTCCTCCATCCACCGGCAGCAGGGTCTGTACACCTGCAGCTGACTGCTCCAGAAACTTCTGAATACCGTATTACAAACAGTTACAGTGGTATTAGTCAACATACCACTCACAAAGATGTCCAGCGTATGTATTTGATCAAAACCACAGAAATGTGATGAATTGATTTGAAAGGTATCAGTTAATAACATCTATCGCAAATCTAGATGGATATTATAATATCTGATACGATAACTCTTTGTTTGATGATGATGATTGTGTTGCATAATACAGTATTATTCCTTTAAGTATGCAGCCGTTTATATTGGCAATTAGTATTTTAAAAATATTTCTTCGTACATCCTTCCATCTGACCTTCATTTGTAAGGTTAAGTTGAGAGAAATAAAGCTTTCATTATTATACTTGTCCACCAATATTATTGAACTAAGGAAATATCTATTCTTTTCGCTTGGAATGAGAGCACGAAATCGTATTTGGAAAGAAAAAAGATGTAATTTCCTTCGACGATATGCAAAGTAAAACGTTAAATATCGTACCTGGTTCTCTTCGGAATGTTATCTCCATTAGGACTGATCCATATTAGTAGCATTATGTTCTTTTACGCATTATTCAAGAAGTTTTGCAATCAATGCAAACATTTGGTGCAAAATTGGTTTCATCTGACCTGCATACCACCACATTTTAACGATACAACTTGAAGCGGCTAGTTTTCTTCCGATAGCCAAGTACATTAGCCGGTATTCATTAAAGCTTAATAAATATTAGGATCTGACGTATTAGTCTCACATGGTGAAATATTTACTACTAATTTAAATATTATGTACCTAAAATTGTTATGTCAAAGGATTCGAAAAAATATACAGACAGGTACTGAGAAAATGTTCGGTCCCATGATCCAAGATGGTATCTGGATGCACAAAAGCACTACTAGGAAACACCGATGATTAAAAGCAACCAATTTCCTTGCAATTGCTCTCGGAACGTCCAGGCTTCCGCTTTGTTAGTTGTTCTTCTGCTGGAAGTTGAGCTAACGCTATAAAGTCCTGAATTAAATATCTATATAGTTTCGAGTTCATCAGTGAATGACAACCAAATAAAATCTGTTGGATTTCTTTTTATCTGTGACTAACAGAAAAAACATTATGTGTCATTAATAATAGAAATCCTTACATATCATTAGCAACTCCTTTACTGCTGACAACGTTCTCGAACACTCCAGACAACTCCCTGTCCACCCTCTCAAGCTGCCTGAAAACCCACGTGACACAGCATAACTTATAACCCTGTTCCGAGAACAAGTATAGATAGAGACCTCTATGCAGTCGGGACCAAAGCTGGTCCCTCGCAAGTTCACAACGTCGCAACGATTACACATTTGCTTCCTCTGTTACGACCCTCACGAGCATTATAAACAATCCTTTGCAACAGTGTTAGGTTCTTACAGGTTTCAGTTTTTTCAAGAATTCCAACTTGTCTTCTGCTGACAATGTACTCTGGTTTCTATTTTTTGTGGTGATGATTGCTTCCAGATGCAAAATACGTGTGGGCGAACTGATTGCAAATTATAGATTATCCGTAATTTTTATTTACTCCACTTTTCTGTGCATTCGTAGCTGACTAATGGCATCTACGTAAGTACACACACGTCCGCAGTTGCCATATAACCATGAATTCGAGCTCATTACGTCCTACTGTTTATCCGTAGGTGGTAAGCTGAATCAGTCATGTGGTTATTTTTATTTTCTCTAGAGTTAACATGTAGATGACAATCCGTCTCCAGCACATGTTCCTGAGCATATTCAGCAATCCGTAAACCGCTTCACGAATGTGTATGTTCGGTTTGCCCTGACCATCAACACTCAAAAAACTAAAGTGTTAGTGAAAACATCCTCCTCAAGCTACCCTTACAGACTGTGATGTTACAATTTCCGGAACATCCCTAGAGCATTCTCTCAACACTGTGTACCTCGGAGAAGGATGTAGAAAACAGAATTCTCGCGTCACGCGTAGCTTATGGATGTCTCTTCCAACGGGTGTTCCTTAACAAAGAGCTTATGCTATGCGACAAGCTGCTGTTGTACCGAGCTGTTTTGTTGTCTCCACATTATTGAATGGGTGTGAGACATGGACCCTTTTCCGCCATAACATTAAGAAGATAGAGCGATTTGACTAGCACAAAGTTCGCTCCATTATGAACATCAAATGGCATTACTATGCGTCCAACGTTGCAGTCCTAGGAAGTTCACAAATGTATGGCATTGAAGCCGTGCCGTCATTATCAGTCACCAAGTCAGATGGATTGGACATTTTCAGTGAATTGGTAACAACGGACACTCTCGTCAATTTTTATATGGTGAAATCGGCACTGGCAAAAGACCTCGTGGAGCCCACCTGAAGCGTTACAAGGACCAGCTAAAAAGATCATGAACACTACATACATAGACCTGAACACCTGGAACTACCTTAAAAAGACAGCGCTCTCTGGCGCAAAACCACCGCTACGGCTGTCACATTATCTGAAGAGGATCAATGAAGACGGACTGTAGGAGCTCGTAACATATAAAAAAAAACTACAAACTCTACCACGTCCACCACCCAAAATAAGATGCAACGTGTGATTTCTATTATTTAATGCCGGGATCGGGCTGATCCGCTATCAACGACGCCTACATAAATTATTGTCAGCAAGTGAGAAACATAAACTCGGAAACGATGATGAGAATTGGCAGTAAACAGCACTGCTACAAGTTTATTTCTCTCGCAGTCGATAATTATATAATCTGTTATAACTAGAAAATGAAGTTAACTACTATATTTTTCTTAATGTTGCAACTAATTGGTTCCCTCGAAATAACAAATGCAGTTGAGCATAAATTTAAGTGATAATATAATCGGAGGTATAAAATTAAAATAATCTTATCAATAGAACATAGCATACGAATTGTAACTTCTTACGTTGTTTCTAGCACCTGTAGAATCAAACAATAAGTCTTTAGGTACTGTACAAAGAAAAAGAACTTAACGAAGAACAGTCTTAAAAGAATGATGAATAAAATTGTATACAATAAATTTTCACGTAATTTTTTTATTATATATCGAAAATTCTCTTCACTTTGTTCTTTATTCTTTCATACACTACCTAAAAACTTATTGTTCGTTGTTACAGCTGCTCGAAACAACGAATTCAGTTGCGTACACCTGAGTAATAATTGTTCGTTGCTGATAAACAATACTTTTTTTGCAAATTATCTACAAATATTTTGTTTTTCCACTACTCAAACACATTTGTAGTATTGTAAAGATGAGATTATTTTAATTTTATACCCCCGATTTTATTTGATTCAGTATGTACTAGAGAGGCCCAAATGAGTTGTCCCTTCCATTGTGGGGGCGATACATGGAAATCGAGGAATATCCGTGTGAGATGTACTTTTTGACTTTCGAAGATTATTCTTTTCTATCACGGTCATATCCAGGGGTCTGTAGATTTAAAACTAGTCTCCAGACTTCATTTGGCTAGACTGTATCGCTCAGGTACCGCCACGTGTGTTAATAATCCAGCCGTAAGCGGAAAGAGTCGGCGCCTGTCGTGACAGCTGTAGACTACCTGCTAGACAGCACAGTCTTTGTTCCACTTTGAACGCGGGGAAAAGCAGCAGGCGGCAGAGGGATTGCCTGTTGAATCCGAAATGACTGCGCAGACAAGTGAGAAGCTCAAACGGCCACCGACAGGCAGCGAGCCCGTCGTTCCACTGCTGGTCGTAAAAGCGAAGAAGTTGCGGCACTCACAACTGAGGACTTATGAGGACTTGGCAAGTAGTCCCCTTGTGATTCAACAACGATTCAGCAGTACATAGACAAGGACGTCTCTAAGTTATGATGCGGTAACTGTTCCAGCCTATCAGGCTTTATAAAGAAAACCTCCCACCGACCATAAAGCATTTGTTCGCTCTGTTGTTCTTCCTTCACACGTTTCGTAAAACCTAATTGTTTGTTATCACAACTGCATACACTTGAATAATTACAATTTGTTGCTGATATACAGAATCTCACTAAAGATTTTTGCTAATTATCTAAAATACTTTATTTCCCCACTGCTCAAACTCATTTCTTGTTTTATAAAGATGCGATTATTTTAATTTTATACCTCAGTTTTCTTTTTTTATAACATGATATTCGTGACTTAGATATTGGACATAAAACTACTATAGTGTTTTAGTAGCAAACATCCCCACAAATTAAAGATGAAACAATCCATTTATTATTCATAAACCAAGAATTCAGACCAAAACTAATTTTCTTACTAGTAATAAAACTATAATTTTTCTTTCTTCGGCGCTGAGGCCATTAGAAGCGGGAGTAGATTGCGGACAAGGAACTGGAAAGAATTCATTAATTGCCTTCTGAAGGATTATTACTAAGCGTGGTGAGTGAGCGGTAACGCTCTGAACTCGCTTTCGGGAAGACGTGGGTCGAATCCCCGTCCGGGTATCCTGATTTGGATTTTCCACGGTTTCCCAAAATCACTTCAGGTGCATGCCGAGATGCTTCCTTGCCGTTCCTTGCCTCCAGTCCTTTCCAACCACTAATTAACTCGTCGTCGACAAGGCGTAAAGCAGTAAGCAAATAATAATTAATAAAGATATTTGGCTGCAGTTATTTTGCGAAATTACGGAAAACAGAAATTAGAATGTCCAGACGTATAGGTAAACTTGCGTCCTCCCATAGGGTCCAATTATTGAATCGCAGTTTATTCTGTTATCCTATTCAATAGAGCATTGAATCAAAGTTTTTTTTATAGTTTTATGTTACATCACCATTTCTGATAATTCATCATCATTATCGTTAGACTGGTATAAATATCTTCACGAGTTTAACGCTGCATCACAATGTTCCTCCTTCTTCCAGATGTTTCGACCAAGCCTAAGTTCGTCTTCAGGGGACTAGCCTCCGGCTGAATCTGCTAGAGACGTAGCAGGGGGCTAGTACCCTGAAGACGAATTTAGCCTTGGTCGAAACATCGGGAAGAAAGAGAAACATTGTGACGCATCGTTAATCTATTAAAGATATTTATACCAGTATGACGACTGTGAAAACAGCAAAACCTTTTATCATTGCTAAACGTTTTGGCTTTTGCATATCGTCCTGCACATCTTCTTCCTAATCTGGCGATCACTCCAAGATTTTTCCTCCACCACTTGTATCCAAACAACTTGATAAGTAATTGGTTTCTTTAAACTTATGTTTATTTTTCTCTTCACAGTAACGTAAACACACATGGACATCTGTCTACCCAAAGATACTAAGTGCGAACATATACAAATGCTCCAGCAATTTTAGCACTCAATGAACTTGTAACCCTTTGATAAATAAAACTTTCAAAGTTTAAATTCGTCTCTGCGTTCGCTTAATATAGGAGCTCAAGAAATTTCCAGAGTAATACAAGGGCTAGTCGCCCGATCTTTCTCGAACGACGACAATGACTCCAACAATCAAAATCACATTAAAACAATCAGAATTAATACAAACTCATTAACGAACATCATGAAACCCACGAAAATGAAAATTAAATATATTTACAAAATAAAGTTATTAGCATAAACAAGTCCAAACGGTCCTAAATTGTCCTCTAAGCTTCGTAGCTCACATCAACACTTAGAATTACAAGCTTTTTTATCAATGTTTCATGCATATTGCTGTCCTTGAGCATATTAAATGGTATTTACATAGTTCCTTTCCATAAAACACGAATTCACAATTAATTACAAGAAAAATATACAAAACTATATTTAATCAATTCACAGCTTGCTACACATAATTCTTAAAATACAATTCCATAGAAGGGCTCGGTATGAAGGCTGTTTTAAAGTATCTTAATCTTGATCATTTATGAAATTTAAAAAAGTTATTTATTGTCTGATATTAAAATAATTCTTAGTTTACAGCGAAAAAGATTTCTCTTAGTTGAGTTATCCTCTTTCAGGTAATCCCGTCCCCCTCAAAGTGTTCTCAGTAAAGCAGATGAGTACAGATCAGCACACATCCAGTTCAAACTATTGCACCCCTTTAACCACTTAACTGATTTTACCTATCATCATCATCTATATTTTAATTATTAAAAATTAAATCCATTAACTAAAATTCATTTATGAACCGAGTAGCACTATTATTTTCAGGTTACAAGGGGAAAAAAATATATTTCTCGACACAAAACTACAGCTATTTGGAATATGACAGGCCGCTAACGTAACATAAATCGTTTTATTTGATTAGAAAAAAAGTTCTCACTGCATACTTAGTAATTTAATGAACGGAAGCTATGAGAAATCAGTGGTAATAACTAAACACAGTTATACTTAGGAAACTTGATGCACCATACGTCATTAACTAAATAATACGATTTGCATTAAATATCACCAAGAGTTTTTTGTTTCTGTAATAATTCAAATGCGATTCAAGTTGCAATGAGTGAAAAATGATTTTAGGCGTAGTCACAAAACAGTAAATGAATTTATTAAGATCAAATTAATAAGATTTTATTTGCGAGGTGAGACGAAGTTGTGATTATTTCTCGCATTTGCACGTCTTACAGTTCTGATATACTGTATTTGCAGTTAGAAAATGGTGCTAAGTCTTTGGCTTTATACAGCCGCTTATTAATTTGGAGCGATTTGCATTTCGAGAAACGGTTGCTGGTTCAGAATATAGTACGCTAGTATTACAAGACAATTGGTGTGACTAATTTAACCAAACATCACCAATTACCCAAACTTGAAAATTGTGTTTTCTCTAAAACTTGGGATAACTTTCAGTGGTTTCAGTAATGAATCGAGTTGGTTATAACTCTTGATATCCTATATTACGAAATGATAATGGATTGCCTAGAGTACCAATCAAATTTGATGTTTACTATCGACACGCTGATACTTGAGGATGTTCAGCCACCAATGTCATTCGTGAAACTTTCTTGCGCATGAACCTATCTTCAATACAATTGCTAAGTCCAAAGGATTATATGTGCCATGAGATTTTTTTTCTCAATCTGCCTTAGTCAATCTGCATGGGACATATCCTGTGAGAAATTAATCAAAAACGTGTTCCATTTAATACGAAGACACTTATACATTTGATTAGAAACAAATGGAATAATACATTATAAAGAGATTCTATATCCTTGGATGGATAAATACTGTACTTTGAAATTATGAGACTTTTATCGTCTCCGGCAGTTTAAACCTTCATTAACTTTATCAATTTATGGATGAAAGTTTACTCAGGGAGTACAAACACATTCCTGTTAAGATGATTTTTTGGTTATTATCGATAATGTATGCATAAAGTGGAAAATTTTGCAGCGTTTTAGTATTTTATGCAGCTACTTTCATTTTTTATAATTTTTTTTTTGTCAGATTTCAAGTGACATCCTGCAATCCTTCTAACAAAATGTCACAAACATTAGCGCTCTTGTCTCGCATTCGGGAGGACTCAGGTTAGAATTCCCGTTAGCCATCCAGATTGCGGTTTTCATGGTTTCTCGATATCACACTGGACAAACACCGGTGTGTTTCCTTTAAAATGACATGGCCGAATTCCTCCCCGTTCCTTGCCCCACTTTTCTCCTGCCTATAATGACCAAGACGTCGACGTGAGCAAAAATATCAATGACTCCAAAATAAATCATTGTGTTTTAACTAATAACACCTGTTCTGCTGCCACCCACCTCTCATGCTTCACAATGGCTATCTGTGTCCTTCGCTGTGGATGAAAAAATCACAAGCTTATCACTATCCCCATTATCAGCTGATATTCATAATGACAACAAATCTTCTCGGGTTTGCAGCCGGATTTTATTAATTGACCTGATGATGGCTGCTGAGCTAGTTACCGAAAGTTGCTTTTTAATAAAATACGGCTGCAAACCAGAGAAAATTTGTTGTCATTTATTCGCCGGGAAAGCCTACACTCACAGATATTCATAATGTTTTTTTCCATAAATAGTGGTATCATTGTTTATTGTTTTACTTTGCCTAACGTCCTATCTTTTTCCTAAACCAGCCTTAGCTCCTTATCAACGTGAATGTTAGGGACGAGCCTTTCCTTTTTCTCGTGACATTACATTAAACACTTTCTAATAAGAGAAGTTTGGAAGCTACCTTCAATTCGATTACAAGATAATTAAGAAAAGTACAGTTTAATCAGATATAATTCCTAGCTTTTGTAAATAAAAGGTCGTGTAAAAATTTTTGTAGTGGTAAATTTTTTTAACACGTTTAACCTACGCAGTATAGAACAGCATGATGGAAGGGATATTGATGTGCAGAATTTTTTAGCGCTTATATGTGACCGTTTGAAATGCCTGACGAGACTGTACAATGAAAATCTGGTTGTTTGTCAGTTGCTGATCAACAGATTTTTATAAATGAAATGCCGTCTACAAACAACTGGTGTGGTGAATATTTTCTATTCCACAGACTCGTTTCGCCCTTATAGTGTGAGGCATCATCAGTATATTTTATTTACAAAGATCTATTGTTCAGCAGCTTCGGAAAATGGCGTACAAACAGATTTATATAATTTCTAATTGCTGATAAAACTCTCAGGACGAACCTTCTTTTTCGCTTATAGCTTTGTTCCTCGTTGACATCAACGTCATTAGAGGCGGGAAAGTACTGGGGCCAGGAACGGGAAGTAATTCGGATACTGGCTTCCACCTGGAGTGATTTGGGGAAACCATGGAAAAACGAAATCAGGATGCCAGACGGGATTCGAACCCGCGTCCTCAAGAATGAGAGGCCAAAGCGTTACCGCTCACCCACCACGCTCGGTACACGGGACGTGTAAAAATCGAAAATCATAAACAACTGGGACATACTCCCCCGTCATTTCGTTTATCTTGCACTCGGTTGCAAAGTGGTGTGATTAGTGGGATCTGCCACAGCGCATCAGTGGATGTCGGGGGCAGAAGTGTCCGCTTTCTCTTTCGGCGCGTTGTGTGCGCGTCAAAGGGCCCGCCTGCGTGTGACGTACCGCTGAAATTTGCTGTCACGCCACCTGGCGCGGCTTCCGCGGGCTGGATGGCTGCCGCTGAATGCGTCGTTACCCGACTGCGTGGAGGACGTTAATCACTGCTTTGAATCTCGCCCCGCGCTCGCGCTTCTAATTGTTTACTCTCTCTTATTGTGTATCGCGTGGAAGGAACGGCTTGGAGGAGGCATCATTAAAATCCCCCGGAGAGAGCGCGCGGCGCTGTGCCTTTTCCTGCAGCACTGAAGACGG